>JBBPBQ010020321.1:47961367-47989053 GCA_037974755.1 Cicer yamashitae
TATAATCACAATGAGTATATAAAAATAAACGGAAATCAAACACAATATTACTAATATCTCAAGATAATTATTTACAAAATAAATAACTAAAAATACGAAATATCACATCAATTATGAGTGCACATATACACGTAACATCGCCTAAAATCTTATTCTTTAAAATTTGTACACTAAAATACTATTACTTTTAGAAAAATATATAAAATAATAAAATATAATATTTATTATTTATATCCCTCATTTAGTCAAATATGCATAAGAGTAACACATCATAGAAAATACACATGTAATGAAAATTAATCAACATATATTGTAAAATGATTTTAACACCATATTAATTATTTAAAATCTTATTTCATTAATAAAATAGTTTATTGTAAAATTTGGGGTGTTACACTCCACTTGTTAATAATTCAATATATAAATTTTGTCTTAGAATTTGTGCATTTAACTTTATTAATTATTATATTTATTATTATTATTATTATTATTATTATTATTATTATTATTATTATTATTATTATTATTATTATGGGTCAGACTCAGAGCATCCTAGTCGAAACCTTTAATAACCATCACTATGTATCTAGAATATGGTAGTAAATTTTACATTCTAATTAATAGAGGCAATCATTTTAAATATTATGATTAGAGTCACTGAAATAGACTGTAACTACATATAATATAATAGAAGCTTCTCAAAACAAGGGCAAACCACAATCAAGTGTGGAATCCGAAGTTGATGTGTACCATAACTAACCTAGACCTATAACCGTGACCAGAAGATGGACTTTGAGGAAATCTAGTGATGACAGACAAGGTAACCACCTCAAAATCTTGCCTAACATATTAGATACACTGTTTATAACTTCTTTTGAATGAATGTGACACCCTAAACCCCAAAATAATGTATATATAATATTTTATACTAGACCTTTTTTGTAAAGAAAACTCAGCGGATAAATGAATCTTTTTCAATGGAAATAAAAACTTTTACAAGTGATTTAGGATATCACATTTCCCAAAGTACATATAGAACACTTTAAACTTAATTTCTCAAATAAAAGGTGCAATCTCAATAAACTAGGTCTAACTATAATCAATTGATTTAATTCCAAAAATTATTACTACTAATAAGTTTCATAGTTAAATAAGTAAAATACAGTTTATAAATCTCATTACTGGTATCACATATTAGAGCGGACTTCCCCCAAACTTGAATTTCAAGATTTTCTAACCTGTAATAATTGCGATTTCACAAATGCAGGGTCAAGCCAGTCAAATGCAAACAACGAAAGGAGTGAGTTTCGAAATCATGTAATAGTATAAATCAATCACAATAAAACAGTCACAAGGATGAAATGTTATGCATGTCCTATACTCAATACATCTTCATCATTTGTTACCATTCTACTCTAAAGTACTTGGTTAGGGGGTTTGATACTATGCCACTACAAGAGTGGACGGACAATTCATGAATGGCCAAGTCTTCATAGATCCCCTCAACTCAACCAGAGACACATATACGCGACGGTCGGGGTACTCTTGTGTTGCATGGTAGCTCCCGACCTTAGTGAATAACCCACTAATCCATTTAGGAATTCCCCACCAAAGATACCCCCAAGGTCTATTAGTCTTACCTTACAGTTCGACTAGAGTCCTCCACGATCAGGCTCATTCAGTTGTACTTCACCGAATCACTATGTTTGTCAGACCCTCCCTATATGATGACAATATAGCCCTCACTCCAAAACCTACAACCCTTATCTCATAGTTTTTCGATTATCACAAATCAAAAAGTCTCAGTTTGAATTCACATTAATTATCAAAATTTACATCATTATATATGTATATCAGTCAATCATAAAAAAATTCCAATATTTGGTCTACACCATTCACAATGGACAGTCTAGTCCTATCAATCACAGAATAAGAAATCAAACAAGTGGTGCATTCAAGTAGTATCACAATTTCAATCAAGTAGAAAAGAGCACTCAAATACATATCATTCATACAATACACAATTAGTTGAAGGCTTCATAAAATGAAATAACATACAATCTTGATATAAATCAATTCACGACAATTCTATATGTTTCTAAATTATATTTTAGTCCTCACTATTACTTATATATTATTAATTAATTATTATTACTCAATAGGGCTCGACCGTACGTAGTAAGCCCCAGATGAATCTTTGGGAATTACGGCATTCCCGTTCATCCCGCATTATATTATACTCATAAAATCGAACCTCCTCTCACCACTTACCTCGATTGAAGATCTCGCCGAAAAAGAGAAAAAAAATGATCTGCTTATGTGTTGCGTCTTCGTCAACCTTCGTCTCAAATAGTCCGCGAAAGAAATAAAAAAACACGACAACCAAATACAGATTAATTACTTTCTACAATAGGTAAATAAATTATTTACTATTTGGAACACCATCCAAATATATATTTAATACTATGTATACTTATGGCTATTTTAATATAACCAATCTCTTAAAAAAAAAGAATTATATATTGCTAAATAAATATAGTGTGTGTATAATTTTGACATTACAGTAGTGTACAATAAATCATACATATTTAAAATCAAATAACACATACATATTTAAAATCAAATAACACAGTTATTAGATGTACAATAAAACTAGACTCTTTATTATTGACATATAAATCGTAAACTGGAGGCGTATGTATATATATAAATATAGTATATACTATGTTAACTAAAAATAGAAAATAAGTATCAGATTGATTATGATTTTCCTTTATAAGATAGAAAATATATTTACAATATTCATAAAAGGGAGAATTTAAACGCATGGCACTTAGAATTGCCTAACACAAAATTTATATATAAGATTTTAATATCAATAGATTTAGATGTTCAATTGAATTTATCAAATTAGTTTTAGTATAACGTAACAATTCTGCTACTTGTAAAAAGACGAGGAACAATTCTGCTACTTTAGAGACAAGGTTTACAAACTTCGTTCAAAACACATTACTCTTATGATCAAAATAAAATTTAGTAAATTATTAAGGCAAACACATAAGACAACCACATAGAAGTTATTACACCACAACAAACACACTTATAGTAATAATTTATCATAATATTACTAAAATATTTTAATAATAAATCTAGGGCGTTATAATATTACTAATGTATTTTAAGAGGAAATTTGAGGCGTTACAATGAATATTTTCCTTTCTGTTTATTATTCATTCAATTTTTATCCTTATCCCTCTTACCCTCAAGGGCATTAAATCTCCATTTTAGCCACTATGCTTGAATCTCACAGTATACAAATTCCTTTACTTCTCCTCTGTTTTGAACAATTAACCTTAAGTGTTTAAACTATGTGACTTGTGGTATGGTCTCCTACTCTCACCTATAAGCTAAGGATACTTCACATTCTGCTAACCTTACATTCCATATAATCTATATTACTTTAAATCAATTGAAGCCATTTGCTTCTAATGCTTATCTCTATGTGTTTCAATTGACAAGCATCTAAATCCTCTTTAATAGTTTGGCTTATACTTCATCTGATTTACCCTTCTTAAAGGGAGTCCTACAATTCTTCTCCACACTAGCCTAAACCACCAAATGAAAGACTCTATTATCTTTTCAGAAGGTGTCACTCATGTAAAGACAGTTCATATCCCCCCTTGTTTTCCATGCATTTCTACCATAGTTCTGCATACCATACACAAAATATTAAGATTGTCAGACTTCATATTTGGTGAAACGTTACTTAGAACATATAGGTAATAAAGATAAGCATCCTAAAATTAACCAACTGCTCACAATCCAATTGGTTCGACCTACTCTAATACCATATGTAATAACCATAAATATGTATCTAGAATATGGTAATAAATTTTAAAATTCTAATGAACAAAGGCAATCATTTTTAATATTATGAGTACAAACATTTAGATAAATTGTAACTACAAATTATATAGTTTACAATTATCCTCTAATATACCAAAGTTACAAAATACATAAGTTCATAGACATCTATATTGAGGCACGATTTCATCCTCTGGTTATGGATCCAGCCTTTGTTTAAGCATGATATGAATGTGAATTTCATGCTTAAACAGTCTTTATCCTTTACTTTTCTTTAAAGTATGAAAATAACATATTTCTCTTTTTCCTTAAGGTATTGAAAACATGCATGTCCTCTTTCTTTTCCCTAGAGTATGAAAAAGTTTTCCCAATTATCTTGACGTGCGTCACCAAGATAATTGAGAGCCTTTTGGTAAAGTTCGTAAGGCCATGACCCCAACCGTCATTGTACCACCCCAATTTTTATAATAAACTATTTTATTAATGAAATAGGATTTTTAAATAATTAATTTGGTGTTAAAATTATTTTAGAATGTATGTTGATAAATTTTGTGACTAATTTTCGTTATATGGGTGTGAGTTGTTCATTACACCTCCACTTCTGCCTCAGACTTGGCTATCCTTTGTTGGACCTTACAGACTGTTTTACTCTTGCACATGTACATCTGCTATCTGCACCCCTCCATCTGCAATTAAAAAAAAAACAAAAACAGACTAACGCGCAGCCAAATCGCAACAAACCAATTTTCTCTCAAATTCACTCCCACCAATTCTTTGCCATTTGAATCAATTCTAACATCGGTCCCACACAAAATCGGCCACTGAATCCAAATTTGGCATCAATTTTATCAATCGTTGCTCCATTTCTTCATGAACAGCTCCGTTTCTTTCCTTGGGCGAGCTGTTTTTAGGCTATTCCGATCACCACGTTTGTTGTCTCAAAAAACTGGCATCGTTTTTGGATTCCTCACGTCAAAACCTTCAAGAAGAACTACTCATTTGTATTTTTTGGTGAAGTTGACGTCGAACACTTTCGGCGCTCTAACGAGTTAGTGAGACTTTTTCTAAAGTTTTTCCTCGTTGTTTTGACTCCATTTTTGTTCCTAAAATTATTAATAATTATTTAACATTTATTTTTATGCTCTGCATAATTTAATAGTCACGTCTCGACGATTTTGTGAACTCGCCGTTAATTCAAATTCTCTCGTTGTACGTTGTCGATCTGCAGTTGCTGCTGAAACCTTCCATTGATTTATGTGTTTGAGAAACCGTCTAAATAATGTATTGGGTGAGAGAACGTTTGAATTCATGAGTATAATATATTGTGAGATGAACGGGAAAACTGTATTTCTCAACAGTTCATCCGGGGCTCGCTACGTACAGCAGTAGCTCTTTGAGAAATAAATTAATTAATGTGAAAATATGAGGATTGTAAGAGTAAAATGTTAAAAAGAAATGTTTATAAGGTGTTGATTGATTTAGTTTTCGATAATTGTTTGGTATTTGATATTTGATATTATTGTGATGTTGGTTGTCGAATGAAATTATGTGCATACGTTTGATTGGACGAATTTATGTGACATTATAGTAATAGATGTTGGGAATATATGAAGTTGATGCGAATTTTTGAAGTGGAGATTAAAAGCAGCATGATCAGAGGCTAACTTGGATCAGAGGCAGCATGATTAGAGGCAAACTTGAACCAGAGGCAACATGATCAAAGGAAGCCAGAAGAAAGAAAGTTAGAGGCAACCATAAGAAAGAAAGTTAGAGGCATCTAGAAGAAGAAGAAGAAAATCAAGATGCAGAAACAATCAAAGGAAGGAATAAATCAGAAACATAAACGAAAAATACATAACAGAACGGTCGGAGAAAGGCTTAGAGAAACGCAGTAACACATTAATTAGCCTATTACAAATAATCCTCATTCCTTTAGTTCTATCATCATATACTCATCCACACAACAAACACATAATGAATGACTTTTAAAAGACAAAATGCAGATTTTAACAATTCCTAGATGCCAAAAGTCACATTATTTTTTCCTCACTCTCATATTTTTATGAAACCCATCATCTCAAACCCAGAAAACCCACATGCAAAATGTGAAAATTGTTCTAGGAAAAGAACTCACAATTTGCTGAGAAGAGATTTCTTTAATTCGATTTCGATTGTGGGATTTGCTTGTTTTGTCAACTTATCTGCCCTTTACCCACTGGTTAGAATTTTAAGATTCCCGAAGTCTTCTATGGATCTTCCTTTAGTGTTATTTAAGATGATTATTTGATTTCGAGAAGATGAATGAAACATGCTAAGAGTCGAAGTGGAGATAGAGAACTTCAGAGGCTATTGTCTTTGAAGAAATTTAGAAGGAAAGGGAAAAATGAGATATGGGGAAGATGATGAACAGTAACTGAGTGGTTGTGTGTTGGAGTGTTTTGAGAGAAAACTATAGTTGGAAAATGAACGAAATGAACTCGAGAATGAGTTAATACCTGTGAGTAAAGAAGGAGAGAAAGAAATGCGACGTGTGCTTTCTTTGACCCTTGGACTTGTTTGTTTAACCACCTTCCTATTCTACCTTTGATCCTAAATTTATATTACTAAAAATACAATATTAATAAATAATAAGATTCTAATAGTCTAATCATTTCTTAATCTTGTAAATATTCAATTTTAATAATCTATTTTACTAATCTAATTTTAATAATCTATTTTAATGATCTAATTACTATCTTGATCAACTAAGTTAGTGAGAGGGTTGTTTCATCCCGACATAAGAATTGGTGGTCTCAGATAAACCCGTCCTGACCCAATCAAATGACCTCATAGAAGCTTCTCGAAACTAGGGAAAACCACCATCAAGTGTAGAATCCAAAGTTGATTTCTACCATAACTCACCGACACCTCTAATCGTGATTACTAGATGGAGGAAGAGGAAATATGGTGATGACATATATGGTAACTTACTAGTACTTTTCTCATGAGGCATCTGATGGCAATCATACGGTAATTACAACCAGCAAATTATACTCACCATTTCTTGATCAGAAGAACAAGCGTCCTACATAAGAGGGTGATCTGAAGGTCACAAATTCCCCTTCTAGTGATCATAATGAAGACCTTCTAGAAACCCATAAAGGACTCAATGTGTCACCCTAAACCCCAAATAACTAATTTAGGATATCACGTTTCTCAAAAATCAAAAGAAACAGTTTAAACTCATTTGCTTCTATAAAACAGGAAATCCCCATAAACTTGATTTAACTAGAATTTCTTAATTTAATTCCAAAAACTTACTAGTACTTATAAGGTTTTGATACAAAATTTCTTTTCTAATTAAATAAGTAAAAGTAAAATACAATTTTCTACTCTTATTCCTAGTATCACTTATTAGAGAGGGGTTTCTCCCAAACTTGAACTTCAAGACTCATTAACTTGTAATAACTGCAATTTCGCAAACGCAGGGCCAAGCCAGTCAAACACAAACAACGAAGGAGGTGAGTTTTGAAATGATGTTAATAGCATAGTATAAGTAAGGAGAACACGCAAACAATTATAATAGACCGTATCATAATCACATTACGATATATCAAAATATTTAAGCAAATAGTACTGTATTATAACATCAAAGTCATTCAAGTAAAATAATCATCTCATTATAATATGCATCAAATCATCTAAGAGAAACTATTATTACTTTTGAAACATATCAATCACAACAAAACAATCACAAGGAAATGCAATGCTATGCATGAGCATAGACTTTACATCATAATGTGGTACCATTCTAACTCTGAAGTACTTGGTTAGGAGGCTTGATACTATGCCACCATCCCAGTGGACGGAAAATTCAAATTGGCCCTATCCCACAGATCCCTTCAACTCAACCCGAGACACATATACGCGACAGTCGAGGTAAACTTGTGTTGCATGGTAGCTCCCGACATTTGGAGTGCTACCTCCAAGTCACCTAGGAATCCCCGGCCCGAATACCTCCAAGGTTTAACAATCTTGCCTTAAGGCTCAACAGCAGACCACCACGATCAGGCTCATTCAGTTGTACTTCCACAGAATCACTAGGCTTGTCAGACCCTACCTATATGATTACAAAATAATCTCCACTTCACAAATTCTCAATATTTATTTTCTCCCCTCGTTGGCCAATGATATTCCATTAAGATCGTAATCTCAAACACAAATTGGAATCACAATTATTTAATCCACTATGGGGTTACTTCAATATTCTCATCACAAATTTATAACATCCCTAACATTAGTCATACATCGTCATCATCATCACGTAAACTCATCCCAAATTTATAGCGTCACTATCATTAATCATACATCATCACATAAACTTATCACAAATCATACATCATCATCATCACATAAAATTATCACAATGCACCCATCTTTAATTACTAAATCATAATAATTATATAAAATCACAATGTCATAACAAGTGTATAAAAATAAAGGAAATCAAACACAATATCTGTACTATTCCAAGATAATTATTTGTAAAATAAATAATTAAAATAGATATATTTAGAATTAATTAAGTATAATTAAGTGCACATTTAATATTAATCAAACGCACAAGAAAATGTCACATTAATTACCAACTCACATATAAACGTAAAATCTAAATCTTATTCTCTAAAATATTTACACTAAAATACTATTGTTTCAAGGAAAATAATAAAATATAATATTTATTATTTATATCCCTCACTTATTCAAATATGTACAAGATTAACACATCATAGAAAATACACATATAAAGAAAATTAATCATAAAAATAATCAACATATATTCTAAAATAATTTTAGCACCAAATTAATTATCTAAAATCCTATTTAATTAATAAATAGTTTATTATAAAATTTGGGGTGTTACAATTATATAAAGAGGGCCCCTGAAATCATAAGAGTACACATTGTTAAGACAAACTCTCAAATTAAGTTTTGATGAAAATAAACAAAGGTTAATTAGAAATGTTAATTATGATTCTAAATGTTATGTTAATTTAATCTGTGTTCTTTAGTGTTTTTATTAAAGATAGGAACCAAGCAAAGCAAAGAAATCAGATGAAAAACTAAACACAACATTCTTGATCATAAGTTGTACAAAACAGAGAATGTTCTGCAGAATCAAGATTGATTCTCACAGCCACATCACCAATCTTTCTCCATCACTTTAACAATGATTCTGCCTTAATTCTTTATACCAATTTCATCAGTACATGGCAACGAACAAATAGGAATCATTATTACTTAAAACGGTTCTTGAATCACTAAGATAAATCATCATGAATAAAGGCATGTCAAAACGGATTGTAACTTTCCCCATTCTGGAAATGTCAAGAAAGTTGAAACGGGACTGAACTTCAAGACTGATTATAAGTTCCCAGATCGTCTAGAAGACTATCAGACCAGATTGATCATCAATCTCCACTTCTAATCATCGTTCTCCATTTCTGAAAAAAACAATCTCCGTTTCCTGCAGAGACAGACCTCTCAGTTCTGCAGAAGTGATTCATTCCTCTCCAAACAATTTTGGATCAAATCAAGCGTCCAAATCAAAGCCCAATTATCATCAAAGATTTTCGAAGCTTAATGGGTCATTAAGAGCGCAGGAAATATGTTTGAAATTGAGCAAAACAGCCCAATCAAGCAAGGCCCAAAACTGTCACATGAATGGATTATTTTTCAACAGATAGGTTGCTTTAGTCAGAAGAAAACAAAGCACTACCAACAGCTCTTTCTGACCAGAATTAAATGCACAAATCTTCTATAAAAGGAAGGCAAATTCGCAAGCATCATTCAGAACTTCAAGTGCCAAGTATTCTCATTAAATCATATTCACTTGCATTCTTGAAGCTATCTCACTTACAAAAGAAATCAGGCACAAGCACTCATATACTTTCAGTTTATCTTACTGAGTTCTTTTTATTCTGAATCTATTCTCAAACAAGAGTTGAGCATAATCAGATTCAACCAAATCTTTTAAATCATTATTGTGTAAACTCATTACTATAAGGATTGTTTATAGTTTGAGTGTGATTAAAAGAAGTTAACTGTAAAATCCTAGCAGATTAGTTAGGTGACTTGATTGAATCCTTTCTAGGTGGAAAGGAAGTGTAGTTATAGATCAAGGTTGATCTTTAACTATGTAACCAAAAGATTGTTCTTCGTTCTTTGAACACTTAGTGAAAATCTCACAGTTGTGAGGACTGGACGTAGCCCAAGTTGGGTGAACTAGGATATATCTTTGTGTGGTATCTCTTCCTTATCTCTATTTACATTCAGTTATTTTTATTATCATGTTAAATAGAGAAACTAAAAATTATGATTTTAACTAATCAAGAACGTTCTCCGTTTTCTGTTTCAGAACGAAGAACGTTCTCCGTTTCTGTTTTCATAACCAAGATCATTCTTGAGTTGTTTTTCTTAAGTTTTTAACAGGAAATTTTAAATAGGCAAGATTACAATTCAAACCCTCTTCCTTGTAACTTGACATTGCTACTTCAATTGGTATCAGAGCAAGGTCTCTAAAAGGAACACTTTAACCAAGTGCTAGAGAAAAAGATCTAGAAGAAAAAATGTCAAAAGCAAAATTCATTGTTGAAGGAGGATCTTCAAACAGGCCACCATATTTTGATGGAATTGATTACTACTTTTGGAAAACTAAGATGCAGCTGTTTCTAAAGTCTCAAGACACAAGAATGTGGCGCATCATTACAGATGGAGATTTCATTCCAAGAGATGACCTAAAAGCTGGAGAACAATAGGAGATCATCCTCAAACTCAAATCATTGGGGATACAGCTGATGGAATTAGAACCAGAAAGTCATTTAAGAATGATGAAAACAACATGGCAATGATTTCTCAAGTTGAACCAAAATCAATTAAAGAAGCCATAGTTGATCAATCTTGGATGGAAGCCATGAAGGAAGAACTGCTGCAGTTCGATAAAAATGAAGTCTGGACCTTGGTACCAAATCCTCAAGATCAAACAATCATTGGTACACGCTGGGTTTTCAGAAACAAATTAGATGAAGAAGGTAAGGTAGTAAGAAACAAAGCAAGATTGGTTGCTCAAGGTTATAACCAACAAGAAGGTATAGACTACGATGAAACTTTTGCTCATGTTGCAAGGTTAGAAGCTATTCATATACTTCTTGCATATGCATCTCATAAACTTGTTAAATTATTTCAAATGGATGTTAAAAGTGCATTCTTAAACGTCTTTTTAAATGAACAAGTTTATGTAAAACAACCTCCCGGTTTTGAAGATCAATCAAAACCAAATCATGTTTTCAAACTTACCAAAGCTCTCTACGGCTTAAAACAAGCACCAAGAGCTTGGTATGATAGGTTAAGTTCCTTCTTAATCAAAAATGGATTTTCTAGAGGAAAAATCGACACTACACTATTTAAGAAAATTGATAAAAATGATTTACTCATTGTACAAGTGTATGTTGACGATATTATCTTTGGATCAACTAATGAAAAGATGTGCGATGGCTTTTCAAAACTCATGCAAAGTGAATTTGAAATAAGCATGATGGGAGAGTTAAGATATTTTCTTGGATTACAAATTAAACAACATGAAATCATTAAAGATCTGTTAACCAAGTATAAAATGAATGAAGCAAAAATCATGTCTACTCCTATGCATCCATCCTCTTCATTAGACAAAGATGAACATGGAAAATCTATTTCTGAAAAAGAATATAGAGGAATGATTGGTTCCTTGCTATATTTAAATGCTAGCAGACCAGATATTATATTCGCAGTAGGATTATGTGCTAGATTTCAATATACACCAAAAAAATCCCATTTAACAGCTGTCAAACGAATTTTTAGATATCTTGTTGGAACTATTGATCTTGGCCTTTGGTATAGAAAAGGTTCTCATTTTGATCTTGTAGCATATTGCGATGTTGATTATGCTGGAGATAAAACTGAAATAAAAAGCACCAGTGGAGCATGTCAGTTTCTGGGTGATGCTCTGATAAGCTGGTCTTGCAGGAAACAAAATACTATAGCATTATCAACCACCGAAGTTGAATACGTATCAGCCGCAAACTGCTGCTCACAAGTTCTTTGGATAAAAAAATCAACTTGAAGACTTCTCTATAAGTTACTCAAGTATTCCAATTTACTGTGATAATACTAGTGCAATCAATTTATCAAAAAATCCCATTCAGCATTCTCGTTCAAAACATATTAAAATAAAACATCATTTTATTCGTGATCATGTTAACAAAAAAGATATTGAATTAATCTTTGTTGATACTCAAAATCAGCTTGCTGATATTTTTACAAAGCCTTTGGTTGAGGAAAGTTTTAATTCAATCAAAGAAAAACTGAAAATCATGAAAAATCCTGAAAATTCGTGTTAAAACTGCTTCTGCAGACAACGGAGAACGTTTATCAATCTCCGTTTTTCAGACATCTTTCTCCGTTTTTTCAAAACCTTCTCCCGAATCGTCACATTCCTCATGCGCAGGAAAGGCTTGTCCTGGCATTAAATGTGCGTGTCTCTAGGCTTTCAAAGGTCACTGACATGCCGTCAAATCTGTTCCTGCCCCCAACACATGCCACTTCCCTAGGTTCAAGTCATCATTGTTCTCTCTCTTGAAAAACCTGCAAAAACGTGTTGCAGTTAACACAACTGTTCATTTTCAGAAACAGTTTTCATCTTCCTCAATCTTCGTCTCGCTCAACCTTCATCTTCCATAACCTTCATTCTCCATCAACAATGGCTCAAACCAAGCAATCTGCACGCAAAAACACATGCACAGAAACACCATCACCATCATCTTCACCTTCACGATCCTTCAGTCGTTCACCGTCTCCACCACCCAGACCAACCCCTCCAAGACATTCTTCTGACACCTCCATCTCAGACTATCTCTCGTCCTCCCCTGAAACCAATCCTCCATCCTCCATTCCTGAACCTCTATCCTCTGTTATTCACCCTCTTTATTCTTGTCCTCCTCCTAACATTGCTCAAGTTCCTCCCCACTTGCGCAAATCCTACATTAATCCTTCACCACCAAAGAAATTTGTCAATCCTCCTGCACAACAAAGACGCTCAATGAGAATCTTGGCAGGAATTGGGACTTCAAGAACCCCAATCACTAAACCTGCTTATTTCATCCTCTCAGACTCTGATTCAGATGAATCATCTGATACTCCTCCTCAATCAACCTCAACAAAATTGGTCACTCCTCCCAAATCTTCATTTTCGTCTGAAACTCCTCAATCAAAACCCACAATATCAGTCACTCCATCAAAATCTTCATTTTCATCTGAAGCTTTTCAATCAACTCCTCAAAATCAAAAACCGAGATTGATGATTGAATTTTTTTCATCTCCCGCACCCACCCAACCCACAACTCGTCCTCTAAAAACAAAAACCACCATGCCAATCTCTCAATTTCTGGCAAGAAAAAATTTAACCATTCGCCAGTGATTCAAAACCATTGCGCCTAAACAAAAATTAAGCCACACTCCATCTTCTTCTCAAGAACGTTCTCCAAGTCCAGAACGTTCCCCAACCCGTGCACCTTCACCCATCTCACGCCAAGAACGTTCTCCTATCAACGAACGTTCTCCTGTCCCTTCCACTCCAAATACTCAAAAAACACCTTCACCTACTCCAGAACGTTCTCCCATCCAAGAACGTTTTCCTGTCCATCAAAAATCTCCATCTCCCACTCATGAACGTTCACCTGCAGAAGAACGTTCTTCGTCTCATACTCCCTCTCCTTCACAACCCACCAAACGACCCCTTTCACCTCAACCTCCTTCTTCTCCCTCCTCTGATTCTTCATCAGACTCTGATTCCCCTGCACAACCTTCTCCCCCTCCAAGAAAGCCAAAACTCAGCCCACTACTTTAATTCCTTCCACTGCCACCAAACTGTTTAAAGACAAATGGGCTCAACGACCCATTGGTGTTAGACGAGTGTTTGTCTTTGAAAAACTCATCGTAGATGGCAATGCTGTCCAGCACTTCATTGATGCTCTAGGATGGACTGCTTTTCTACAAACATCTGAGCATTACTATCCAGATGTTGTCAGGGCCTTCTATTGTCAAGCTCAAACATTCCCTGATAAATCACTTCAGGTTTCCAACATTAAGGGAATTGAGATCAAACTGACTCCTGACATCCTTGCATCAATCTTGGATCTCCCTATTGAAGGTCCTGCTGTATTTGGAAAATCCGGGTATGCAGCTCTCAATCTTAAAGAGACTGAAGTTCTTTCTGAGCTGTTTCAAGAGAACTCTACTAGGTATCTCTCCACATACCTTCGAACCCTCCCAAAAATTTTCAACAACATGAGCCAGCATACTCTTCTTCCTCACTATGGAAGCCATGAGTATGTCTCTGAAAATGATGCGCTGATCATCTATCATCTCCTCAACTGTCAGCGTCAAAATCTTCCTCATCTCATCCTTCATCACATGATTACGGCTGCAACCAAAGACTACAAGAAGAATATTGTTCCTTACGGTATGATTCTCACAGAAGTCTTTAAGCAATTTTCATTATTTTGGATGAAAATTGCTTTTACTTTTCACATTCTCTTTCATTTTTGTAGTACAATAGTGCACAAAAAATATATAATAGAAGAATTTTTGTTGACGATGAAAGATTGAAAAATCTTTGATAAAATTTGTTATTTGTCTCTCAATAAAATGCTACGAATTTACTAAAAGACCAAGGCAAACAAACTTAATTTACTCTTGATGAGAAATTTTATCAATTAATTAAAAGATACTATTAAAAAAATTAAAGATGGACAAACACTAAATTAGTAATATGCAATTGGCAAGAGAAACTATTAAGTTAACAATGTGAAAGAATAATAGGAATAGAAATATAGAATTTAAAAAGTGACGATTAACTGCTGGAACAAAGAAAATTGTGAGCAATTTGTTTCTTTTTGAATTACTTTGTTTCTTTCCTCGGGCGAACTGTTTTTGGGCTATTCCGATCACCACGTTTGTTGTCTCAAAAAACTGGCATCGTTTATGGATTCCTCACGTCGAAACCTTTAAGTAAAACTACTCATTTGTATTTTTTGGTGAAGTTGACGTGTGACACTTCCAGTGCTCCGACGAATCGGTGACACTTTTTCTGCAGTTTTTCCTCGTTGTTTTGACTCCATTTTTGTTCATAAAATTATTATTAAATATTTAACATTTATTTTTATGCTCTGCATAATTTATCAGTCACGTCTCGACGATTTTGTGAACTCGCCATTGATTCAAATTCTCTCGTTGTACGTTGTCGTTCTGCAGTTGCTGCTGAAAACTTCCATTGATTTATGTGTTTGAGAAAGCGTCTAAATAATGTAAGGGGTGAGAGAGCGTTTGAATTCATGAGTATAATATATTGTGAGATGAACGGGAAAACTGTATTTCTCAACAGTTCATCCGGGGCTCGCTACATACAGTAGTAGCTCTTTGAGAGATAAATTAATTAATGTGAAAATATGAGGATTGTGAGAGTAAAATGTTAAATAGAAATGTTTATAAGGTATTCATTGATTTAATTTTCGATAAGTGTTTTGTATTTGATTTTGGATATTATTGTGATGTTGGATGTCGAATGAAATTATGTGCATACTTTGATTGGACGAATTTATGTGACATTATAATAAAAGATGGATGCATTGTATGACATATGTTTATGTGATGATAATGATGACGTTTGATTGATGATAGTGATGTTACAAATTTGTGATGAGTTTATATGATGATCATGATTATGAATGATTAATGATGTTATAAAATTGTGATGAGAATATTCAAGTACCCCATAAGTGATGAATAGTGACGATTCCAACTTGTGCTAAAGATGATGCTCTTAATGGAGTAGTCTAGGCTAACGAAGGGAGAAAATAGATGTTGGGCATATATGAAGTTGATGCGAATTTTTGTAGTGGAGCATGATCAGAGGCTAACTTGGATCAGAGGCAGCATGATTAGAGGCAAACTTGAATCAGAGGCAACATGATCAAAGGAAGCCAAAAGAAAGAAAATCAGAGGCAACCATAAGAAAGAAAGTTAGAGGCATCTAGAAGAAGAAGAAAATCAAGATGCAGAAACAATCAAAGGAAGGAATAAATCAGAAACATAAACGAAAAATACATAACAGAACGGTCGGAGAAAGGCTTAGAGAAACGCAGTAACACATTAATTAGCCTATTACAAATAATCCTCATTCCTTTAGTTTTATCATCATATACTCATCCACACAACAAACACATAATGAATGACTTTTAAAAGACAAAATGCAGATTTTAACAATTCCTAGATGCCAAAAGTCACATTATTTTTTCCTCACTCTCATATTTTTATGAAACCCATCATCTCAAACCCAGAAAACCCACATGCAAAATGTGAAAATTGTTCTAGGAAAAGAACTCACAGTTTGCTGAGAAGAGATTCCTTTAATTCGATTTCGATTGTGGGATTTGCTTGTTTTGTCAACTTATCTGCCCTTTACCCACTGGTTAGAATTTTAAGATTCCCGAAGTCTTCTATGGATATTCCTTTAGTGTTATTTAAGATGATTATTTGATTTCGAGAAGATGAATGAAACATGCTAAGAGTCGAAGTGGAGATAGAGAACTTCAGAGGCTATTGTCTTTGAAGAAATTTAGAAGGAAAGGGAAAAATGAGATATGGGGAAGATGATGAACAGTAACTGAGTGGTTGTGTGTTGGAGTGTTTCGACAGAAAATTGTAGCTGGAAAATGAACGAAATGAACTCGAGAATGAGTTAATACCCGTGAGTAATGAAGAAGGAGAGAAAGAAATGCGACGTGTCCTTTCTTTGACCCTTGGACTTGTTTGTTTAACAACTTTCCTATTCTACCTTTGATCCTAAATTAATAATACTAAAAATACAGTATTAATAAATACTAAGATTCTAATAGTCTAATCATTTCTTAATCTTGAAAATATTCAATTTTAATAATCTATTTTACTAATCTAATTTTAAGAATCTATTTTAATGATCTAATTACTATCTTGATCTACTAAGTTAGTGAGAGGGCTGTTACATCCCGACATAAGAATTGGTGGTCTTAGATAAACCTCTCCTGACCCAATCAAATGACCTCATAGAAGCTTCTCGAAACTAGGGAAAACCACCATCAAGTGTAGAATTCGAAGTTGATGTCTACCATAACTCAACGACACCTCTAATCTTGATCACTAGATGCACGAAGAGGAAATATGGTGATGACATATATGGTAACTTATTAGTACTCTTGTCATGAGGCATTTGATGGCAATCATATGGTAATTACACCTAGCAAATTATACTCACCATTTCTTGATCAGAAGAACAAGCGTCCTACATAAGAGGGTGATCCGAAGGTCACAAATTCCCCTTCTAGTGATCATAATGAAGACCTTCTAGAAACCCATAAAGAACTCCATGTGACACCCTAAACCCCAAATAACATATATAATAACTTATACTAGATATTTTTGAGCAAAATTCGAAACAGATAAAGAAAATTTGTTTCCAAGAAAATAAAAACTTTTATAACTAATTTAGGAAATCAAGTTTCTCTAAAATCAAAAGAAACAATTTAAACTCCTTTGCTTCTCATATTCAAAATAATCACTATAATTATACCTATTTTTCAAATCACTCAAATACTACCATTATTAGGGAATGCTCAAAATTACAAAATAAATAATATAACATCAACACTTAATATTAATTACTAAATCATAATAAAATTATATAAAATCACAACGTCATAACAAGTATATAAAAATAAAGGAAATCAAACACAATATCTCTACTATTCCAAGATAATTATTTGTAAAATAAATAACTAAAATAAGATATATTTAGAATTAAGTATAATTAAGTGCACATTTAATATTAATCAAACGCACAAGAAAATGTTCACATTAATTACCAACTCACATATAAACGTAAAATCGCTTAAATCTTATTCTCTAAAATATTTACACTAAAATACTATTGTTTTAAGGAAAATATATAAAATAATAAAATATAATATTTATTATTTATATCCCTCACTTATTCAAATATGTACAAGATTAACACATCATAGAAAATACACATAGAAAGAAAATTAATCATAAAAATAATCAACATATATTTTAAAATAATTTTAGCACCAAATTAATTATCTAAAATCCTATTTAATTAATAAATAGTTTATTATAAAATTTGGAGTGTTACAGTTATATAAAGAGGACCTCTGACATCATAAGAGTACACATAATATCTAACCATAAAACCACTCATTCTTACAGCACCTCTATATGAGTGTTAGCCTACCTTTAGCTTATTTTATTGTTAACTAAAAAAATTGCACCCCCATTGCATGTTTCCCCCAATATGTTGTGGTTAGTTGTCGATCCTGGAAACCATGCCTTTCGCTTTCTGCAAACATGTATTTCACCATCTCTATAAACCATTCTCATTGCTTTACAACTAAACTTGAAGTTTAGGATCACTTGTACTCATTTATCAGATTTCTCAATTTCTGTTGATTGTAAAAAAGAAATTCTAATTCATTATTTTGGATACAAAATTTCTTTTACCTTTCCCATTGTCTTTCATTTTTGAAGTACAATAGTGCACAAGAAATATATAGCAGAGGAAGTACTACATTTTATTAGGAAAAATAGATAAATATTATTTTGAAATAACTATTATTTCAGTTCATGGCATATAAAACTCGCACAAAGCTTTTAAGCCCATGTTTATCACCATGAGTATCTTTTCTCCCAGAAATTTTTGTCTTGATGTAGAAAAAATGCTCCATCAGGTCTTATTTCTCGCCAACATCTCTCTATACAGATTGCTTCATCAATTTTGGCATCATAAGCTACTATTTTCTTTGGCGCATTATTATCCCATTGAAGGATGCGCCAAAAGAGAGTAGTATCACGAAGATTGGTATGAAAAGACCATTCGAAGAATGATCCGCCGATAACAGAATGTATGCCAAAATCAGGGCTACCTGATTGGCAATGCACCATAAGAACACTGTTACCTCCCAATATATTTTGAATGCGCACAGTGGTTGCCTTAAAGCTCCAATCAACTAACTTGTAACTAACTATTTATTTATTTATTTTATTTGAAAAATAATATTAATAAAAATAAATCATGGAATTATAGCTCAACTTTTTTTTTTTGGCAAGTATTATAACTCACCTTAACTTGTTAGATATATTTAGTTTTCAATAAAAAACAACTTTAAATAGTTTATTCAATGCACATTCTATATCTTAGATATCATCTTTTAAATTTAATACTTGTAATTTTTGACCAAATATTTTAAATTTTTGACCTAATAAATATGCTCCAATGCTATACAGGGTTAAGAATGGGAATGTAACATGCACATTTCTTATAATTTTACACTATAACTATTTCAACTCAATCATTAAGTCAATCTTATATCTCCTCAGTGCTAGTAATACTATTTCTAATACATTGGTGGTTGCCTTTAAATAACAAGTTAGAGTGCATGCAATCCAACTACACACTATTGAGTGAAAAAATTAGAGAGCTTGGTTCATTTTCTCATAGACATGTCGAGGGTCTTGGTTTTAGTTAGCATTGTACTGGCCATTGTAGCAACTGCACATAGCCAAGAAGAAGTTGATTGGAGCTTTAAGGCAACAACTGTGCGCATTCAAAATATATTGGGAGATAACAGTGTTCTTATGGTGCATTGTCAATCTGGTAACACTGATTTTGGCATACATTCTGTTATCGGCGGATCATTCTTCGAATGGTCTTTTCATACCAATCTTCGTGATACTACTCTCTTTTGGCACATCCTTCAATGGGATAATAATGCGCCAAAGAAAATAGTAGCTTATGATGCCAAAATTGATGAAGCAATCTGTACAGAGAGATGTTGGTGAGAAATAAGACCTGATGGAGCATTTTTTCTACATCAAGACAAAAATTTCTGGGAGAAAAGATACTCATGGTGATAAACATGGGCTTAAAAGCTTTGTGCGAGTTTAGGGTTACATGCAATGGGGGTGCAATTTTTTTAGTTAACAATAAAATAAGCTAAAGGGAGGCTAACACCCATATAGCGGTGCTGTAAGAATGAGTGGTTTTATGGTTAGATATTATGTGTACTCTTATTATCTAGGGTCTTCTTTATAACACCCTAAATTTTATAATAAATTATTTATTAATTAAATAGAATTTTAGATAATTAATTTGGTGTTAAAATCATTTTAGAATATATATTGATTAATTTTATGATTAATTTTCTTTATAGGTGTATTTTCTATGATGTGTTAATCTTGTACATATTTGAATAAGTGAGGGATATAAATAATAAATATTATATTTTATTATTTTATATATTTTCCTTAAAACAGTAGTATTTTAGTGTAAATAACATTTAAGCGATTTTACGTTTATATGTGAGTTGGTAATTAATGTGACATTTTCTTGTGCGTTTGATTAATATTAAATGTGCACTTAATTATATTTAATTAATTCTAAATATATCTTATTTTAATAATTTATTTTACAAATAATTATCTTGGAATAGTAGTGATATTGTGTTTGATTTCCTTTATTTTTATATACTTGTTATGACATTGTGATTTTATATAATTTTATTATGATTTAGTAATTAATATTAAGTGTTGATGTTATATTATTTATTTTGTGATTTTGAATATTCCCTAATAATGGTAGTATTTGAGTGATTTGAAAAATAGGTATAATTACAGTGATTATTTTGAATATGAGAGTTGTAATTGTTAGTAATATGTATTTTTTTTAAAGGTTAATTATTTTAATTACTCTAATTTATCATATATTAGTTATGAAATATTAGTAATATTTTGAAAATTAATTGGATTATTAAAAATGAGATTGAATAATTATCAATTTTGTTTTAGCAAAATAAAAATAATAATAATAGTAAAATATAAAATAAATAAGGAAACCAATGGGTTTGGCCCAACTTTAATTGTGTTAATAAAATAAAATAAAAGAATAAGAAAGCGAGAACTTCAGCCGCCGCCGTAAAAGGAACACAACAACTAGTCTATCGTTTGACATCGGTGATCTGTTCCTGACAACTTTCTCCGTTTTCATCCAAATTTCAGTATGTTGTTTCACTCATTTAGTTAGTCAAATAAACTCATTTGCTATTTTGCACCAACTTCTCTCTAACATACCCGACTTCTCCGTTTGTGGAATTCGTTATTTTGCACCGTTCTTCTTCACAGTAAGTTCGATTTGAGTGAAACCAACGCCAAAACGATCGTGTGAATAGTGGTTATATTATCCACTGATTGGTTTTCTAATTTATGATAGATTGAAGGACAAAGAGTCAAAGAACAAAGGCTGTTTGCTCTTGGAATCGTATTCGTGTGTGAAAACGTCAAAATAAGGTAAGGGGTGAGAGAGCGTTTGAATTCATGAGTATAATATATTGCAAAATGAATGGGAAAACGGTATTTCCAAACGATTCATCTGGGGCTTGCTACCTACGGCAGTAGCCCTTTGAGTGAAAAATTAATTAATGTGCAAATATGGAAATTTTGAGATTAAAATGTGGAATATAAATATTTATAAGATTGTTAGACCTTGGAGGTATTTGGGTGGGGGATTCCTAGGTGACTTGGAGGTAGCACTCCAAATGTCGGGAGCTACCATGCAACACACGTTTACCTCGACAGTCGCGTATATGTGTCTCGGGTTGAGTTGAGAGGATCTATGGGACAGGGCCAATTTGAATTGTCCGTCCACCGGGATGGTGACACAATATCAAGCCTCTTAACCAAGTACTTTAGAGTTAGAATGGTACCACATTATGAAGTAAAGTCTAAGCTCATGCATAGCATTGCATTTCCTTGTGATTGTTTTGTTGTGATTGATATGTTTCAAAAGTAATAATAGTTTCTCTTAGATGATTTGATGCATATTATAATGAGATGATTATTTTACTTGAGTGACTTTGATGTTATAATACGGTACTATTTGCTTAAATATTTTGATATATCGTAATGTGATTATGATACGGTCTATTATAATTGTTTGCGTGTTCTCCTTACTTATACTATGCTATTAACTTGATTTCAAAACTCACCTCCTTCGTTGTTTGTGTTTGAGTGGCTTGACCCTGCGTTTGTGAAATCGCAGTTATTACAGGTTAATGAGTCTTGAAGTTCCAGTTTGGGAGAAACCCCACTCTGATAGGTGTTACTAGGAATAAGAGTAGAAAATTGTATTTTACTTTTACTTATTTAATTAGAAAAGACATTTTGTATCAAAACCTTATAAGTACTAGTAAATTTTTGGAATTAAATTAAGAAATTCTAGTTAAATCAAGTTTATGGGAATTTCCTGTTTTATAGAAGCAAAGGAGTTTAAATTGTTTCTTTTGATTTTTGAGCAACGTGATATCCTAAATTAGTTATAAAAGTTTTTATTTTCTTGGAAACAGATTTTCTTTATCCGCTGCGAATTTTGCTCAAAAATATCTAGTATAAGTTATTATATATGTTATTTGGGGTTTAGGATGTCACATTGAGTCCTTTATGGGTTTCTAGAAGGTCTTCATTATGATCACTAGAAGGGGGATTTGTGACCTTCGAATCACCCTCTTATGTAGGACGCTTGTTCTTCTAATCAAGAAATGGTGAGTATAATTTGCTGGTTGTAATTACCGTATGATTGCCATCAGATGCCTTATGACAAGAGTACTAGTAAGTTACCAAATATGTCATCACCATATTTCCTCTTCGTCCATCTAGTGATCACGATTAGAGGTGTCGTTGAGTTATAGTAGACATCAACTTCGGATTCTACACTTGATGGTGGTTTTCCCTAGTTTCGAGAAGCTTCTATGAGGTCATTCGATTGGGTCAGGACGGGTTTATCTGAGACCACCAATTCTTATGTCGGGATGTAACAGCCCTCTCACTAACTTAGTAGATCAAGATAGTAATTAGATCATTAAAATAGATTTTTAAAATTAGATTAGTAAAATAGATTATTAAAATTGAATATTTTCAAGATTAAGAAATGATTAGACTATTAGAGTCTTATTATTTATTAATATTGTATTTTTAGTAATATTAATTTAGGATCAAAGGTAGAATAGGAAAGTGGTTAAACAAACAAGTCCAAGGGTCAAAGAAAGGACACGTCGCATTTCTTTCTCTCCTTCTTCTTTACTCACAGGTATTAACTCATTCTCGAGTTCATTTCCTTCATTTTCCAGCTACAAGTTTCTTTCAAAACACTCCAACACACAACCACTCAGTTACTGTTCATCATCTTCCCCATATCTCATTTTTCCCTTTCCTTCTAAATTTCTTCAAAGACAATAGCCTCTGAAGTTCTGTATCTCCACTTCGACTCTTAGCATGTTTCATTCATCCTCTCGAAATCAAATAATCATCTTAAATAACACTAAAGGAAGATCCATAGAATACATCGGAAATCTTAAAATTCTAACCAGTGCTTAAAGGGCAGATAAGTTGACAAAACAAGGAAATCCCACAATCCAACTTGAATTAAAGGAAGCTCTTCTCAGCAAACTGTTTTCACATTTTGCATGTGGGTGTTCTGGGTTTGAGATGATGGGTTTCATAAAAATCTGAGAGTGAGGAAAAAATAATGTAACTTTTGGCATCTAGGAATGAGGATTATTTGTAGTAGGCTAATTATTGTGTTAATGTGTTTCTCTAAGCCTTTCTCCCACCGTTCTGTTCTGTATTTTTTGTTTCTGTTTCTGATTTATTCTTGCCTCTGATTGTTTTTGCATCCTGATTTTCTTCTTCTTCTAGATGCCTCTAACTTTCATTCTCATGGTTCCCTTTGATTTTCTTTCTTCTGGCTTCCTTTGATCATGTTGCCTCTTATTCAAGTTTGCCTCTAATCATGCTGCCACTGATCCAAGTTAGCCTCTGATCATGTTGTCTTTAATCTCCACTTCAAAAATTTGCATCAACTTCATATATTCTCAACATCTATTTTCTCCCTTCATTAGCCTAGACCACTCCATTAAGAGCATCATCTTTAGCCCAAGTTGGAATCATCACTATTTCATCAATTATGGGGTACTTGAATATTCTCATCACAATTTTATAACATCATTAATCATTCATAATCATGATCATCATATAAACTCATCACAAATTTGTAACATCACTATCATCAATCAAACGTCATCATTATTATCACATAAACATATGTCATACAATGCATCCATCTTTTACTATAATGTCACATAAATTCGTCCAATCAAACGTATGTACATAATTTCATTCGACATCCAACATCACAATAATATCAAATATCAAATACCAAACAATTATCGAAAATTAAATCAATCAATACCTTATAAACACTTCTATTTAACATTTTACTCTCACAATCCTCATATTTTCACATTAATTAATTTATCTCTCAAAGAGTTACTGTTGTACGTATGAACTGTTGCCCCGGATGAACTGTTGAGAAATACAGTTTTCTCGTTCATCTCACAATATATTATACTCATGAATTCAAACGCTCTCTCACCCCTTACATTATTTAGACGCTTTCTCAAACACATAAATCAATAGAAGTTTTCAGCAGCAATTGCAGATTGACAACGTACAACGAGAGAATTTGAATTAACGGCGAGTTCACAAAATCGTCGAGACGTGACTGATAAATTATGCAGAGCATAAAAATAATGGAGTCAAAATGACGAGGAAAAACTGCAGAAAAAGTCTCACCGACTCGTTGGAGCGCCGAAAGTGTCCGACATCAACTACACCAAAAAATACAAATGAGTAGTTCTTCTTGAAGGTTTCGACGTGAGGAATCCAAAAACGATGCCAATTTTTTGAGACAACAAACGTGGTGATCGGAATAGCCCAAAAACAGCTCGCCCAAGGAAAGAAACAAAGTAATTCAAAAAGAAACAAATTGCTCACAATTTTCTTTGTTCCAACATTTAATCGTCACTTTTTAAATTCTATATTTCTATTCCTATTATTCTTTCACATTGTTAGCTTAACAGCCTCTCTTGCCAATTGCATATTACTAATTTAGTGTTTGTCCATCTTTAATTTTTTTAATAGTATCTTTTAATTATTTGAAAAATTTCTCATCAAGAGTAAATTAAGTTTGTTTGCCTTGCTGTTTTGGTAAATTCGTAGCATTTTATTGACAGACAAATAACAAATTTTATTAAAGATTTTTCAATCTTTCATGGTCAACAAAAATTCTTCTGTTATATATTTTTTGTGCACTATTGTACTACAAAAATGAAAGAGAATCTGAAAAGTAAAAGCAATTTTCATCCAAAATAATTAATTCGAAACAAAATATACGATCAACGGAAATTGAGAAAGTTGATAAGTGAGTAAAAATATTCCTCGAATTCGAGTTTAGTTGTGAAGTAATGACACTGACCTTGATTTGTAGAGGTCATGAAATATTTGTTTGCAGAGAGGGAAAGGTATGGTTTCTTAAATCAAAACTAACCACAACATATTGGGTGAAACAGGCAATGTGGGTGCAATTTGTTTTGTTATAAAATAAAATAAGTTAAAAGCTAAGCTAACACGCATTTAAGGAGCGTCGTGCGTTTCATTAAAACCGACTTCTAATCATATAGTAACAGTACCCAATGTATTTTTGATATTGTTAACCTCTAATAACTTAACAAGTGGATAATATATAATCCACATCACCTACCAACATCTCTTTATTTATTTTTATTAAAGAGAATAAAATAAATAATAAAAGGAGCAACAAGAAGATTAAACTCTAAGTAATTGAATCTTCATAAAATCTGCTAAACAAATACTTAACAAAGAGGAGGGACAAATAGAAAACTCTCTCAATTCTTGGTCAAACGAAGCACTCAATTTAACAAGTCAAATATGCACAAGCATTGCTTTCACGCCAGGTGTGAATGAAAACTATATATTAATCCTAGAAAATCAGAGAGCGAATATACTTCAAAAGCGGAGCAGAAAGATGGGTAGGCAACACACCCTCCTAAAAAAACTGCAACGTCGTTTGGGAATCAGATTCGCAAATCACGTTTCTAAATCTATGATTCCTAGCGATATCCAAACCGTGTAAGATGGCTTGAAGCTCGGCATTAATGTTATAATAAGTGAACCTACAACTGCCAGCAAAACCTACAATCCTCCAGATGAATTTCTGAAAAATGCACCAGACCCAAAAATCCCCGAATTACCAATTAAGTTACCATCAACATTGTTTTAACTGCATTCTCTAGGGGAGATTGCCAAGAAATAATGGGTGATGTAAATATTGAGATATTGAGGACACAAAATATTTGTTAATTTGAATTAATAAATAAATCTTACACAATAAAGATCAGCGTAAAAATCACTCACCCCACTTGATATAAAAATTATTGTTGCTAATTGTTGAAAATAGTTGCGATTATTGTCTAATGATGCATATTAACGGAGGGAATACAAAACTTAACATAAGGTTATAGTATAATAATTAATTGGGTTTGACGTGGATAATGTAATTAACAGCATGAATAGTACATATGGTACTGTTTCTAAATTTTATTCTAATAATAAATATAAAAAACTTTGTCAATAAAAAATATAAAATAATTATGGAGTAAGTATTTGTTATTAATACATAAAAAAATCTGATAAATGTTTTTCATTAATAAATATTAAAAAATGCATAAAGAAAATGACAAATATTTGTTAAAGATAAATATAAAAAATCACGTGACAAATATTTGTTACTACATACACAAAAAACACATGACTACAAATATTTTCCAATATACTTTTAAAAACAAACGAAAAATATTTGTCATCAAAAAATATAAAAAAATACGAAATAAATATTTGTCTCTCATACATAAAATCAGATAAATATAAAATTTACGTGACAAATATTTTTTTATAAACACATTAGAAAATATAGGAAAAATATTAGTCACTAATAAATAATAAAACATATCGGTCAAATATTTTTTTTTAATAAATATTAAAAAATATATTTGTTATAAATAAATATTGAAAAAAATAAATAATTTTAACTAATACAAACAAAAATATAAGACATATTTTTCATTAAAAAAATAAGTGACGAATATATGTTATCGCAACTCCACATGCAACTTTACAAAGACAAAAGTTGGTTTAACTGCTGATGGACACTGTCATCGTCAATCGTGACGTATCGGCTACCGCCATCCTAAATTCCTGATAGATACAGTGCCAAATAATTGTTGGTAGTCGTGACACTAAATAATTGATAAAAAGGTATATTAAATAATTAATAATCTCTTTTTAAACTCCTAGAAACAATGAATTATATCTAAGGCAGCTTTGTACTTCATATTGATTAATTAAATTTTAAAACTATTCGATAATTTTAATTTATGAAAAGTGACGAGTCAACTTGATTTGAAAAAAAACATAAAGAATTCACTATAATATAAGAATAGAGAATATTTGAAAAATTGAAATTGACTTCGTCAATATAAATTATATATTTTTCAATAATAAATATTAAAAAATGTATGACATATATGTATAACTGATGCATAAACATACACGATATATAATCGTTGATGATAAATATAAAAAAAATTATGAGATAAATATTTTTTATTGATATATATAATATGATACATATTTGTTATTGATTATAAAAAATGTATGGACAAAATATTTATAATTAATGCATAAAAAATTCACATAACAAATATTTTTCACTGAAACATAAAAAAAAAATA
>JBBPBQ010020321.1:47989436-48002031 GCA_037974755.1 Cicer yamashitae
AATAAGTAAAAACACGAAACAAATATTTGTCATCGACAAAAAAAAAAAAAAGACAACAAATATTTGTCATTGATTAGTATTAAAAAAAATACTTAGGACAAATATTTTCCACTGAAACATACAAAAACACAAGACAGCTAATAAAATATAAAAAACTACGAAATAAATATTTGTGATTAATATATAAAATAATATTTTTTGTTTAAATTTTGATTAAAATAAGATACATATAAATTATCAACGATCGCGTGACTCGTCCGATTGCACTTGCTAGCTAGTTAATTTTAAAACAATAACAAAAATTATAAAAAAAAAAATTTTTATTTTAAGTTTTGAAAAAAACAATTTTAAAATTGGGTAAAAACCTATCATGCTTATTTTACGGGAACATATTTTTATTTTGAAATTGACTTTTAAAACTAAAAAGCTAACATCTCACAACCCCTAATCATACCCATTAGTTTTAAAAATATCCTACTAAAATATAGCATATTCTTCTTTTTCAAAAAAAAAAGATATATAGCATATTCTTCTTAAAGATTAATTTCAGTATTATTAAAATTATTAATTATTTATAACATTAATAAATTCAACCAATCATACTCGAAATTTCTATCTTGAATGAGATGTGTAACACAAATTAAAATTCACAATTAGAAAAAGAATCATAGATACACTAATATTATTTAAATATTAACATTTTTCTGATGAAGAAAATTAGAATGTAGAAATAAAAAATTTCGAAGAAAATTAAAATGTAAAAATAAAACGTTTCGAAAGTGAAACAAATACAGCAAATTAGTTAGAAATGAGAGGAATGGGGATGGATAGTGAATATTACTTTAAAGAATCACGCCAATATCGACCAAAATAATTCCATCATAAAATATTTTGATAATTTTAAATAAATATATAGTCCGTAATATTCTTATCATTTTTTAAATAAATAATTATATTTTTTTATTTATTCTCTTTTTAATTAATTAATAAATTGAATAATTTTTTTAATAAATTAAAGTATTCCCGTATAAAGTTGTAAAGACTCATTATATGAAACAATAAGATTCATTTAACATGTTGACTTCTTTTATCGTATATTTATCTTTATTTATCATTTATAGATTGAACCTCCAAATAAAATTGTATAGGATGAAAATCCAATTAATATATGATTATAAATAAGAGATATATTAATTGTCACATAAAATCTAAGTAATATGATAATAAATGAGAAATGAAGATTTTACATAAAAATCTATTTATATCTCTTTGAAAATATATTATTACTTGAATTGTAGTCTAAAAATAATTCTAACATAGAAATAAATGGTGTAATGTTTAATAATTATTTTTTAATATAAAAAAATAAAAATTTGAAAAGATGTAAAAATCTCGAACATATTTTTCAAAAAAAAAAAAAAAACTCAAACATATTAAGCATTACATTTTTCAAGGCATCGATGTCCAACCTTAAACTATCAAAATACAAGTGGCAAAAAAGAAATGGGAGACATAAAGTTAAAATTGGGATCAAGATCAAGGTCACCTTCAATGGTGATAAAGGTGATCTGCTTAATCACATGTGGGGAACTGTAGAAGTCAATGACTCTATTGTGCAAGGAGACTTCCTAGTGGTAATGTGAAGTAAGAGAGAGATAAGAAAAAAGAAGAATGAATTGCAATGTGCATATAGTTTGACACTTTTTATTTCAAATTAAATGTCACGTTTATATTTTTTCTTTTTCAAAATAATTTTCACTTTTAAAATACCAATGCAACATTTAAGTTTACAAGATAATGTTAATTTTTTTTTTAATTGTAGTTTCTAATTAATATAATGTGCATCATTTTCTAGTTAGTATTATTCACTTTATATTCATGAGTAAACCATTTCTTTTTTTATCTATAGATAAGATGATATAATTAGCACCAAAAATTCATATTGAACTGTGAGTTTCCAAGTTCAAACTCGAAATATAATGTTCAACATAACAATATTGGCATTTGTCAGTTTATCTAGGATTTAAATACAGTAAAATCGTCATTATTTTCTTCCATTTATCACATTTTTTATTTGTGTGAAATGTTCAAATGCGACGGTTATTTTAGAACGGAATGTGTTTTTTTCACTATCTTTTCACTAATTTATATATTGATTTTTACTCCATTTAACTGCTCCATTAACTACAATTAATAAGAATGATTTTGTAAATGGTAT
This sequence comes from Cicer yamashitae, assembly GCA_037974755.1. Taxonomy (NCBI): domain Eukaryota; kingdom Viridiplantae; phylum Streptophyta; class Magnoliopsida; order Fabales; family Fabaceae; genus Cicer; species Cicer yamashitae. The sequence goes on from JBBPBQ010020321.1 coordinate 47,991,655, forward strand.
TAATTTTATGTTTGAAATCAACTCCACTAAACATTCTTAAAAACCATTTATAGCCCAAATGTGATATTTAAACTCATTCGGAGGGAGTATTTATAGTCCCAAGAGGCTAACTAATAACGATGTTAACAAGGTAAAACCGATTTTTTGATTTAAGGATTGCATTATACTATTAAATGGTATTTTTAATTACTAAATCAAACAAAAGGTTCTGATTTGATTGAATATTCTCTAATTAACAAGAGTAAAAGTACTAAATTTTATAATGATAAAAGAGTCAGAAATGAGTTTAACTTTGAATTCAACCTTTAATTACTAATTTAACCCTAATTATTGAATTCCTTCAATAAGTTCTTACAAATTTCCAAGAATGTTTCAATCGTAATCTCCTAGCGATTGAACCTTTAATCTTAAATCAATCCCTAATCTCTTAGTAGATTAAACAATAATAATAAGCATCAAATAATAGAAATAAGAAGTGATTTCATGTGTTTGTATCTGCATCTAGACTATATAGGCACACATTCTTAATCTCAAGCATTCAAAGAGTCCACTCTAGTTCCAAACTTTGAATTGTAAATCTATTTAAATATAGACAAGCTAAAAATCGTTTAGCACAAAGATTACAAAAAACAACTCAATTGAATTCATTCATATAACCAAAATATAAAATCAAACAGTAAAAATTTTAATCTTGTTTTACTCATCCTTACAATGGAGAGTTTAATTACACCAGTTCAAGAAAATAGAAACAACGAGAAAGATAACTAGACATATGGAGACTAATTGAATTTTCAATCACTTATCCCCAAAGTTGAATCTTCAACTTCTAATGTTACATAGTGTTTTTCCGTCTTTCAAAGCTCCCAAGGTGTCATAATGACCTAACAATAGGGTTTTTCACTTAAATATTGGTTATGGTCACCTTAAGACGGATGTAGATGCTCGACGAGGCAAAAATCGGAACATATAATTAATACTAGCCACTTGGCAAGTCACCATGCTTGCGGGAGAAATTGGGCATAACTAAAAATGATTTTTGTGTGTGTGTTATTTCATGAAACACAGGGTTTGTAGCAATGTGGAGAGCACTCTATCTCTCAAAATAAAGAAATGGTGGCTTAGAACAAGTAACATGCAAATCAATCTAAGAGAAAAGTAAGCCATAGTGTGATCTCTCCTTCTCACCTCATATACTCATTCACATAATGTAACACCCAGGCCATTACCGTTACCGGCGATACTACTTCACGATCTTCTCGTCCCCCCTCACCACCCAGTGGAAATAACGAGTTTTTACCTTCTGTGGGATTCGAGCTCGGTACCTAGGGGATAAGTACCGCCTCCACACAGTCCCACTACAAATTGAGCTGGTAACGGTAATGGCCGGGGTGTTAAAGTCAAGAACTTATGTTGAGGCATGCAATGATTCTAACTTGGTCCAAACCATGAACAATTAGCTTGATGCATTGGTAACCAACATAACTTAGCAAATTGTTGATCTTCCATTTGGAATTAAAGATATAGACTGCAAATGGGTCTTTCTTACTCCTACAGATACAAGAGTTCTCCACTAGTCTCTTAGTCTAAGAATTGTATGTTGAAGTAGAAGATAAAATCAAAATTCTCAATCTCATTAATATAACAAGAAGCAGTAATTAATACAACTTATAGAATATGCATGACAATGGCGATGGCATTACGGTGTCTGGAATAAGAGAACTTGTTGTGGATAACGATGAATGTAGCTACATCAAATTTATTCATTTCATCAAATTATGGCTTTTTTTTTTCTTTTCGTATTATTACTAAAAAATAATTTAAATACCAACTATCACTATTTTATAATTGAGTATCAGTATACTACTCTTTTTAATTTTTTATATTTTAAAGGTAAGAAGTCGTTTTTTAAGACACCGATTTCTTATATGAATATTTTTTTAAGGAGAGAAGGAAAATCGGTTCTCACCACATCGATTTTCCAATGTGTACTTTTATTTTTATTTTTTTTAACTAGGAAATTTAGGTATTTATTATTATTATTATTATTATTATTATTATTATTATTATTATTATTAGTAGTAGTAGTAGTGGTGGTATTTAATACGAAAAAGAATAATGCACATATATAAGGGGTTGGACCGATGGCATAACCATACGTGGGTAATAATAATTTGTAAGTGTAAGATAATGCCATATATTATTCTTCTCTTTCGTAATAATAATAAGTAAATATTTTTCTCTCTTTATTTTAATTTAATACTTGTTATTTCAGTTAAAATTTGTAAGTGTGAGATAATGCCACCTATTATTCTGATGGCTGGATTATGGTACAATTCAATTCCATTGTATTCTGGCCAATATGATTGAAGACGAATTGCTTGGAACTCTTTCTTGTAAGTGTCGAAAATACATTGCAATATATACTTGGAAGACACATACATCATGTAGTCATGGTGAATAAACAAACAAGCGGCGACGACATGTGAACATAAGTAGTGTAATGCTTGAAATTCACCACAATCACACCATCGTTTGTCAAGGTCTACCTTAAATGTCCCTATAGGACGACCGCTTGGTGGACGAACCAACTCCTTAACTATAAAGATACTATGTGCTCAATTGTGAATAACAACTTCATGGGAGTTCGATATTGTTCATTCCTTGTCAAGGTTTTGAATGGCTGTATGTGAGTAAATCAGACCAGTGTCATCATTGTTTGGGTCTGTCTCCCTCTTTCTACAAATTTTGTAGTCACTTTGTAGTATGTTGCTTGCATCAAAGAACTGATTGGAAGATTGTGTGTCCCCTTTAATACATTGATCATGCACTCAATAAGGTTATTTGTCATGTGTCCCCAATGCTTCCCTTCATCATATGCTTCTAGCCATTGTTCCTTTGGAATATCATGGACCCATTTCTATGCATCTTGACTCATATCACTGATTTGTATCTTGAATCTTTACAATGGACAATCCATCTAGTGCTATCAGAATGCGCTACCAAGAAGCTTATAGAATTATGCATATGATATTGGGATCTTATAATGTGGACTCAACATTGGTGACTACAATGGTAGAACGGTGCAACATTGGGATCTTGTAATGTGGATCCATCATTGGTGACTACAATGGTAGAACTTTGGAGAATAATAACACACGTTTCATCTTACAATAAGAGAGTGTACAATAACTCTTGAAGATGTTGCGTTATGGCTGGGTCCACCCGTAAACGGAAGCAAGTAACTGTAGGTGGCGATTTAGATTGGGATGGAATGCCAACAACTTTTGGGTGCCATTCCTCCAAAAAATTAGATGGTGGGCAATATGTCGCATGCCATTAATTTCCCCAAATTGCACTAGAGAGATATCATTTCCACTGGCAAAGTGGTGAAACATTTTTCATATTAACCCAATATACAACGTATAATATACTTGCTAAATAATAATTTTCTATTCTTTTATTGTATGGATTGGCAGGGGACTAATTCATTCTGAAACTTCATGCTGCGGCCTAAAATTTCGAACTCAATGGAAACAACAGTAAATGGATATACACAATGGAAACAACAGCATATACAATGGAAACAACAGCATATACAATGGAAACAACAACATACACAATGAAAACATTAGCAGTAGCTTCAACTCTTCACAACTTTTCCTTTTTTTTTGTTTTATTATTTTATTTTTGGCATTATTTGGGAACATATGTGTAAATTATGTACTCAAAATTGCGTCAAATTTGTAAAATGATTTTTTTGCTTCATATTTTATAGTAATTGTAAAATATTTATTAAACACATTATTTTATATATTTATATTTAGAGTTATTTTCAATTGGTCGGACAAAATTGAGGTACTACAGTTGCCCCGCCCCTATTTAATTATATTTTACTGGTAAAAATATTATCGTGGTAAAGATAATTAAATATAAGGACCTAAATTTTGTATAAATTATGAAAGTAAATTAATTTCGAATGCAAGAGGAAAACAGAAAATAATTTGATATGTAATGTAAAAAGGTTTGGTGATCGACATAAATAAAAAACATAATCGTCTTCGGATTGGTTACCGATTATAAATAAAATTAGCGTAGATCATGTGTGACTACATGAAAAATGTAAGATGCATGCAATGTAGATAAATTCTTTTTTATTTTTTGGTTCCCCGATCCTTATACGACTTTATACGCCTACAAGATTCAATGGATCAATGAAGATAACAATCGTTCTTTGCATGATGACTCTAGTATATCTTGTATGACCTCCCCCCTTTTTTTTCGGGGCGAATCAAATGTGCATTGTTTAAAATAATTACCCTCTTTTTTTTTTTGATACCCCATATATGTTGAGAATCTATCGAGTTCCCGTGTATATATGTTTCAAGTGTCAAAATAATTAAAATATTTTTTATATTTACACATTTCAAATTACAAAATTTATTATCATAAAATAACATTTTTAAAAAATACTAGAACCAACAACCATGAGACTGAATTAGCTTAGAAAGAGGGTAATGCATAGCATCGAATGACAAGATTGGAAAATGTACTTTCATTACATTGAGAATAATACAATTGAGCTAAGGGTTACAATGTAGGGATGAGTGTGTTTAGCTTTAGTTGGAGAGATAACAACGCTAATCATTCATGTAATTTAGGATTTCTAAGAATAATAACTGCACCAGTTTGAACCACTTGATCTTTTTGTTATCCCTCACTTTTGCATGGACCGCTCTTTCAAGTTTTCAATCCATCGGGATGCTCTAATTTTTGCCTAGGTCGCCTTTTCAGGTTTTCAACCTAGTGAGCCCATTTTCTTCAATTTTTATTTTTTTTTTATTTTTACTATTTTTATTTTTGTTTTTCAAGCATAATATTTTTTGACTACATCTGAGTGTACTAGAAGTGGAAGCTCATCTCCATCCATTTCTGCAAGTATTAGAGCTCCCCTAGAGAAAGCCTTTTTCACAACATATGGTCCCTCGTAGTTCGGGGTCTATTTTCCAAAAGAATCCTTTTTTATGGGCAATATTTTCTTTAACACTAAGTCTCCTTCTTGAAACTTTCGAGGATGAACTTTTTTCTCATATGCTTTTTTAAGTCTTCTTTGATATAGTTGGCCATGGCACAGAGCTATCATTCTCTTCTCTTCTATGGGATTCAATTGGTCATATCGTGATTGAACCCACTCGGCCTCTTCTAGTTTTGTTTCCATCAGGACTCTGATTGAGGGAATTTCAACTTCAATGGAAAGTACTGCTTCCATTCCGTACACCAATGAGAAAGGAGTTGCCCCTAATCAGGTCCGAACACAAGTTCTATAGCCATGCAATTCAAAGGGAAGCATTTCGTGCCAATCCTTATATGTCTCTACCATTTTTTGTATGATCTTCTTGATATTCTTATTTGCTGCTTCTACAGCTCCATTCATTTTCGGGCGATATGGAGAAGAATTATGGTGTTGAATTTTGAAACTATCACACAACTCCTTCATCATATTGTTATTCAGATTAGTCGCATTATCAGTGATTATCTTATTTGGCAAGCCATATCGACAAATCAATTCTCTTTTGATGAATCTGACAACCACACTTCTCGTCACATTGGCATAAGAAGCGGCTTCAACCCATTTTGTGAAATAATCAATAGCTATTAGGATAAACCGGTGCCCATTTGAAGCCTTAGGCTCGATGAGTCCGATAACATCCATTCCCCACATTGAAAATGGCCATGGTGATGTTAAAACATTCAAAGAGGTGGCTGGTACATGTAGTTTATCAGCATAGATTTGACATTTATGACATTTCTTTACGTAACTAAAGCAATCGGACTCCATGGTCAACCAATAGTAGCCATCCCTTAAGATTTTTCTTGCCATAGCGTGCCCATTGGCATGAGTTCTGAAAGAACCTTCGTGAACCTCTTGAATGATTTTCTCAGCTTCCGATTGATCCACCCATCTGAGGAGAACCATATCATGATTTCTCTTATAAAGCACCTCACCATTTAAAAAGAAGCTCATTGACAACCTCCTTAAAACCCTTTTGTTGTTCTCTGAAATACCCAATGGATATTCCTTATTCTTAACATAGGATTTAATATCATAAAACCATGGCTTGCCGTCACACTCTTCTTCTATTGATAAGCAATATGCAGGTTTATCCCTTTGTTGAATTTTTATGATTGACACGTCCTGACCGGTGCTTATTTTGAACATTGACGACAATGTTGCAAGGGTGTCAACTAATTGGATTCCTTCTCGAGGGATATGGTGAAAAGTAATCTTCTTGAATTGTTCTGTCAATTCTTTGATATAGGTATGATACAGAATCAATTTGGAATCTCACGTTTCCCACTCTTCTTTCGTCTGATGGATGACCAACAATGAGTCTCCATATACCTCAAGAACTTTTGCTTTTGATTCAATAGCTGCTTTAATGCCCATAACACATGCCTCATATTCTGCAATATTGTTTGTGCAATCAAAACACAACCTAGCAGAAAATGGAGTGAACTGGTTCTCTGGGGAAATCAAAATGGCCCCAATTCCATGTCCTAACGCGTTAGAAGCACCATCAAAAACCAATGTCCATTTTTCTCTATTAGATGATTCAGTCTCTTCAAATAAATTCAGTATGCCTTCATCGGGGAATTCACACTGCATTGATTGATAATCTTCTACAAGTTATTGGGCCAAATACTCTGCTAGGGCGCTTCCTTTGATAGCTTTTTATGTAACGTATACCAAATTGTATTCTGATAACAACATCTGTCAACGGGTAATCCTTACAGTAAGAGCAGGTTTCTCAAAGATGTCTTTAATTGAGTCCATTTTAGACACCAACCAAGTTGTACGACATAACATGTATTGCCTTAACCGACGAGCAACCCATGCTAATGCGCAACATGTTCGTTCAAGCAGTGAATACCTTGTTTCACAACTGGTGAACTTTTTGCTCAAATAATAAATAGCATGTTCTTTCTTACCAGAATCGTCATGTTGCCCCAACACACAACCCATTGACTCGTCAAGTACTGTTAAGTACATAATAAGCAGTTTCCCAGGAATAGAAGGCAATAAGATTGGAGGTTTTGACAAGTACTGCTTAATCTTTTCGAAAGCTTTTTGACAATTCTCATTCCATTCAACCTTTTGGTCTTTGCACAACAACTTGAAAATTGGCTCGCATGTAGCGGTTAGATGTGATATGAACCTGTCAATGTAATTCAATCTATCCGAAAAGCCACGAACTTCTTGTTGAGACAAAATCTCTCTCAAATAGTTTTAATGATAACAAAATTATCTAATGATTATGATTGTGTTTAATGACTAATTTGTGCTCTTGAGTGTATTCAAATTAAGAAACAGGTTACACATCATCTCAATAAAAAGAAGAAGAATTTGATGTAATCCAACATGTTTTCTGAACAAGAGGATGAACTGGAGGACAGACATGCAAGAGGATGAATCATCAATGAGGACGAACCTTGTTAGAAGAAAATATATGGTATCTCAGAATCAATGGATCCAAGTCAAAGTAATAAGAACATAATATTGAGGACAAACAGTTTTGAGAGAAACAATTCAAGAAAAGGAGGATACAAGACTAAGGTTAATGATAAGAGGATGATAAGCAGATCAATATTCATCCTCTTACCTTGGGAACAGTAAAAATGAGAAAGTTGACACCTATCTTGAAAAGACTGCACCTAGACAGCGTTGGAAAAGCAAAAGGGATAAAGAAATCTCAAGGGAGGTTAGAACTTCAATAAGAGGTTGATCCTCAAACTCATCCTCCTGAGCTCATATTGTTAAGGACAGCTGAATGGCATTATTGTAAATCAGACCAAGAACCTTGGACATTTGCTCAAGTCTCCAACGGTCATCAAAATCCTTTTGCTCATGGATAGAGGTTCATAAACTCTATAAATGGAAGTGATCTCTTCAGTTCAACATAGAACATCATTGCATAAAAAGAGCAAGTCTCTTAAAGCTATCAAGAGCAACTTCCATCCTCTCTTTATACTTTCTACAATCATACACTAGATCTTTGAAATATCTTTTTAGAAAGTGTTTAAGTAAAGAGAAAGAAATCATACTCATATCACTCTGTAATTTTCAAGTAAGTTGTACTTGAAAATATTTGAAACTTGATTGTAAGCTTGGTGAAGCTTGAGAATACACAAAGTGTAATCATCCTCGGTGAGAGGTTGATCGGATTAATCTTTAGTGAAATCTCACAAGAGTGTGAGGACTGGACGTAGTCATCTTTGGGTGAACCAGTATAAAAGTTGTGTGTCTATCTCTTTATACTCTTCTTGCATTTATTCTGTTCTTGATTAAAAGTTTGAATTTCCATCCTCCAGTTCGCATCCTCTCAGAGAGGACAGAAATTCAAAAACTCGTTAAAATATTTTTAAACGCCAAAATCTCTATTCAACCCCCCTTCTAGTGATTTTTATTTACAACAATTGGCATCAGAGCAAGGTTCTCTTGAAAACTACACCTAACAGTGTAAGAGAAAAAGATCAGGAAAAAGAAAAATGTCAAGAACTAAGTATATACCAGAAGGAGGTTCATCCAGCCGACCTCCTTACTTTGATGGCACAGATTACTACCATTGGAAAGGGAAAATGAGATTGTTTCTCATATCACAAGATAACAACATGTGGTCTGTGGTTGAAAATGGGAATCATATCATCAGAATCAACAATGCAGATTCAACCTCCGACGAAAAACCTCAAGCACAATGGACTGTTAATGAAAACGCTAAGGTACTCCTAAACTCTAAAGCTCATTTATTTCTAACGTGTGCCTTGAGCAGGGAAGAATATGACAGAGTTGAAGAATGCAATAGTGCTAAAGAACTTTGGGACACCTTGAAGATCCATCATGAAGGATCAAGTCATGTAAAGGAAGCAAGGATTGACATGGGAGTACGAAAATTTGAATTATTTGAAATGAAGGAGAAAGAAACAATTGACGAGATGTTCTCAAGACTTACCATTATACTAAACAATCTTCGATCCCTTGGAAAAGAATATTCTGTCCAAGAGAGTATAAGAAAAATTCTAAGAAGTCTACCTAAAGAATGGAGGCCAATGGTGACTGCCATCACACAAGCTAAAGACTTGGCCACCATGAAATTAGAAGATCTTGTTGGAACACTTAGAGCACATGAACCACTGCTGCTCTCAGACAAACCAAGCAAGAAAGGAAAAATGGTTGCTCTCAAGACAAATCAAATTGAAAGTCCATCCTCCAAGCGAGCTGAAGAGGTTACAAAAGCAGAAAATGATGAGTATCCTCTGTCTGAAGAAGAGGATGAACTCGATCTGATTTCTAAAAGAATTCAGAGGATGATCAATCGAAGAGGACAAGACAAAAAGCCATTTCAAAGGGAAAAATCTGACAAAAACCAAATAACATGCTTTGGATGCAACAAAATAGGACACTACAAAGCTGAATGTCCTCTAAACAAAAATCCAAGAAGATTTCCCTACAAAAACAAATCTATGATGGCTACATGGGATGACAGTGATGATTCATCCTCTGAACATGAAAAGGAAGAGGCAAATATCTGTCTCATGGCAAATTCAGAAACTGAAGAGGTAATTATCTCAGAACCTTGTCCTACATGTGAAGAACGAGAAATAGAATTTGACAACTTATTGAATGACTCAAACACTCTTACTCATAAATGTGGTTTTCTTAAAAATCAACTTTATGAGATAAAGAAACTTAATGAGGAAATTCAAGCTAAGAATGATAAATATCAAAAAATCATTCTGGACTTGCAGCTATCTCATAAGAAATTGTCTGAGCAACAAAACATTTTGAATAAAAGAAATGTCAATATTCATCCTCCAGAAGAGGATACTGAAATTGAGAATTTAAAATTAGAGGTTGAAGAACTTAAAAATGACATTACCAATTTTGTCAAATCCACTAAGACTTTTGAAAAAATAATGGGATCTCAATCTGGAATTTTTGACAAGGCTGGTATTGGATTCAAAAGCTCTCAAAAGCAAAAATTATACGAAAATTTTTTTCTACCTCAAAAACATGAGGATAGACCAAAATGTACCTTTTGCAAAAAACTTGGACATACTTTTAAAAGTTGTCACACTAAGAAAAAAGCTGACAACATAAAGAAAGGGTGTTCATTCTGTGGTAAACATGGGCATCATGACTCTATTTGTTATCATAAAAAGAAATTCCTTACAAGAGGACGGACTAACCAACAAGGACCCAATTCTATATGGGTACCTAAGTTACTTTTAAACTCTAACATAGGTTCATCCTCCGATCAACAAAAGAAAGCCCTAGTTCTTGGACAGTGGCTGCTCAAAGCATATGATAGGGGATAAGCACTG
>JBBPBQ010020321.1:48002041-48041393 GCA_037974755.1 Cicer yamashitae
TTTTAGAAAGTGTTTAAGTAAAGAGAAAGAAATCATACTCATATCACTCTGTAATTTTCAAGTAAGTTGTACTTGAAAATATTTGAAACTTGATTGTAAGCTTGGTGAAGCTTGAGAATACACAAAGTGTAATCATCCTCGGTGAGAGGTTGATCGGATTGATCTTTAGTGAAATCTCACAAGAGTGTGAGGACTGGACGTAGCCATCTTTGGGTGAACCAGTATAAAAGTTGTGTGTCTATCTCTTTATACTCTTCTTGCATTTATTCTGTTCTTGATTAAAAGTTTGAATTTCCATCCTCCAGTTCGCATCCTCTCAGAGAGGACAGAAATTCAAAAACTCGTTAAAATATTTTTAAACGCCAAAATCCCTATTCAACCCCCCTTCTAGTGATTTTTAATTACAACAATTGGCATCAGAGCAAGGTTCTCTTGAAAACTACACCTAACAGTGTAAGAGAAAAAGATCGGGAAAAAGAAAAATGTCAAGAACTAAGTATATACCAGAAGGAGGTTCATCCAGCCGACCTCCTTACTTTGATGGCACAGATTACTACCATTGGAAAGGGAAAATGAGATTGTTTCTCATATCACAAGATAACAACATGTGGTCTGTGGTTGAAAATGGGAATCATGTCATCAGAATCAACAATGCAGATTCAACCTCCGACGAAAAACCTCAAGCACAATGGACTGTTGATGAAAACGCTAAGGTACTCCTAAACTCTAAAGCTCATTTATTTCTAACGTGTGCCTTGAGCAGGGAAGAATATGACAGAGTTGAAGAATGCAATAGTGCTAAAGAACTTTGGGACACCTTGAAGATCCATCATGAAGGATCAAGTCATGTAAAGGAAGCAAGGATTGACATGGGAGTACGAAAATTTGAATTATTTGAAATGAAGGAGAAAGAAACAATTGACGAGATGTTCTCAAGACTTACCATTATACTAAACAATCTTCGATCCCTTGGAAAAGAATATTCTGTCCAAGAGAGTATAAGAAAAATTCTAAGAAGTCTACCTAAAGAATGGAGGCCAATGGTGACTGCCATCACACAAGCTAAAGACTTGGCCACCATGAAATTAGAAGATCTTGTTGGAACACTTAGAGCACATGAACCACTGCTGCTCTCAGACAAACCAAGCAAGAAAGGAAAAATGGTTGCTCTCAAGACAAATCAAATTGAAAGTCCATCCTCCAAGCGAGCTGAAGAGGTTACAAAAGCAGAAAATGATGAGTATCCTCTGTCTGAAGAAGAGGATGAACTCGATCTGATTTCTAAAAGAATTCAGAGGATGATCAATCGAAGAGGACAAGACAAAAAGCCATTTCAAAGGGAAAAATCTGACAAAAACCAAATAACATGCTTTGGATGCAACAAAATAGGACACTACAAAGCTGAATGTCCTCTAAACAAAAATCCAAGAAGATTTCCCTACAAAAACAAATCTATGATGGCTACATGGGATGACAGTGATGATTCATCCTCTGAACATGAAAAGGAAGAGGCAAATATCTGTCTCATGGCAAATTCAGAAACTGAAGAGGTAATTATCTCAGAACCTTGTCCTACATGTGAAGAACGAGAAATAGAATTTGACAACTTATTGAATGACTCAAACACTCTTACTCATAAATGTGGTTTTCTTAAAAATCAACTTTATGAGATAAAGAAACTTAATGAGGAAATTCAAGCTAAGAATGATAAATATCAAAAAATCATTCTGGACTTGCAGCTATCTCATAAGAAATTGTCTGAGCAACAAAACATTTTGAATAAAAGAAATGTCAATATTCATCCTCCAGAAGAGGATACTGAAATTGAGAATTTAAAATTAGAGGTTGAAGAACTTAAAAATGACATTACCAATTTTGTCAAATCCACTAAGACTTTTGAAAAAATAATGGGATCTCAATCTGGAATTTTTGACAAGGCTGGTATTGGATTCAAAAGCTCTCAAAAGCAAAAATTATACGAAAATTTTTTTCTACCTCAAAAACATGAGGATAGACCAAAATGTACCTTTTGCAAAAAACTTGGACATACTTTTAAAAGTTGTCACACTAAGAAAAAAGCTGACAACATAAAGAAAGGGTGTTCATTCTGTGGTAAACATGGGCATCATGACTCTATTTGTTATCATAAAAAGAAATTCCTTACAAGAGGACGGACTAACCAACAAGGACCCAATTCTATATGGGTACCTAAGTTACTTTTAAACTCTAACATAGGTTCATCCTCCGATCAACAAAAGAAAGCCCTAGTTCTTGGACAGTGGCTGCTCAAAGCATATGATAGGGGATAAGCACTGGTTTATTTCTTTGGAAATAAAGGATGGAGGTTCGTTTTAAAAAGATTTTGGAAAAACTTTCAATCATAAATTTGTCAAAAATTTCTTAAATGCTTTGCTCATAATTAATATTGATTTACATTGCATTAACTATTGTGAATCTTAAACTGCTGAAATTTAAGTTTAATTTTTAAAATTTAAATTAATGACTAAATGTCATAACCGACCTCCTATGAAATTTAGAGGTCATCCTCCTCTGTGGGCAAACCAACAGACACGTTGGAAACCACTCCCTACTGCATGCACGCATTTCCCGCTGGTGACAGCACGCCTCTGCCTCTCCTCCCATCAGTCATAAATGCAAAACAAATACTTCTCTCTTGGAACTACAAACCTACACTAACCTTCAATGATTGCCTAAATAACTTTTGCCTCTCTTTTTCAACGGCTACAACATCCTTCAATTTCTTTGATCAAAGATCCAAACCACTCTCATCACTCCAAAACTCTGATCATTTACCCCCCTCTTGGAGTAGATCAACAACCATCTCATCAACCCCATTGACCCAGGAGATCATCCTCTTGTCTTGCCACCTCAACCTCCTTAACTCGATCCTCCTCGTCCTTCAACCTCCTGCTTTTCTGATGATTCCTCTCTGTCCAAATAGCTCTCCAAGCTGCTGTTCTTACTTTTTGATGGTTGACAAACATTGGGGGAGAAAGATTATGAGTTAAAATTTTCCTTTTTTTTTTGAAACTTTTACATTTTCAATATTCTTTATTTATTCTTTATTATGCTCTTTTATTTATTATGTTTTTTTTTCTTCTTTTGAACCATTCTGTAGTCATTATCTTCTTAAAAAATTAATGGTGTTATATTTTGGTTCAAAATGGTTATCACATATATATTTATGCATATAATTGAGGGGAAGCACTTTTTTAAAGTGAAAGTTATGCATATGTTGAGGGGGAGCATAATCAAGTCATTTCTTCTGTAATCTTTTCTATAAGAATCATAATCTAAATAATTTTGTCATCATCAAAAAGGGGGAGATTGTTGAGACAAAATCTCTCTCAAATAGTTTTAATGATAACAAAATTATTTAATGATTATGATTGTGTCTAATGACTAATTTGTGCTCTTGAGTGTATTCAAATTAAGAAACAGGTTACACATCATCTCAATAAAAAGAAGAAGAATTTGATGTAATCCAACATGTTTTCTGAACAAGAGGATGAACTGGAGGACAGACATGCAAGAGGATGAATCATCAATAAGGACGAACCTTGTTAGAAGAAAATATATGGTATCTCAGAATCAATGGATCCAAGTCAAAGTAATAAGAACATAATATTGAGGACAAACAGTTATGAGAGAAACAATTCAAGAAAAGGAGGATACAAGACTAAGGTTAATGATAAGAGGATGATAAGCAGATCAATATTCATCCTCTGATAGAACATCATTGCATAAAAAGAGCAAGTCTCTTAAAGCTATCAAGAGCAACTTCCATCCTCTCTTTATACTTTCTACAATCATACACTAGATCTTTGAAATATCTTTTTAGAAAGTGTTTAAGTAAAGAGAAAGAAATCATACTCATATCACTCTGTAATTTTCAAGTAAGTTGTACTTGAAAATATTTGAAACTTGATTGTAAGCTTGGTGAAGCTTGAGAATACACAAAGTGTAATCATCCTCGGTGAGAGGTTGATCGGATTGATCTTTAGTGAAATCTCACAAGAGTGTGAGGACTGGACGTAGCCATCTTTGGGTGAACCAGTATAAAAGTTGTGTGTCTATCTCTTTATACTCTTCTTGCATTTATTCTGTTCTTGATTAAAAGTTTGAATTTCCATCCTCCAGTTCGCATCCTCTCAGAGAGGACAGAAATTCAAAAACTCGTTAAAATATTTTTAAACGCCAAAATCTCTATTCAACCCCCCTTCTAGTGATTTTTATTTACAACACTTCTTTTTCCGTGCGCGGAGCCGACATTTCTTGTATTGCTCTTACTTTATCTGGGTCCACCTCTATCCCTTTTTGACTAACGATAAACCCAAGTAACTTGCTTGATCTCACACAAAAAGTACACTTAGCGAGGTTTAAACGGAGTCTAAACTTCCTTAGTCGCACAAACAATTTTTGAAGGTTAATGACATGGTCTTCTTCAGTTTGAGACTTTGCAATCATATCATCCACATAAACCTCAATCTCCTTATCCATCATGTCATGAAACAAAGTTACCATTGCCCTTTGATAGGTTGCCCCAAAATTCTTCAATCCAAATGGCATCACTTATAACAGAAAGTTCCCCATTGTGTGATGAATGTAGTTTTCTCCATATCTTCAGGGGCCATCTTGATTTGATTATACCCTGAGAAACCATCCATGAAGGAGAAAAGAGAATATTGAGCAGTGCTATCCACTAAGACATCAATATGAGGCAAAGGAAAATCGTCTTTAGGATTAGCTTTATTTAAATCCCGATAATCAACGCACATTCGAACTTTTCCGTCCTTCTTTGGAACTTGGACAATATTAGCCGCCCATTGAGGATATTTGGCCATTGCTAGAAAACCAGCATCAAATTGCTTTTTGACCTCTTCTCTTATTTTAAGTGACATATCAGGCCTCATTCTCCTCAACTTTTGTTTAATTGGAACACATTCAGGCTTGAGCGGTAGCTTGTGTTCAACTATGTTAGTATCTAGCCCAGACATATCCTGACATGACCATGCAAAGACGTCCACATAGTTAAACAAAAGTTTAATCACGTTCTCTCGTTCACTTTCTTTCATAGACATACCAATTTTAATTTCTTTCTTATCATATTTTGTCCCAAAATTGAAACACCTCGATAGGTTCTTGATAGGGTTGAATTATCTTAGCTTCCTGTTCCATTAGCCTTTCTAATTCTAGGGGAGGCTCACAATCTTCTTCACAATCCTCATCAGCGTGATTAATTGGGCGTTCAAAATTACAAGAAGGGGTTCTAGCGTTGCTATTTTCAACAGATTCATTTTCTAATCTGTATTGTTTAAATTAAGAAGATGAAAAAAAAAATGAAAATATGAATAAAGATGGCCATTTTAAGAAAAAGAAAAGAATAATAGAAAGAAAAAAAAAAGCGGTTGGAGAATTCAAAAATGCATTTATTGATAATGAGTATGGAATTGAAATACATGTGCCATAATTAATTATCCTTATAGCCTTGGGCAGAGCAAAAGGAGTTGAAATACATAATTACTTTGAACATGAATTAACAAACGTGGAAAACTCGATGATCTTCCAATTATTGAGACTGGTGTTTGGAGGACAAAGGTACACTAATTTGAGGATATCATCATCAACATGATCTTCTACCACAACAGCCAGCTGATCAACATATATCATCATCAACATGATCTTCTACCACAACAGCCACCTGATCAGCATGATCTTCTACAACTACTGCAGAACCCACGATGTGGTGTTGTAGAAGAGTCAAACGTTGGTCCGAGTAGGCCGAACCAACCATTACAACAACAAAGACGTAATAGATCCGCTCAGCGACCCCCTGTTACTATTGAAAATGAAGCGCCAAAACCACATCGCCATTCATTTTCTTTCACCCCAACACAAAAATTTGAACCACCAAGACAATCATTTTAATTTACGTCAACTTAACAATATGATCGTCGACAATATCTACATTCAAGCGACCAAGAGTTTGTGAATAATTTATTTGGTGCAGACATAGGTACATCTGAGTTGACTGCTCGTTATATTAATAACTTGTACTCATTTGGTATTCCGTTGTTTCCCAATCAAGTAGATCCTATTTCTTCGATGCATGTCGACCTACTAAGTGAGAATGTGCAAGAGACACATGCCCATATTAACGAAGAAAATCCACATCCACATTGTCCATGTCATGTTCGTCGACCACCACGATGTGGGACTGGACATGAAAGTAATGTAATAAAATCATTGTAATAAAATTTGTATTTATTTTAATTTCCCTCATTTTATATTTGTAATATTTAATTAAATTTTTTTATTTTTATGGACTCTATTTTATTTAAATTTTTTAATAATTGCTTAATGAAAGTAAAATTAAATTAAATTATTATTATAAAATTAACCAACTTTGACATTTGATTATAAAAGAGTGGTAGTTTAATATTTAAAAATAATTTTTTAATAGTAATATAAAAAAAACCTCAAATATTATCAATATCAGTGTGCCAATATCAATAATGGCATATCGAAGTCATGAGCCAGTGGTGCAAATTATTTTTTGAAAAAAATCAATCATTTTATCATACATATGTGAAACTAAAGATTTAAATATGTCAATAATTAAAACTTATTTGAATTTAATTTAAAATAAATAATTATTTTATTCCCCAAATTAATACTCTCTCACACACTTATAAGTGGATATGAGTTGATATGTTCTTCATTCTTTTCTCACAATTTCATTTCTATATAGATAGACGTGCACAATGTTTTTTTTATTTATTTTTTTTCTTACAATTTATTTATCCTACTCCTAATAAATCCAATAATTAGAAAGTAGGTTCCAAATTGGTTTATGTGGGTTGGTGGACGCGACAACAAGAGAGTGCAAAGATGTTGACCTATCTATTTTTTAATGATGACACGCATGAATGACTCAGAAATCAAGTGGTGGGCTATAAGAACTTGATTTTCTTCACCACTTTTTGAAGAGCAAATAATATATGTTTCCACTAATTATGTCGGGTTTGGAAACAAAATTTTGATAGGCTCGTTTATTCCATGTAACTACGACTTAAAAAAAGGTGAATTATATAGATGGGTTAGTTGATATGCTTCTTTCCGTGGGTTACAATTCTTGTACATACTCCTTCTCATTCCATTATGGGTAGACCTAATTGGATCTTCTTTCATAGTTGTCTCAATCTCTTTGGTTGAACTTAAGCCGTTTTTTAATGGATAAAATGGAGGAAATTCCATTGAAAATTGAAAGATTTAAAGTGAAAAAATATCCTAAGTTTGCATACATTTGTTTACTATACTATTTTACATATTAAAACAGACCCAAATTACTTCTTTTTTTTTTTTGGGGTCTTTTATCATACATATTTATAATACTGAAGTTTTTTTTTTTATTTTATATTGATTTTTTATCTTTTAAAATATGTATAAGTTCATCTTTTTTTTATTAAAAATGTTGACGTGGCTACATCTTCATTTTTTGAGATTTTTTATGTTTTAAATTTATTTTAAAAAATTAAGAAATAAAAAACAACCTTCATCATCTTCATCTCCTTCTTCACTATTTTATTCTTATTCTTGTGTCGCGGCCTAAAATTTCGAGTGTTTCTCGAATTCAATAGAGTCGCCACCAAAGTTTATTTTAAAATAGAGAAAATATTGGAAAACCCTTAAAAAAAATAAAATAAAATAAAAGTCTTTGAAACCAAATTGCGTAGGGAAGGTATTAGCACCGACATCCGTTGAAAAAAAAAACGGTTACCTATAATTAATTGTGCAAAATTAATATTAATTTAAATATACTTATTTCTCCTTATTATTAAATATTATCAATTGTTTTTTTGAAATAAATATGTACTTAAAAAGATAAAAGAGAAAAAAAAGTTTATTAATGTGCTTGACAAGAGTGTGATCTTGCTATCTCCCGGTGCGATGGAGAAATCGAAGCTACGTAATTCTTGGGTAAAAAATACGGATGTATTGATTATTTTTAAAGAAGATTTATTTTGTTGTTGATAAAAAAAAAAAGTTTCGAAAAAAAGAATTGGTTTGACTTGAATAATATTTTAAAATGCAAGTTTTAAGACTATCTAGTTGTACAACTCGTGTCTCGAAACAATTAAGGAGAAAAAAGATGTCACATCTAATTTAATCCTTTTAAGAATATTTTATCATTTTCGGTTTTAAATATTAAGTTTTAAAATTGTCAAGTAGTACAACTTGTGTATCAAAAATTTAAGAAGTAAAAAGATGTCACATCTAATTTAATCATTTTAAGAATATTTTATCATTTTTGGTTTTAAATATTAAGTTTTAAAATTGTCAAATAGTACATTTTGTGTATTAAAAATTTAAGGAGTAAAAAGATGTCACATCTAATTTAATCATTTTAAAAAAAATTTATCATTGTTTTCTTTTTAAGAAGAGAAAAAAAAATAGATACTAAATAAGTTTAAGTGATTTTTCGAAATAAAATTAGTAATAAATACGAAAATAGCAAGAAGAGAAATATATGAACTTGTAACTTAATATGTTAAATAGGACCACACAAAAAAAAAACACATTTTAATACTAGTTACAAGTGGAGGTCCTCTTTTAAGATATTTTATAATTTAATAAGTGAAGAAATAAAATTCATTTTAATATAAAATAGCACAACCCAAAGTTAAAAAAGAAAATCGATTAATACCACTCATAAATGAAATAAATGATGTTTATTATCATTTAATTACATCCATAATTATTTATAATAAATGGAAATTAAATGGAAATTGTAGCAGGATTTTTGTTAATTAAATGGAATAAAGTGATGGGAATAGCACTTATTGGCATACCATGATTACTAGCTAGCATAGCAAACAGAAACAAAGCCAAAATCACGTCCAAAACAGCCCGGCACCAGCAGACAGTTTAAATAGGCTGACATAAGCAACCAAAAATGATAGAAAACAAAACCAAATGATCTCAATAACAATCAAACAGACTAGTATAAGCATCCAAAGCTAAGCATCCATGGTAGAAAACAAAAACGAATTTTAAGCTTTACAAACACAATAAAAATGATCTCAACCAAAAACACCATCCACATAGACAAAACCAAATTTCATGCTTCAAATAAATCAAACTCTAGTTTCAAATTTTATCTTCCAATCTAATAATATAAAGTTCGAAAAAGAAGAGCAAACATGAAGAGAATGAGAAGATACATGTCTTTTTAGATACCAGTGAAGAAAGAGACGGTGGTGCGCGGTGGAAGTTGGAACGACGGTGATGCCTTCCGTTTCTTCTTCGTCTCTTTCTTTAAAAGTGTTTTTTTTAGTATTGTTAATCTCAGATCTATTCAAAAAAATCATCCCCTTTTGATTTTTGTTTGTCTCAATTTATAGGTAAAACAGTGAATGTTTCTGTTCATTAGATAAATTTGAGCTCTGGATTTTGTATTGTTTTACAACAAATTTTAACTGGATTTCGTATTGCTTTTGTAACAAATTTTAAGCAATGTATAAATAAGGAAACAAGTGTCTTCTAGCTTTTCCATGGAGTGCACAAATGTTACAAGTAATTACCTCATTAAGTAAAAAAATAAATCAGATTATGTTTGTACTAGGATGTTAATAAGGCAAAGAAAATAAAAGAATACATAGTGATTTTGAAAAGTGTTGCCGTCTTTGCAAGAAGAAGCACGTTGCTGTGTTTTGGCTGGCATGTAGTTGATGTGCGTGTGCTGAGTTGATGTGGGTTGGCTATTGCAGAAGTTAACAGGAAAGTAGGGGAAGAAAAACAGTACAAGCATAACATTTCTTTATTTTTTGTTTTGTTTGGTTTTGCTTTGTTCTTTTTTTTTTTTGTATTTTAAATGCAATGTAATGAAACTAATATGAACTTGAAATCAGATGACAATTTTTACAATTTTTAGACCAATATATTTTTATTTATTTATTTTTTAAAAAAATTATTTTATTGATCGGACAAAATTTAGATACTACATCTTAAAATCCATAAAAGTTAAAATTGAAAAATCAAAATTTCCAATTAATTATTCTTTTATATATATATATATATATATATATATATATATATATATATATATATATATATATATATATATATATATATATATATATATATATATAAGTAGACACTACCAAGTACCAAAATTACAACACTGGTCTCATAAATTAAACTAAATGCCACATATGCAAAAACAAGGATATATTTGGAAGTTTTTCAATTTTCCTACACACTATTCCAAATACTACTTTTACGTTAGACATGACTAGTGGAAGAATAAAAAGTCAAAAAGAAGAACAAAAAGTAGAAGAAAACATCAAAATATTATATTAACTTAAAAAGCATTATGGTAGTGCTTAGTTTATTAATTTCATTTTTTTTTCTTCCTTTATTAATTCCTTTCTTTCATTACCTTTTATTTTAAAAACAATTTTTTTACCATTTTCTTTCCTACTTTTTTTTTTCTTTTATCTCACTTACTCATTTATTTAGTTATTTCTTTTTCTCACTATTTTTTATTTTTATTTTTAAAAAACTCTTTCTTTTTATTTTCTATATCACATTAATTATAAATTATGGTATAAATTAATTATATACACGAAATAAATTATCACTTATGAGATTAAACTATTGTTCACGGGATAAGTTCTTATTGATAAAAATTTCAACAATTATCATACATGGATAAAATTCCACTTATGAGATAGAACTATAACACATGGGATTAGTTTTAAAATAACTATCATATATGAGACAAATTATCACTTATGAGATGATTTTATTTTTTTTATACACAATAAGTTTCTTCTTTTTATTTGTCAACAAAAATATTCTCAATATGTACCACAAAAAAAAAATACCAAAAATTTTCTTCTTTTATTTACCAACACCGGAGATGTTATTATTGATGAGATCGAACTATTTTACACGAGAGAATAAGTCACTGATAAAAAATTTAAAATAACTATCATACAAGAGTCAAGTTATCACTGATGAAATTGAACTATCATGCACGGAACAGATTGTCACTTACAAGATTGAATTATCATGCATGGAACAAGTTCTATAACTAATAAAATTTTCAAAATAATTATTATACACGAGACTTATGAGGTCGGACTATCATACACTTGACAAATTTTAAAATAATTATCATGCATGTGACAATTATAACTTTTGAGATTAAACAATCATACACGGGGATAAATTGTCGCTTATGAAAGTGGACTATCATACACGGACATGTTTTCACTAATAAAAATTTCAAAACAATTATCATACACGGGATAAATTATCACTTATGAGATTGAACTATCGTACACGAAGCAAGTTTAAAAAAAAAACTATCATACTGTTAGGCCTCTTATAACTAAATATTATAAGAGGAGGGTCAAAAGTTAGAATTTTAAGTGGGAACTGAATTTATATTGCAGTTATTTTTATTTAGGCAGTTATTGTGTCAATTTAAATTGTAAATCAGCCAATAACTGCTGCTCTAGAGCAGTTATGGATCAAATAAAAGTAGGAAATTAGAAAAAGGAAGGCAGGAAATTTTTGAGTGGTTATTGGGAAGGGAGAGACCAAGCTCTCAAATTCTTGGAGTGGATATTCTTGTAACAGTTTATCAATTCTGCCCAAACAGAATTGTAAACTCCCATTCTGTTTAAATTCAATAAAGAATTCAGTTCCCCCATTTCAATTGTGCACTAACCAGTCCTAACACTGGTATCAGAGCAGTGTAAATCCAGGAGAAATTCATGGTATTTACGCGTAATATGGAAGCACACAGTATGGAAGCACGTATGGAAGTTCTGGAACGAGGGTTTGAAGGGTTGCTGGCTTTGCGTGAAACGTGGGAAAAACATATGGAACAAGAGAGGGTGGAGCGGGTGGAAACCAGGCGCCAATTGAATGACTTGGCTGATGCTGTCAGGCTAACTCACGCGAGGTAGGAAGATGATTCCAGCGATGGGAGTCGCGCTGTGTTGTATGGAGAGAGGCCAGAAAATTCCTTAGACTCGCGAAACAGGGTCAAAAAGGTGAAGGAAATTAGAAATACCCGTCTTTGATGGTGAAGATGCGTATGGATGGACGACTAGGGTGGAGAGATACTTTGATCTGAAAGGAATGTCTGGGGCAGAGAAGTTGCAAGTGGTAATGGTGGCTATGGAGGGAAAGGCTTTGACATGGTACCAATGGTGGGAATTTTCTGCTCAACATTCTACTTGGGACGATTTTCGTGCCGCTGTGATTAAGCGTTTCCAACCATCTATGGTTGAAAGCCCTTTTGAATTGTTACTAAGTCTCAAACAAACAGGGTCAGTAGAAGAGTATCGAGAAAAGTTTGAATTGTACGCAGGCCCACTTAAATGTGCAGAACCAGCATATTTGAAAGGAATCTTTTTGAATGGACATAAGGAAGTGATAAGAGCAGATTAAAGTTACACCCAGTGGAGACTTTTGCGGAATTAATGGACTTTGCTCAAAGAGTTTATGAGAAGAACAATTTAATCACCAAGGGGAGCAATTCTGTGAGTTCTGGGGGTAAACCAATGAGACCTTACAATAATACTAGAACGGTGGCATGGGAGCCCGGGGTAAAGCCACAAACGCAAACTACAATGTCCGGAGTTGGAAGTTCTTCAGGGGAAGGAAGTGTTGCAAAGCCTCCTGGAACTTTCAGAGGCAGAGGATTCAGAAGGTTAACCGAGGCTGAAATGCAAGATAAATCACGGAAGGGATTATGTTTTCGCTGGGATGAGAGGTTTAGTCCAGGCCATGTGTGTGTTAACAAGAAGTTGCACGTGCTGGTTTTGGGTGAGGAAGATGAGATATGTGAATTGCAGGAACCGAATCTAGTGGAAGTGGAGGGAGAATTGAAAGACCTCAAATTGTCTATGTGTAGCATTGGTGGTCTCACTTCGAAGAAAACCATTAAGTTATGGGGAATGATTGGCAAGGAACCTGTTATGGTCCTTGTAGATTGTGGAGCTTCACATAATTTCATTTCAGCCACTTTTGTGAAGGAACATAATTTGCAAATGTTTGCAACCTCCATATACACGGTGGAAGTAGGAGATGGGAGAAAACTTGATTGTGAAGGAGTGTGTCCGCAATTAGAATTGGTGATGCAAGGACTCAAAGTGCAACAAGATTTTTATGTCTTTGATCTTGGAGGAGTGGATGTAGTGTTGGGGATGGAATGGTTGGCTGGCCTGGGAGAAATTAGGGCCAATTTCCGTGAGTTGACACTTAGAATTCCTATTGGAAATGGTTATCACACTTTGAAAGGGGACCCCGATTTAACTAGAGCTGTAGCATCTCTAAAGTCCCTTTTGAAAGCGTTAAATGATCAAGGCCAAGGATTCTTAGTGGAATACCATCAACTACAAGCCGAAACTGCAGTTCCAGATGAAAATCCAGAATGGACAGCAGCTATTTTAGAAGAATATGGTGATGTTTTTCAAGAACCTCAAGGGCTACCCCCTACTAGAAGGCAAGACCATGCTATTATCTTGAAGGAAGGTGCCAATATTCCCAATATACGGCCTTATAGGTACCCTCACTATCAAAAAACTGAAATAGAAAGATTAGTAGATGATATGTTGAATTCTGGTATAATTAGACCAAGTGTTTGCCCCTATTCTAGCCCAATCATTTTAGTGGAAAAAAAAAGATGGCGGGTGGCACTTTTGTGTAGATTACAGGACTTTGAATAAGATAACCATACTAGATAAGTTCTCTATTCCTATTATTGACGAGCTGCTTGATAAATTGGGAGGCGCAGTGATCTTTTCAAAACTGGACCTGAAATCGGGGTATCATCAAATTAGGATGCGGGAAGCAGATATTCCAAAAACAGCTTTTAGAACTCATGAAGGGCATTACGAGTTTATTGTCATGCCTTTTGGACTTACGAATGCCCCTTCAACTTTTCAATCCCTTATGAATGAAGTGTTAAGGCCGTACTTGAGAAAGTTTATGTTGGTTTTCTTCGATGACATCTTGGTTTACAGTACAGATGAACAAGAGCACCAAAGACATTTAAGGGTTGTCCTAGCTTTGTTGAAAGAGAATCAATTATTTGCCAACAAGAAAAAATGCGCTTTTGGGCAGACTCAATTAGAGTATTTGGGTCATATCATCTCAGCAGGTGGAGTTGCAGCAGATCCAAAGAAGATTGAAGCTATGTTAGATTGGCCAACACCCAAAGACATCAAGGCCTTAAGAGGATTTTTGGGGCTGACAGGGTATTATCGAAGATTTGTTAGAGATTATGGCAAGATAGCTAGGCCCTTGACCCAACTTTTGAAGAAAGACAACTTCCAATGGAATAGTGAAGCCCAAGCTGCCTTGGAACAACTCAAGAGATTGGTGGCAGAATTACCAACACTCACTGTTCCAGATTTCTCTAAAACTTTTACCATAGAAACTGATGCATCTAACAAGGGCTTGGGTGCAGTTTTATTGCAAGAGGGGAGACCAGTGGCTTTTCTTAGCCAAACATTATCAGACAGAGCACAATCTAAGTCAGTTTATGAAAGAGAGCTGATGGATATTGTAATGGCTGTTCAAAAGTGGCGACATTACCTGTTAGGAAGGCATTTCGTCATCATCACCGATCAAAAAAGCCTAAAATTTCTAACAGAACAACGAGTAATGGGTGAAGAATATTTCAGGTGGACTTCAAAACTCCTGGGACTAGACTTTGAAATCCATTATAGGCCTGGAAAAGAAAATGGTGTGGCTGATGCACTTTCTAGAAAGATGACATTTGCAGCTTTGTCTTCAGTTCACTTTGAAGAGGTGGAAGATTGGGAGTCAGAAACTTATCGAGATCCTAAGTTACAAAAATTGATACATGATCTAATCCAAGATCATAATGCTCATCCAGGCTATACATTTCAAAATAAAAAATTGCTCTATAAGGGGAGATTAGTGCTACCAAAAGGATCTTCTAGGATTCCCATTTTGCTACAAGAATTTCACAACTCAGCAGTGGGGGGACATTCTGGCTTTTTCAGAACCTATAAAAGAATTTATGAGGTTGTGTATTGGGAGGGCGTGAGAAAAGATATCCAGCAGCATGTGGCCAATTGTGAGGTGTGTCAACTGAACAAGTATCAAGCTTTGTCTCCTGCAGGCCTTCTTCAACCACTACCTATACCCAATCAGGTTTGGGCTGATATATCTATGGATTTCATTGAAGGATATCCTAAGGCTCAAGGTAAAAATGTCATTCTCGTAGTGGTGGACAGATTGACTAAATATGCTCATTTTCTAGCACTTAGCCATCCTTTCACTACAAAAGATGTTGTTGAAATTTTCCTTCACGAGGTAGTAAAGTTACATGGCTTCCCCTCTACTATTGTGTCTAACAGAGATAAGATTTTCCTGAGCCATTTTTGGTCAGAGTTGTTCAAAATGGCGGGTACGAAACTCAAATTTAGCTCTGCTTACCATCCTCAAACAGATGGACAAACCGAAGTAGTCAATAGGTGTTTGGAAACATACTTGAGATGCCTCACAGGAACTAAACCCAAACAATGGCCAAAGTGGCTAAGCTGGGCAGAATTTTGGTTTAATACCAATTATCACAGCTCTCTAAAATTAACCCCCTTTAAGGCACTATATGGTCGAGACCCACCTCATCTCCTAAAAGGGACTACAATTCCTTCGGTTGTTGAAGAAGTTAACATCATGACACAAGATAGGGACCAAATGTTGCATGATCTAAAAAGCAATTTGGTCACAGCTCAGAATTAGATGAAAAAGTACGTTGATCAGTCCAGGCGTCCTATTTCACTAGGGGTTGGAGATTGGGTTTATTTGAAATTACAGCCCTACAGATTGCGGTCCTTGGCTAAGAAGAGAAATGAAAAATTAAGTCCTCGTTTTTATGGACCATATCAGATTTCAAAGCAGATTGGAGCAGTTGCTTTTGAGTTAGCTCTTCCACCAGAGAGTAAGATACATCCAGTGTTTCATGTGTCCCTCCTTAAGAAGGCCATCTCTTCTTCAGCTACCCCTCAACCTTTGCCACCTATGCTCTCAGAGGAACTAGAATTGCAAGTTACTCCAGCTGCTGTACAAGATGTCCGCAACGCTCCCAGTGGCATAGCAGAAGTGTTGATTCAGTGGAAGGACCTACCAGATTTTGAAGCAACATGGGAACCTGTTGAGACCATTATGGAGCAATTCCCTTCTTTTCACCTTGAGGACAAGGTGACACTTTTGGGAGGGAGTATTGTTAGGCCTCTTATAACTAAATATTATAAGCGGAGGGTCAAAAGTTAGAATTTTAAGTGGGAACTGAATTTATATTGCAGTTATTTTTATTTAGGCAGTTATTGTGTCAATTTAAATTGTAAATCAGCCAGTAACTGCTACTCTAGAGCAGTTATGGATCAAATAAAAGTAGGAAATTAGAAAAAGGAAGGCAGGAAATTTCTGAGTGGTTATTGGGAAGGGAGAGACCAAGCTCTCAAATTCTTGGAGTGGATATTCTTGTAACAGTTTATCAATTCTGCCCAAACAGAATTGTAAACTCCCATTCTGTTTAAATTTAATAAAGAATTCAATTCCCCCATTTCAATTGTGCACTAACCAGTCCTAACACATACACATGACAAAATATCATTGTTTAGATTAAACTATTAGACATGACATAAGTTGTCACTTATGAGAGCGAACTATCATACACGGAACAAGTTTTTATATATGAAAATTTCAAAATAATTATCATAAATGAGACATCTTGTCACTATTGAGAACTAAAAGACTTTTTAAAATAATATAAAAACATTTTTAAAAAATAATAAATAAAAATAGTACTTTTCAGAAAAAAAAATATATTTTTATTAAAAAATATTTTGTGAAATAAATATATTAATATTTTCTTAAAAGTATAAATTATAAAATAAATAAATATATTCCATTAGATTGGATTAAAAAAAAGTGATCTATTGGATTATGTAAAAAAAGTTTGGATGAATTAGATAAATCTATATTTTTAAATGAATGAATTGAGTTTAATCTATTAACATTTTTACTGTGTAGTAGATGGATTAGATAAATTTATAGTTAAATTAATTGAATGGGTGATAGATGTAATTGTCACTCCTCGTTGCAATACCTCCAATCTCAATAAGAATGCCTGATGGAAATTCAATTGATACTAAGTTTGCTGGAAAAGTTCCATTCAATAGTAATGTATAGAGCAGAGTTGCTCATTGTCATCTGGATTAAATTGTTTGCAATACAAGAATAGAAAAGTTTGAAGAATATTGGTTCATCTGGACTTGTTGAAGGCCTGTATTACCTTGATGCAGTTAAGAAGCAGTCAGGTTAGATTTCTAGTAAAGAAGATCGCTCCAGAGTCTTCAAATGGTTCATTTTCTCTCTACTTTGAAAAATTGTATTGAAATACTATTAATTTTTTGCATACTCTAAAATTTTATTTTTATCTTATTAACAATTTAAATAAAATAAAAAAGTTTTAGTTTTATATACATCATTTGATTAAAATATAATATTTTAATTATAAATTTATTAAAATTATATTTTTTTATTAAAGATTTAATTTTTAAAATTAAAATATGAACTTTAAAAATATTTAAGATGACCGTAGCATCTGTATCTCAGGATATTTACTAGTATTTGAGGTATGAATTAAGACATGAACTAGTGTTACTTTAATTAATATTATAGAACACTTCAATATTTCATGATATTCTTCTATATGTACGAGAAGAAATTAAAAATGTTAACGAACAAGAGAAAAGAAAAATAAGAAATTACCTAATGGGGAAGAATACAATTCGAAAGAAATACTAGCATTTGTGGGGTCCACATGTACAGTTTCACAACTTTCACTAGCAAAAAAGAACGACGAATGTTAAAATGGGAAGAAAGAATTTCCCTTTTCTTTTCTTATCTCGAGATTTTTTTCTCTTTAAAATTAAAAACTAGTTTTTGGCTACTTTGAGGGAACCCTTTATTTTAATTTAGAGAGGGATATAAAGTTAGGTAATTAATTAAAGCAATATATAAGTTTAAATCGTGACGTTATCGTCAAATATATTCTTCATCAAACAAACACCTGAAGACAAAGCAAAAAGGTCCAGAAATTCATATTATTAAAAAAATTGAGAGGAGAAAGTATCTAATTCCTGCATGCTTTCATATTATAAGTGTGCCATTTTTTTCAAACCATTCATGCCAATTAATTTTATGATTTACATGTGTGTAATTGTTTGTTGTAGAAAATATATACCATTTTATTTTCGCTAATAGAGAGGAAATATTAAATGACTGTGACTTTAATTCAGTGATTTCTAAATCACATAAGAAAAAAAATGAAGAATCAAGATCAAATGAATAATAGTACCGGAGAAGTTATCATTGAAAATAATAAGGAGTTTCCATTCTTTTGAACTTTAAAATTGCAATTCAAGAGGTCTTAGGATCCAGCATATCATTCTAATAACACAAAACTACAAAATAAGGATCATTATCCTTACATGAGTATTGTATGTTCTTCGAGCGATGCAATCTCAAAAAAACAACAACGATTAATATCATGAAACTCATTTTGATCTAGACACAAATTTACAGTCAGTGGTTAATACACATCCATATATTGTTGTCATTGATAATTATATTAGAGAAATTAAAAATGAGATATATACGAATGAATAGAAAAATGGATTCGAAAAACAGATTAATTTAAGGAGTTTTTAATTTTTTTATTTTTTCCTAGATAATATTTATGTCCCCAGTTATTTATTTTTCCTTTTCTTTATTGAATTTTTAACTTAAAAAAATTAAGAGTGATCATGTTGTTTTTCTTTTTTGTGGGACCAAAACTTACTATATTTAAAACGAAATTTGAGGATTAAAAGGACTAATTTAAGATAATCACATTTTTCAAAGACATAAATATTTAAGTCTCAAGTCTCATTTTAATTTTATAACATATTTTTGTTTTTTGGTTGTGTAACAAAAAAAAAAAATTAAGGTTCGTATGTTTAAAGTTGATAGCAGAATTTTCACAACAAACTAACAAAGAAACTTCAAACTTGTGTATAATTTCAGGGAAGAAACAGAGAGGGTAATTCACTTGGACAGCCGCCAATCAAGGTTGGTATAATTGATAAGGAGTTGATCCATATGTACAAGACTCTGTATTTAACTGATAATATAAAATCTTGTGAATAATGAGTTCAACTTTCCTGTCGATATGAAAATCTATTTGATGGATGTACCTCTTTCAACATTCTTTGAATGAGCTATTCTAACTCTGATGAGGTTTGAGAAGTAACTCTTGTATCTTTTTGTTTTAAAAAACATATTCATTTGCACCACCATGTCGTACGTCATAATATTTACTAAAGTTATCAAGACTTTTGTGATCGATTTTTCGCATGATTACAGTCACAATGATGAGGATGTTCTGTTTCAGAAGATTTTCGACCATATAGTTTCATTTTATTGAATATCACTATCATGTTGACCTCAGGGACCAATTCATGGGTGGCAAAAGTGGTTCCCGACTCTCCCTCCACTCCAATTTTAATATATACAAATTTTAATATAATATATATATTCTACTTGTTAATTTACTTCCACTTATTTTTTAATTGATATAAATTACCAATGTGCATTTTGTTTGTTTTGAACAAAAGAATTCAACGATGTCTTTTAGAAAATTTCATTAACGAAGGATAGAGATGTAATTTAAATTTTTTTTTTACTTACCATGTAAAATAAAATTTACAAAGTTACTCTTTAATTTTATCTTAAAATAATAAAAAGGAAGTATTTTTATCCAAATAAAAATGTATGTTGTTATCTACTCCTAAAAATTATAAGATGTGGAATAATATCCTACACCGCTTTTAATCATTAATAATTAAAATGAAACTTATAAAACTACCATTCAATTATACTTATTTAAAATATTAAGGAGAGATTTTTTTGTCCAAATAAAAATATGTAAATTGTTGATTTACACCATCATATAATAAAGATAAAGATGGTTGTAAATTAACAAACTTTAACATATATATATATATATATATATATATATATATATATATATATTTAAGTAACAATGTCAATTATAAGAAAGGGGGTTTGAATTATAATTGCCCTTTTTAAAAATTTCTGTTTAAAAACTGAAAGTTTAACTCAAGATTGATCTTGGTTACAAACGAAGAACGTTCTTAGTTAATGGAAAAACAACAATATCAATTTATCAATATAAAAGTTGATTGTAAAACAGATAATAAATAGAGATAGAGAGATCACACAAGTATATATCATGGTACACCCAAACACGGGTTACGTCCAGTCCTCACAAATGTGAGATTTTCCACTAAGTGCTCAAAGCAAGAACGTTCTTGGTTTTCACACAGTTTTCACATACCAGTCTTGATCTATTACACAGTTTTTACCTATCTACCTAGAAAGGATTTCCACAGGTTTACCTTACACTATTTTAGAAAGGATTTTACAAGCTACTTTTTAAATCATAAAAGGATTTCTACACATTACTCAAGCTATGTTAACAATATAGCCTTGAGTTACAAAGTAATGATTTTGAGAATGTTAGAATCTGAGTATTGCTCAACTCTTGTTTGACAAATAGATTCTATATTTTTAGAACTCAGTTATCACTGATTCTAAACTAACACAAAGAATGAAACTACAATGTTAGAGTGATTTTATCAAGCTCGAGTATGATTGAATGATTGATGTTTTGCTTGGCACTTTGAGTTGTGTTTTGTTCTTCATCGTGAAGCTGTATTTATAAGCTTCAAGAGAGCTTATGACAACTCATGTAACCGTTGGAAGAAGGCCAGCTGTCATGAGAAAGTGAATGGATAAGATCAGCCAAAAAGCAAGAGTGTTCATGTTGAAACCATGGATGTTCTTGAGATCCAAGAACGTTCTTCGAATTGGTTGGAGATGAGCTAAGTTGTATTTGTGATCCCGTCAATTGTCTGAAATGATTGCTGGCTTTAAGTCACGTGTGCAGGTCTGTTTGAAGGTACAACATCAGTGTACTTTACAGCATGTTAATTGAGACTTCGAATTCTGGAATAATTCTGACTCAGATTGATCTTTGTTTATTCTTGATGAAGATATGGGATGAATAAAACTTCCTGGATCCAATATTTTACATAGAAATCTGATCATTCTTGTTTATGGCAAATGTGGAGAACGTTTTTCGTTTTCTAGAAATATGTCAAGAGCGTTCTTCGTTTTACTGATTTTGTTTTCTTGATTTTAATGAGATCTGCTTTGTAATACTTGGTACCTATCTTGTTTTAACACACTCAAATACACATGTTAAATACCAAAACACTTAGAATCATAATTAGAATTCTTAATTAACCTTTTGTTTAATTATCATCAAAACATTAATTTGGGATTTTGTCTTAACATATATATATATATATATATATATATATATATATATATATATATATATATATATAAGACTAAATCTTATTTATAATATTATGAGTTAAATACATTTCTAGTCTTTTAAAATTTTAATATTTCGTTTGTAGTTTCTTAAAAAAAAATACAAAGTTTAATCTCTATAAAGTTAATATGCAAAATATAGTCTTTGTTGTTAAATTAATTTTTTTTTTTACAGTAGAGACTTAAACTATTTACAAAAAAAAAAGTAGGACTAAAAGTGTTTTTTATAGAAATTTAAAACAAAATGTTCAAATTCAAAGAGACTAAAAACATATTTAATTTTATTAGTTACATTTAATTACTTCAATTTTTCTCTTAAATTCTAACTCAACAGACAAATGTCGATATTGTAAGAATGGACGTTATGTCGCGGGATCAAATCCACATGCCTCAAAGTTATGTATGAGTTTATTGTGATATTTATCTTCTCTTACAAACCACTTCAATTTGTAAAAATTATTTTTGATGTATACTTTAATGTCATATATATGTCAATATCTTACAACTTAGTATATGTCATCATCATTATTAAATCCGTTCATTATACTTTAATATTTATTAATAAATTTTTGGACCATATTCAATTGATTTTTAAATCCGTTCATGTCTAATATTTTAAAATTTATTTTTATATGTCCAATTTGTTGCAAACTCCTTAACATTTAAATGTAAATTGATTTGTTTAAACAAGCCAAATATGATATATTAAAAGATTATCCAAACACAAGTTAAACAATGCCAAGAAAAATAAATAAAATAAAGGGTTAAATAAATTTTTTGTCTCTATAAAATTTTGAAATTTTGCTTTTAGTCTTCGTAAAAAAAAAAGTTGCATTTTTAATCTCTATAAAATTTTCCTACAAACGGTTCTAGCTCCTATAGGAAATAAATATGTTTAATTGTTCTTGAACTTTAAAATTTTTGAATGATATATTTTGCAAGCTCATGTAAAACATTATATAAAAGTTTTTCTCGATAAAATTAAGAATTATTTAATTTAAGATGAATTAAATATAAAATTTTAAATGGCATAGACTCAAGATAAATATGAAGAAAATATGAACCTAAAAATCGAATTTTTAATTTATTTTTTGTGCGGGAATATTTTACAATGCTATAAACATATTTATAAAAAATTCATTTCAAAATATATGTCGATATTCTAATAGTGATTAAAAATATTAGCATAATAGTTTTGTATGAACTAAAAAATATTAATTTTTTATAAGAACTAAAAACAAAATTTCAAAATTTTGTAGGGATTAAAAACTTATTTAACTCTAAAATTAAATACACGGTTACAAGGAAAAAATAAACTTTACGAATTTACTTCATTTTCAAAACTTTACAACGAAACTGTTTGATTTATCATCTACTTCCTGGACAAATTTGAGAACTTGTCTACTAAAAAGGAAAAATTAGATCACGATCCGTCAAAATAGCGATTAGAGTTTCTAATTCATCAAGTATAACACGATTCTAGATTTTTTTTCTCTCTTATTGAGAAGTCCTAGCCATGTGTACTAAGTTTGCCATGGAACCATTGTCATTGAGGGATGAAGATGAAGAGCTTGTACTGGGATTCGAGCAATAACTTATCACATAGGGACGTGAACCTTTGTGCCTAGAGGGGCAATTCTTGACAGGTAGACTTATCCGTATACACATTATGAAGGAGAGGATGACTGGTGTATGACACCTTGCCTGTGGAGTGACCATCTAGGAAACTGAACCCAAAATGTTCATCTTTCAATTTTACCGTCACCTAGATGTTCAACACGTTTTGAAAAATGCCCCATGGTCGTTTGATAGTCGTGTACTTGTCTTAGGAGTGTTGGAGGAAATGAAATCACCACTTCAAGTCTCACTTTTTGCTATTCCTTTTTTGCAACAAGTCCATAATTTTCCACAAGGGTGTATGTTAGAAGCTGTTGGAAAAATGGTTGTTGATTTCGTGGGTGAGTTTTTGAAAATAATTACATTTTCAGTAACAATGTAAAATTATTTCAAAACCTGGCTCATTTGTTTTGTAACAGACAAAAAGGGAATGAACCAAGTAAGTAAAGGAGCCAATAATGAGGAGGATATGGAAACTGGGAATTTAACTAGAAGTGTTAAAAAAAACGAACTAGAAATAGTAAAACCAACAGTGAGCCAATTATTACAATTCAAGAGCCGATCATCATCAACAATGAACCTGCACGTGACAAACTGCAAGCGGCCAATCTGGCTAAATCTAGTGGAAATATTGCATCACCATCACAGCAACATCCTACAGTGCATTTTTTATTGGTTGGTCCCGATGTTGGGACCATCTAGGAACAACGAGTCTACTAAGTTGGAATTTTCGGGGTTTGTACAACCCGAGCGCAGTTTGTAACCTTCGTGATCTGGTTCATACCCATAAACCAGATGTTTGCTTCCTTTTTGAAACACTGGTTGGTGGGGGAAAAGATAGAAGACATAAGGAGAAATATAGATTTCGACCAAATTTTTGCAATAGACATAATAGGCAGAAGTAGAGCGGTGGCTAGGGGTGTACATGGGTGCGAGTCGATCCGCCAACCCAATCACCCAATCCAACCCAATTCAATTTTTATCCGTACCCGGTCACTTTCGGGTCCGATCCAACCCAACCCGTTGAAACCCGCTTATATTTGGGTTGGGTAATGGGTTTAACAATTTGAACCCGTCCACCAGACCCCGTTACTAGTTATATTTTTTAAAAAAAATTGGTTTGGCAGGCTCAGTAGTCCAATAGGGTTTCATTACTCTTATTCTTATTTAGATTTTTAGCTGTCTTCGTCCACTTTCTGCGTACACCTTCTTCAACACCTCGAATCTCAACATGCACTCACAGTTTAACATTGAAAAGGGGGATGAGGATGATTGAGAAAATTTGTTTATATTGAACATGAAGAAAAAGCAAGGTGAGTTGCAAAAAAGTGAGTTGGATAGGTATTCAGAGGATGGTGTTGAGGATGACTCCCCTACATTTGACATTCTTAAATGGTGAAAAGGAAAAACAAATAAGTATCATGTTCTTTCTCGCATAGCTAGAGATATTTTGGCTATTCCAGTGTCTACTGTATCATCTGAGTCGGCGTTTAGTACAGGAGGTCGAATCCTCGATTCATTTCGTAGTTCATTAAATGCCACTACTGTTGAACCTTTGATTTGTACCCAAAATTGGACCAAATCTCCTAAGAAAATTGATTTAGCAGCTGAGTTGGTTGAAGTACAAAAGATTGAGTCGGGTGCAAATGTTTTATTTTAACTTCCAAATTGATTTTCCTTTATTTTTGTTTATTCTTTTAATCATTTGGTGTGCTAATGAGATTGTGTATTGTATTTAAAATTTTAGAGTTGTCTGAATTTGTTTCAATTGATATTGGGGTGACTCATGCTGAGCTTAATACAATCACTACTACATCTTAAGGTACTTGTTATTGCTTTGTTTAATGCATATTTTACTTATTTATCATCTCTCATTCTTTATCTCCTCACTTTTATTATTAATATTTGTTTTTGCAGATTCCCAATTGTTTCCTTCCATACTTTGAGAAACTTGTTAAGTGTTTGTACTTGAAGTTGACATTGCTTAGAATTGATCAATTTTCATATTTTATTGATTTACTGTTGTTGAATTTATTTATGTATTTGAAGATCGTTGGATTTATTTTTTTGTGTGAGAGGGTGATGACTTTTTTAAAGAATTGCATAATTTGATTGAAATTTTATAGTTTTGAGACATTTAAGTATTAAATTTATTTTCATTCAATATAATTTCCCGTAAAATAAAAAATAGGTTATTATTTATGTATGACCCGTCAACCCAACCCAACCCAACCCGTTCTTGATCGGATCGGTTCGGTTCGGGTTATATAAAAAAAATACGGGTTTAGAACTTAATCCAACCCAAAGATAATCGATCGGGTCGGGTATTGGGTTTTGTCAAAACCGGCCCAACCCAACCCACGTTCACCCCTAGGGGTGGCTATACTATGGAAGGACATATTCAGTTGGGAGATTATCAACTACTCTTGTAACTATATCAATATCATGGTCAATGATCAAATTCATGGAGCTTGGAAGCTCAACAGATTCTATGGAAACCCAGATAGAACCCAAAGAAGGGAATCGTGGAACATGTTATGATCCTTAGCTTCAATGAACTCATCTCCTTGGTGCATTATTGGAGATTTCAATAACACGCTCTTTTTTGAAGATAAGAAAGGTGATAATGAGCATCCTTCTTGACTCTTTGCAGGATTCATAGATAATGTTGCAAGATTGTAAATTAATTGATATTCCTATTCTAGGATATCCGTTCAGATAGACAAACAAAAAACAAGGTTTGCAACTAGTTGAAGAAATGCTTGAACGTGTTATGGCTACTATCGCATGGATAAACACGTTTCCTCAAGTGAAACTTATGAATTTAATTGCATCGACATCCGACCATCCACCCATCATCCTTACTCTCTACCCGCGGCCATATAGAACCATTGCTCGATCTTTTTGTTTTGAGAACACGTGGCTTCCAAACCTAATCTTAAGCAGGTGGTTAGTGATTGTTGAGAAAGTGTGGATACTCACCAAATAGTCCACAAACTGAATTATTGTAGTGTGTGTCTTGGGAAGTGGAGTAGAAATTTGATGCCAACTTATAAGCGATCATTTGATAGTTGCAGGCGCACAATGGAAAGGCTTCGTAATAATGGGGACGAGGCCTCTCGTTCTCAATTAAATGAAGCCACTAATAAAATGTATTGTTTACTCCTTCAAGAGGAATTCTATTGGAAGCAGCATACTAAGGATTTTTGGCTCAAAGGTGGTGATGCAAACACCAAAAAAATTCATATTGCGGCTAACGTCCGGAAAAATTGCAAGACTCTTATTTTTCTTCGCAACGATCGAGGGGAATGGATCGAGATTCAAGAGGTGCAATTTTTTCTATGCACCCTAACAAAGTTGTCTTGAGGGCATCAATCCAGCTTTTCATGCTTCCATTAATGACAGCAATATTATTCCAGCCAACAAAATAGACCATCCTGAAAGCCTTTAGGATTTACAACTGATCTCCTTATACAATGTGGTCTATAAAATCCTCTCCAAAGTGTTTCCCAACCGACTCAAACACATACTTCACAAATGTATCTCTCTAGAACAAACGGCTTTTATATTGGGCAGATCCATCGTTGATAATGTCATTGTTGTGTTTGAGATTACTCATGCCATGAAGAAGAAATATGGAGGAATCTTGGGAGATATGGCTCTAAAACTTGATGTTAGAAAAGCTTTTGATCGGGTTGATTGGATACTTGCAATAGGTGATGCAAATGCTTGTCTTAGATGCACGGTGGATCAATTGGATCATGTTATGTGTAACCTCAATGAATTATTCGATATGCATAAATGGTGACTTGGTTGGACCTATTGTGCCAGGACATGGCCTTCGTCAAGGCGTTCCAATATCCCCATACCTCTATATTTTATGCTATCAAGGTATGTTAACTCTTATCAAGAGAACTAAGTCTCACAAACATCTCCATGGGTCCAGGGTGTGTCGCGATGCACCACTTGTGAGCCATTTATTTTTTGCTGACGACTCTTTTGTGTTTTGTAAGGAAAACTCTAATGAAATTTCTAAAGTCAAATACATTTTAGCAACATGACAGGATGCATTAGGATAAGCTATCATATTAACCAAATAAGAGGTGGCGTTTAGCATAAACGTCCTCCATGATACTTGTTCCAAACATGCAAGTACTCTTGATGTGAGCCTTCACTTGGGTACGAGTTCTTATCTGGGGCTCCCCTCAATTATTAGTCGAAGCAAGAAGAGCACTTTCCATTTTATAAAAGGGAGAATTTGGAAGAAAATTCAATCATGGGGTGGACGATCCCTTTTCAAATTAGGAAAAGATGACCTCATCAAATATGTCGCTCAATCAATTCCTTCTTACAACATAAGTGTATTCTTGCTACCTACTTTTCTAGCCGAAGAAATTGAAAGGATGTTGAACTCTTACTGGTGGGGTATGAAAAGGAATGGAACTAGAAGTATTAATTGGTTTAGGTGGAGGACAATGACTATAAAAAAAGACAATGTTGGTCTAGGCCTTCGCGATCTATATGATTTCATCATGGCCTTACTTGGGAAACAAGGCTGCAATATTTTCTCTAGCTATGATGCTAACACTTTTTGTATCCTTGAAACTAAATACTTCCCACGGGGGGACTTCTTGGACGAAACCTTGGGTCATAATCCAAGTTACATATGGCATAACAACAAAGTTTCTCAAGATCTTATTAGACAAGGATATCGGTGGAGAATTTGCGATGGCCCTTGACCCCCTCGTCAACATTTGGCACGAACCTTGGCTTAGGACACCACATCATAACCGGCCATTTTAATTGTATTTGTTTATTAGTTATTGTTTAGTATTAATTTAATCAAAAATCATTAATCCTCTCCCCATTTTTTATTTGTTATTAGTTTTCTTATTCAATTAAAGATCCTTATAAAAAAAATCCCATTGTTACCAAATTTTTTACTTGCATAGGATTGCGGATCACGGATAACAAATTTATAAAAAAAATTATGATGTCTAAAATAAATAAATAAAAATATTTTAAAGAAACTAAAAACATATATAATCACATATACCTACAAAATATTAAAGTCTTATTTTAATTTATAAAGTATTTCACTTTATTTAACAATCAAGAATCATAAAAGGTTCCAATATTAAAGTTGATAGCAGAGTGTTTTCACAATAAACTAACAAAGACACTTCACACTTGTACAGAAATTCAGGGAAGAAACAAATAGGGTAATTCAGTTAGACCACCATATCATATGTGATCATTTTTATGAAGATTTTTTTTTTCTTCCGATTTTTCACATAATCATAGCAACAGTCGTGAGGATGTTCTGTTTTAGACAATTTTGTAGCTGAAAATATCTTACTGAGGATTTTTCACATAATTATATATATATAATATTCGAGTAGAAAGTTTGAGATATTTTTTATCATATATATAATTTTTTCATTTCTATAAAATTTTAAAATTTCGTTTTTAGTTTTTATAAAAAAAATATATCACATTTCTTAATTCTTATAAAATTATTTTTTGAGTTGTTTTAATTTTTGTTGGAACGAAACATCCTATAACATTTAAATTTTTAAATGATTTTTTAGAAGCATGTTTGGAACATTATTATAAGTTTGTACATGAAAGTTTAATTTTTTTTTAATTTAGGATGAATTAAATATGAATTTTTTAAATATCATATGCTCAAGATAAAAATAATAAAAATATGGACCTAAAAAACGAATCTTAAACTCATTTTTTGTAAAGAAATTTTTTATAATATTGAAAACATGTGTAAAAGAACCATTCAAAAATATTTATATGTTGATGTTTTAGCATAAATTAAAGCTGATTGCCTTTAAACTTTTATAGAGATTAAAAAATTTGATTTGTTTTACGGAAAATAAAAACAAAATTTTAAAATTTTATAAAAATTAAAAACTTATTTAACTATTTTTTATTTATAAAAAAAAATGACATATCTCACTCATATAATACCCATAAAACATATTATTGATAAAGGTTTTATTTTCTTTACTCAGCATTTATTCTGATTCTTGACATATCTAGAGTTTGTTACTTTCTTATGTCTTTACCATATTTTGGCTAGATAAACGTTGCCTTTTTCAATTGTGAAACATAAAAAGAAGAAAACAAAAGTGCCATCATGTGGTTAGGTAAAAACCAAAGTAAATTTAGGAAGCCAACTCATTCTCACAAGTTTTGATTTCAAGAAATAATATAATTTTGACATTAACGTATATTTATCAACACATATTTATTAGTAATAATTTAAAAAATAGTGTCTATTATGAATATGTGTCGAACATTGAATACGAATTTAATATGAAATGTATTTATACATTGATTAGAATAAATTAATTTTATATTAAATCCGATTGTATAAGGGTATTTACAAACACTTATATAAAATTTTTAAAATGAACAATAATATTAGACACATAAATAACAAATTTTTATATTGTTTTTTTGGGAGATATTGTCATGGTTTTAAAAGCAAAGGAATAGTAATCCAAATTTTCTTTAGTACTTATCTAATATAAACCACTTTAGAGATTACAAATCACTAATTAATGCATCTCACTATACCCACATCTACATGAAGCATCTAGCCAAGCATAGAAAGAAATCTTCCTCAACACCAAAAGGGTACTTTTGTAAACCAAAATTTTGTTATTTTACTATAAATTCTTGAACCACCACTTCACTTTTTTTCATTACCATCCATAGAGAGAGAGATTAAGAGTTAGGAAAAATAAAGAGAGAGAGAGAGAGAAATGAGGCCAATAAATAATGTATCAACATCAACAACAACCACCAATGAGATTAAGATATGGAAATCTCCAATTCCTTACTTATTTGGAAGCTTAGCTTTAATGCTAATTCTAATTTCATTTGCATTGGTGATCCTTGTATGCTCATACAAAAAACGTGGTTCTCAATCATCAAATTCAAGTGAAGAAATGAAGGTAATTAACAAAAACATAGAGATTAATTCAGAGCCAGAAGTACTTGTTATAATGGCTGGTGATCATAATCCAACTTACATAGCAAAACCAATTATCACTTCTTCTTTGCCTTATTGCACTTGTGGAGCTGAATCAACTTCTTCATCAATTTCAACCAATGAGCAAACATTAACAAATTAAGTTAATTAATTGCTATAAACAATTTTGTCTTTTTTTTTTTTTTTGAAATAGCCAATTTTAGCAATTGGTGTAGTTTAGAGAGCGATTTTCTTTTTCAAATTCTCGTGGTTTTGTGAGCACGGAATATGAAAATGAGTTTTTTTTTTAATGAATTTATTTTTTGTTTTTGATAAATAAGAGATAGCGGTTTTGCTACTAATTATGTTTGTTGGTTTTTTCTTTAATAAAAAAAAAAAAGTTCAAGGATGTGACTAATAGATTAATTTTAATGATGCAAATTAATAATCACCATAATGTACCATGCAGCTCAAATAACTGGATTTTTAAATATTTAGTCTAATAAATTTCGATTAATTAATTAATTATGTTTTTAGGAGTTCGATTCTAGACCAACACATAAAAAATAACATTTATTGTGAGTAATGTTTTAAAAACTGAATCGGACATAAAATTAGCAAGATATGTGAATCATGGTTTAAAAGGTTGAACTCTCTTGTTTACTTCAATTTTTAAAACATTACACATTTTTTACAAATGAATCTAAAGTATCTCGAGAGATAAGACTATGGCTCTCGATGAGGGATACCTAGGTTAAAAATAATTGATCACCATATTATAGTCTAAGGTTCTAAGCATAGAATTGAAAACAAGAAATTGAACAAAAACAAGAACACTCCTGAACCAATTTTTTTTTTATATATATATAAATAAATAAATATATTCTTGTTATTTTTCTATCTTTAAATCATGGTTTGGAATTACATTCTTTTGAACATAGTCCGTGAGTTAAAAAAGGGTATATAATAGCATGTCACATAAAAAAACATCAATTTTTTTTCGATTTAGCATATGATTCCATTTGTTTTGTGAGTTATAATTCTGAGCAGAAGGGAGAACACCAAACGCAGAAAATGTGTACTTTGGACGCAAAAGCAATAAAATTTGTATAAAGTGGTGGGGCTTCACCAATAACAAAATACCAGCAATGCTTAGTGCTCTTTAAAAAAAATCTAAATATATATAGACAAGCATTGCTAATTTACGTCACTCATTATTTTAATGGGATTAAATTAATAAATTATAACTACAAATTTATAAAATACTCCTTAATATGTAGCTAACTAATTTATGGCAACTAAAACTGAATGGTGCAAATTATCAAATATTATAGAGAAATACTAACATACACTCACTCATTTTTAGTGGATTTTAAATTAGTAAATTATAACTAAAAATTATCGAATATACCTTAAAGTGTAGGTTGTTAATTTACATCAACTAAAAAATAAGTGAATATAAATTAATAAACTCTATATTTAGAAGACTATAAAGAAAACAAAAATAGTAAAGTCACCCACGTCAAGAGACAGATATTCAAAAAATAAATATATGTTCAATTAATCGAATTAGAAATTAGTCTATTTTAACACAAATGATTGAAGGCATAGAGATATCCTAATAAATTCACTGAAGTGTCAAATATCCTAATTACAGTGAATTTTGAGACATATTGATAAAAAATAAGAATAATATTTTGGTGAGTTGATGATGAAATAATCAGCGGCTAGCATTAAAGTCCTTAAACCCATCAAAGTCACATAGGAAAATTGGTATATTGGATAACACAGCATCTAGGCATGTGAAAGTGGAACCCTTTTGTTTTTTTTAGCAATGTGGCTTTTCTTTCACTTTGTAGGAGCAATAAAGATTTAGCATTAGTCTTCAAATTGGGGCAGCGGCGAAGCGCACTTGTTTTCTTTTTTTTTCTTACTCATTGGCTTTTTTTAGTCTTTTTATGATCAATTTTGGCTTTTCTTCTTTTCTTTACAAAAGTCATTTTTTTTTAGTGGTTTTTAGTTTTGTGAAGAAACGCGGCGGCTTGGAATAGCAAAAATTGGTTAGTGGAAGTCCACAAGTTGGAAATTGAAACTTGAAACATGAAAACAACTAAATAAATGTGAGTAAGTGAGTGAGGATTAAATATTCAAAATGGGTTAGGACCAAATTGATGTGACACAAAATAGGTGTATACTACATGAGATGAGCTGGGTTGGATAGATGTTGGCTAAATTCAAAAGAATTTAATTTGCATTTGCATGTATTTTAATAGAGTAAAATATTTTATATTGTCAATATATTACAATTACTCATATCTATTATTTTAAAGATGATTATTATATAAATCAAATATTTTTAGACATTGAATGATTGTGATTCATTGTCACTATAAAAACTATTTACACTAACAGTGAATATAAATTAAATTCAAATTCATATACTTTAGATTGGAAGAATAAGTTTCAATTAACTCGGTCACAAATGAGATGGTTTGAGTGGGATGTGGTCATATAAATAGCAATGCTCTCAATATTTAATCATGTCAAAATCATAAAATTCGAGTACATATCAAAACACATAAATCAGTTAAATTAATGACTATATATCAATAGTAAAATAATATATATCATATTAGTGGTCTAACTACTAAATTATAACAATACATTAATATTTAATAGTAGAAAAAAATATTTGTACCACAAAAAAATATATGGCACGTCAGCCAATTTTAAAATGTTAAATTCTTTAGTTGAATCAAACACATTTGAATTTAAATAGATTGATTTGAGAAGCACCTTCACTTGAACTAATTATATAATTATATTGAAATGTAAATTGAATTAGTTTGGATGACCCGTATCCATCAATACTTCTAGACGTATTTGGATAATTTAAATCCGAACCTCCCTCAATCCTTTCTATTTTAATTATTTTTACTTTTTTTCAATTTTTATTATTTGGATTGAAAGTTTATATCATATAAATTATACATCTAAAATTTTACACAAAACTAAAATCATTTTATATGTTATTGAAATATATCAAAATTAATATTTTATGCACTTTTATTAACAAATTATTAATCTTCATCAGTCTTAATAATATATTAAATGATTTTAAATTTATTTTAAATTTTATATAAATGATATAAACTTTTAATCTAACGAAAAAATTGAAAAAAATAAAATAAATATAATCGAAAAAAATTGTAGAAAATTTGGAATGATAATATTCAAACTCACCCATAGACCATAGTAAGGGAAACACATTATTTTATTAAATGATAAAAAAAATAGAAAGATAAGTAGATAACTTGATGCATGAACATGGTTTATTTGTTTATCTTGTTGTCGAGAATTAGGTGATGATTATTGAAGGGTACAAAAAATGATATAATTGGAGTAGATAATACATTCCAAGAGGATATTCCATGTGAAGTTGTTGTATAGATTACTAAGCCTATGTGGCTTGGACTGTTAGACACCTCTGAGGTCTTGTCAAATATCATCAAGATAGTGATAGTGATAATGATAGTGTTTCTATGAGAATATGGTTCTTACTATATTTCAACGTGACGAGTAGTACTATGAAAAAATAAAATTGAACAAAATAATAATATAAAATTGTCAAGAATGGGATTCGAACCCATGCCCTTTCGGACCAGTACCTGAAACTGGCGCCTTAGACCAACTCGGCCATCTTGACATTATGTTAAATTTGCTACTAGAATATTATTAGACTATATCTTATATAAAATGTAGTATGGTATTCTCTATTACATTGATAAAACAAAACAAAAACACCTATCGTCCATAAA
Organism: Cicer yamashitae; assembly: GCA_037974755.1. Lineage (NCBI taxonomy): Eukaryota > Viridiplantae > Streptophyta > Magnoliopsida > Fabales > Fabaceae > Cicer > Cicer yamashitae. The sequence continues at coordinate 48,036,011 of JBBPBQ010020321.1, forward strand.
GTTACGGAAACATAAAACTCAAAACATATGGTTTTTACACACATTTTACATATGATTTTTTGATAGTAATAAAAAAAATCAAATATTCAAAATTACAGACATTTTACATATGGTTTTTTAATTTAGACTTCCATGTTTTTTTAATTTAGACTTCCATGTGTTTCTTTTTTTTGCACCCTTTACTTTGGAGTGTTTGTGGATCGGTTTGGTTCAATTTTGTTTGAATTTGATGTTCAAACCAATCAAAAGTATATTTGATTGGAATTTGGATATTTGTTGGATAAAATTTAAATCGAAACAAATCGATAATAGATAGATTTGGGTTGTGTTCATCGGGTTACCACACAAAATAATTATGTTTAAAATATTTGATTAAAATTTCAAAATCTGGAATACTGAAAACTAAAGAAAAAAATAGTGTGATTTTTATAATCTTAATTTGATTATACATAGAAAGCTTATGCAATACACTATATGACATCATTTCGAGTACATGTACACATAGGTCTAATATTCAATACATGTTATTTGAATGTACACATAAGTCTAATATTCAATACATGTTATTTGAATTGTATCTATTTGGATTTGTCTGAGTTGGTTCAGATTTGTACCTGATCAAAACATTACATTTTCAGTCTAGAGAAAAAAAAAATGAACTCTAACAAATTTTATCTCTTTCTTTTTTCATGTGCATCAATCTAGAAATCAAAGATTAGTCCACTAGTTACCTTTCAACCACATCCTGCATACCCATGAGACTATACATGAGGTTGCATGTGTGAATGACTTTTATGGGATTGTCGATTTGAAACCAACCACGTATCATGATGTTAAAATGTGATAAGGTGGATTTGTGAATTTGGTGGAAGAGGTTGTTGGCTTTTTGAGGATGTTGGAAGGAGAAAGTGTGTAGCATTTGAGAAGGTTATAAATGGAGGAAGGGTATGTGTGAAGCAATTTGAAGAAAGTGTGTAGCATTCACTCTTACTTTCTTTTTCATCTACATTTCAAACTCAAACCGATAATCTCTTTCCTTAGAATATCCCTCAATCATAGAATTCAAAGAAAAACAACATTCTAGATCTTGATTTCTAGGTTTTCTAGATTTTCAATTTGGGGACTTTTTGTGTTTTAATATATATATATATATATATATATATATATATATATATATATATATATATATATAAATGAAAGCAAGACCCATCTATCATGCAAAATGAAACGAAATTTGATTTTAACTCCATTAAAATAAAAGATTTAGTATAACTCTCCGTAAAATATAAAGAGTTTTTTTTCTTCTAATTTAACGATATCGGCATTTGCAATTTGAATTAAGACTTAAGGACAGTTTTATTTTAGTTTTTAATATTTAACACTGTTATTTTTTTTAACGGAATAGTAAATATGACTTTAAGTTTATGTTTACAATTAGGTCCTGCATAATGCAAGAAATTTAGTTTTAGTCCTTGTCAAATTATTAAAAAAAAATCATTTTAGTCTCTCCAAGATAAAAAGAAATTGTTTTAGTAACTCAAAGATATTGAACATGAATTATCGGTGAAAATGTTAATGGTGGACTGATAGTGTTAAGGTAGAAGAGGTTATTTGTCACTTTGAGAGAAATTTAAGGAGGTTAGTGTTTATCTTAAAATTAAATGGGGTGTTTGTACTTTTTAAGTAAACCTTAGGGTAAATTTGTGTAATTTTCCCTATAAAAAATTATTTTAGTTTTTGAAAAATACAAGAAATTTGATTTAGTCTTTTGCGAAAAATTCTTTCTTTAATTAAATAAATTAAAAGTGAAATCAAACCAATCAATAAAAATATACGATTTGCACCATATATTAAGAGAAAATGCAGTCATCTATGTTTAGTTGATTTAATATACGGTGCAAAATATATATTTTCATTGATTGATTTTTGATATCGCTATTAATTGATTTAATTAAAGAAAAAAAAGTACAATGTGAATTTTTTTGCAAAGACAAACTAAATTTTTTGGCATTTTACGGAGACTAAAATGATTTTTTTACTATGCAAACACTAAAATCAAATTTCTTGTATATATAAGTTTAAAGCCATTTTTAGTATTCTATTAAAAAAAACTAACAATATTAGACATTATGACAAAATGAAACGGTTATATTTTGTAGAAATTCAAACTAAAAAAGTTTATTTTGCAAGGGATTCAAATTTATTGCATTTACAGAGATTAAGTACAGTAAAATGAATACAGTAGTATATAATGGATTTGAACCTTGGACAAAAGATATAAAACTTTATACTTTACCAATTGATCTAACATATAACCACAAAATATATAATATAGTTAATAATATCATAAACTATTTAGTTATGAAGTCTTGTTTTTCTTTATTCAATTTGTTATTTGATGTCGTCTATTCTATCATTATTATTTACGTCATTTAAACTTAAAATACAAAATAATTAAAAGTTTAAACTAATTTGTACCAAAAAATGTAAATTAATGGTCAATACGATTTGCTATTAGTTAGTGCTATAATTTACTATTAGTTAGTGCTATAAAAGAAAGCAGCTATACTTGTGGCGTCAATTTTATAAGTCTACATGTTGCAGGAGTAAAAAAATGTCATGACTAAAAAGATTTCATTAAAAGTTCTCAAAATTAAAAACACCAAAAATTTTGTGGACTACATAAATTTATAGGTCCATTATTTTAAATTTCTCTTTTGATTTTTTTCAAACTTTTTATATTTTTGCTGGGAAAATTATATTTCAAGAAAAAGATTTCTTTTTATTATTTTCAATTTTTTTTTAAATCTAATATATTTTTTTCAAAAAATCTCAAAAAAATTTATTTTGGAAAAAAATTTATTTCCCTAATAACACTCAGTTGACAAAAAGATGGGGCCATGACCCACAAAAATATAATAAAATGATGGGTTGAAGTCTATAAATATTCTCTCAATAAGAGGCCCATAATTAAGGAACTTATTAAATCGGACTTAAAAGTGTGAGGTTTATTTGACAGTTCTACTTGCAACACCAAGCCCTTGCCATTTTCTGTGTTCATGTTACCTATTAATGGACCAAGTATCAGATTTCAGACCTTTAGTTTCCTAATTTCCCTTTGGGCTTCATATTGAGCCCATTTTGCTAAGCTGAGGCTTCAAATCCATCATTGAAACATACCTATTGCTTTTTGTACCCCTTCACTTTCCTATTTTTCATAAAATACTATTTTCGTGAACTATGCAATGAAAATTTCTTTTGTAAAAAAAGTATTCCCCACAAGCAATTAGTTGCGGCAACTAATCTCACAACATAACTGAAATCTATCTAAAAGATTAATAAATATTATACTTATTTTTGTTTGTTATACTTTTTTTTTTTTTCTGTTAGATTCAAATAGGCTATGTGAACTCAATTCTCGTATCCTACATAGACTTAATTTATTATATACGTAAATTTAATTTTACGTGAACTCAGTTCACATAAATAACATATTTAAGTATAACTAGACAAAACAAAGGTGTGACTAGCAACGATATAAATATTAATACATACTTTGTTATGTGTTAGTTGAAGGTGGATAGACACACAAAAAAATGTTTGAATTGTGATTGTCTTTTAAAAAAAAACACTTTTTCCCTTTAAAAATGATTCAATTTTGTAAAAAATAAAAACTTTAAAACTAAGTAGATAAGATAAATATAAAGAACACAAACAATTTATCCTTATTCACCACCAACCTAATAACGATGTCCAGTCCCTTCCACCTCAAGGATTTATTTACTAAAATCAAACTGATTTTAACACACTACTAGGCCAAGATACAAAGGATTAAGGTTAGTTTTGTGTGTATCAAGGTAACTCTATAATAGAGAATGTAACAATGAATTTTTTCGAATACAAGGATAACTTTCTTCTTGAAATGATTTTGAAAATAAGACCTCTCAGAATTTCTGCACCTTTAGTGCTCAAATAAATTCGCAAATTTTTCTCAATGTTTTCTTGCTTTTTGTTTTTTAATGATGTTCGAGTGTCATTTTATAGTACTGAATTGATGTTAATTTTCTGCCCATTGCAGAGAATGTCGCACATGTCTTGTACGAATTTTACTATCATAACAACTATCGTGAATTTTGAAATTGATTCTCTTGTCCTTTTTCCCACTTGGTAATTTCTTCAGAAGATATCGTGTTCATCAAGTCAGGATGATAAGAGAGGAAAAAAAAAGCATCAGAGGATTCTTGTCAACTTGTTCTAGATGTTTCATTAAGATGATTGACTAATATCAAAGGATTTGAATTTCATCAAAGTGTTAATAAGAGAATTAGTTTGTTGCATAAAGTACTTGATCATACGAATCAATTAAACGTATTAGAGTGAACAAAAGATTACTTCAGTTGCTTAGTAGAGGAATAATGTAGTGTAACTTTGGTTAAACGAATATGCTTGAAAACTTTAATCAAAGGATCTGCACACCTACAAAATATTTAAAGTATAAATTGTTTTCACATATATTTTGTTATCAATAAAATAAAAATTAATGGTGATTGTTCTTGAAACCAATTTGATTCTAACATTAGTAAAGGATCAAACTTTAAACCAAATAGTTAAGAAACTAAAGTATTTATTGCTTGAGCCTCACTATCTATCTTAGAAACAAATCTAAGTTTTCAAGTTGGAGAAAAATGTGTTTGGATGAATAGATATAAAAGAAATGATGCTAATGAGTTCCAAATGTAAGAAATAAATTTGTCCCTAATAATACAGAAATATTAGTCACCTAATGCGAAATAAATTTGTCCCTTAACCTCATTCAACAGTTACACTATTTTTGGAAGAGATGAAAGTGAAGAGATAAGAAAAGAGAGCAGAAAAGTTGATAGCGCATATTTCGATATCTTTTCGCTCATTTTGATTGTTGTTGACCGTGAAAGAAAAGAAAAAAAGAGCATGGATCCCACGATAAAACTTTCCTCTTAAGTTAGAGAAAAATGTGTTTGGATGGATAGATAAAAAAAAAAAAAAAAAAGGGTGCTAATGAGTTTCAAATATAAGAAATTTACTAACATCTCTTTATTTTTCTGAAAACAAAACAAATATATTAGTCATCTAATGCGAAATAAATTTGGTCGTTAACTTCAGTCAACAGTTACACTATGTTTAGAAGAAATGAAAGTGGAGAGAAAATAAAAGAGGACAGAAAAACTAAAAGTGCATATTTTAATATATTTTCTCTCGTTTGGATTGTTGTTGACCATGAAAGAAAAGAAAAAAAAGAGCATGGGTCTCACAATAAAACTTTCCTCTCAATTTGGAAAGCAACAATATTAAAAAGTAAAAAAATTACAAATTTGACCAACATATTCCGTATAGATTCTTTTTT
>JBBPBQ010020321.1:48041565-48056610 GCA_037974755.1 Cicer yamashitae
TTTTTTTTTATCATTTTGATTAAAATATCCTTTTCAGGAATATTGATGTCATTTCAAAAATATACTTCTTTCTTTTGTTTCATCATTCTCTTTCATTTTCTCTCATATCAAACAACTAAATAATCATCAACTTTCTACTCAATTTCTCTTCTTTTGTGTTCTCTTCTCTTCACTTTCTTTCCTTTCACTTTTTTTTTTTTATCTTTCTTTCATAAACTAAACACACAATTAAAGTCGTCATTAATAATATAATCAAAGTCATATTTAAACTTAAGTCAAAGTCAATAGAAATTGCTAAGTTGATGTGAAAATGAGGAGATATGATCCTCTTTATTTCTTCTCTATCCATTTATGGTCAATTTGGAGAGAGATAGATACAAAAAGTCGTTAATACATCTCACCATTAAGTGGTCTCAGTGTCATTAAATTTTTTTTGTTGACTTATTTGTGTTCATCTCTTTCCAAATAGACCATAAATAGAGAGAGAAGAAATGGAGAAAAACCTAATTTAAAAATGAGATACAATGCGAATGCAACAACTTTTTCATGATGTTACAAAGATGTCATTGAAAATGTGGTATGGTTAATATTGTTGTAAATAGGAATAATAACATGGCAGTTATATATTTATGTGAGTCACATGGAAACATAATTTTATCTCTTTTTATTTTATGAGATTAATTTGTATATATTGACAGATAAATTTATTTTACATACATCCGATTAAACCACGTCATAATGCCAGTTTTTTAAGTTAATTCATAAAATATTTTTTTTAAGAATAGACTTCATAAATTAAGTATTTGACTTTTATTTTCGAGTAAAAACTCTTATCTATAGGTTAAGTAAATTAAGTAACTATCATTTCAATTACTTGCTAAGTTCGTGAGAGTTACTTCTACAAAACTATTTTTAGTGAAGATTCGTTCCGAGTCGAAACCCATTCAGTATTTACTGTTATCGACTTATAATTGTTGAATTTGTGCCTTTTGTCGATGTTCTTCTCTATTTAACTCGATTGCCACAATCAATTATCATACACTTTAATGAAATGTTGATTTTATCTTGACCACGTTATCTTTTTATTGACACCTGTCTAAGTATTTCATTTACATACTTTCAAATTTTTCAATATATAAAACTTGTAAAAGCGCTAAAAACGTATAAGTTTGCTGCCAAATTCTTTAAAAAAGATAATGTTAAAATTCAAATGTGAATGATTAATTATATGTTAAAAAAAATAAAAAAATATGGTTTAAATATAATATTATAATTAAAATAAAATTAATATAATATTAACTACAATTATATTAGTATAAAATAATTATTAAAATAAATCTATCATCTAATATATATTTTATTTATTTTAAGTTATAATGAAATAAATCTAAAGCGTAAAAGGAGATTTTAGTTAAAATTATAAAACTTAAATATAAAGTTATTTTAATTATTATGTTATACTAATATAATTAATTTAATAATAATAATTAAATAAAACAGAAGATTTTAGTGATTTTTTTGAAATAAAAAATGAAAATTAATTTAATAATAATAAATAAATAAAATAGAAGATTAATAAATTTTAAATTATTAAAATGAAAATATTTTAAACATTACTTGGCATATGTTTATTATTAATAAAAATCAAATTGTATGTTAGTTTATATTTAAGGAGATTTTTGAATATTGCAGGGATGAAATTTAAAAAAAAAAAATTCAGGACTAAAACTGAAAAGTGTTATATTTACAGGGACCAAAAACTGTTTCCGTTTGTCATTTAACGTTTTTGTAACGTCCACTTAACATTAAGCACCAAAAATAAATTTTATTTAATATTACAGGGATGTAAAAAAAAATTACGAGGACCAAAATTAAAATTTAAACCAAAATATATTAAATAACTTTAAAGTATTTAGTTAGCTCTTATGTTTACTGAAATCCCCCAACAAATGGAGAATATATAATTTGGTAGAAGAGGATTAATTGTATGGGAAGCACACGTGTGACATGGTACATGCACGTGGGCATGTGGCAGCCACAAATTGTAGGTGGGAAGTGTGTGAGTTTTATGTGGCAACATTGTCATGACATGTGTTAATGTGTGGGTAGTCTTCTTCATTATACAATTTTATCGGTCGGATTGAATTCAACCATGAATAGGAGTTTTGCAATTTGATAGTTTAAAGTAAAAATTTGGGATATAATTTAAATGTGGAATTTTGTTTAGAATATTTTTTGGAATATAATTAGAATTTTTTATTTATTACAATTTGATTTTATATATAGAACAGTAGATAAAAGTTTGAAATGAAGTTTCTCTATGTATAATACAATTTTTACAAATAGAAACACATTTTGTGGATGTAGTATAATTTCCTTAGTGAATTTTGTCTAGTTTTTTATCTCTCAATTTGTTTAGTCTCACAATTAATTTTTAAATTGAATATGGTATAACATGAGTTGTTATGTCATGATCTGAATTTATCAGCGAATCAAAACGCTCTTTAAATTGGAGAATGTCTACGAATTTTTATAATTGATCTTAAATTTGTGATATTTTCGTTAATGTTTTTGAGGAACACTATCTTTTTTTCAATGCGATATCAATTGAAAAATTCTTTTAAAGCAAACTAGGAAATGTCACAAATCGAAATTTCAAATTGTTGAAAAGTTGAAATAGTTTAGATTGAAAATCTCATCAAAACTAAATGCCATTTCCAAAATCATAAATAGTAGAAATGAAGCCCACATTAATGTAAAAGGCGTTGGAACTATTGCAATTAACTGTCATTCAAATTTAAAATTAATTTTCAATATTTTATATGTTCCGGTAATTCATCAAAATCCTTTAAGTATTGCTCAATTATCATAAAAAATTATAAAGTGTTAATTGAACATAAAAATTGTGTAATTAAGATTAACCAAGAGGTTTCATGTTTATCAAAAGGTTATATTTAAAAAATTAATTAATCATGTTAATCAAACTTTAATAAAGGTTAACCTAAACACACCATTAGTTGGGCTTCTACAATGGTCTAACATTGTGGTTAGCATGATCACATCATACCTAAACAATGTTTAGCCAACAAACCTCACCAACAACAACCTACCATCACATATTTTAAAACTTGAATAAACACTTTGAAGACCATGAATACATATTAAAAACTTTGTTTGATGATAAAAATATGAGCACAAATATTCGTAAATATTAATATTATTAAACTGAACATTATGTCACAACTTTGAATTTGGCAAAAATGAATATCTAAAAAGTTGATATATATTTTATTTTTAAATTTAGACTAAATATATCAAATACAATTTTTGTTTATACTTCATTTCGAAATTTACGCATTAAAAAATATTGGTCAACTTTAAAAAAAAACATAAACATAAATTTAATTTTTATTTTAATTATGCACCTTCTAATTAAATTTTTAAATGTGTGAATACAGAATAAAAGACATATGTTTGAAAATAAGATTGAGATGTTTTGTATAGACAAGACAAAGAATTTTTATGCAATGACAGAGATACATACAAAGTGAAAAAAAAGGTACAAAAAAGCATATTCATTATTCAAGTACCAAGATATATTACATTCTTTCCAGTTGTGCACCTAATGCAATTGGGACATCTGTATTAAGCAATAAAAGTCATATATCAATTTCAATGACAACGGCATAGAGGTTAAAAAAAATATTATAAATTATTTATAGATACATCTTATATGACTCAAGATGGTAGCCCCCAACATTCCTTTTGTTTAATTGGTTCTTCTTCCAAATTATATTATATAGTTTCTTTTTTTTAATAATATTATTATTAATAGGAACCTTCCTAGTTCCTACTTTAATTTAAGCCCTTTTTGCAAATAATGCAACTACCATTTCATTTCACAAATCACAACCTTTTGATTCTTTAACCAAATGCTTTTGCAGCTCAACAAGATAAAAGGGTTATATTATAGCTATCTTTATATTAATGTAAGTTTATAAAATATATATTTTTTAAATATTCATTATACTATATAGTCTCCTATATTCATTCTTTCTTCCCCTGCATTTTTTTTTGCTAGTGTGTGAAAAAAAATGGATTCTTTTAAACAAATTTGGGGTGTAGAAGGATGTAGCAGCAGTGAATCGGGTTGGACTATGTATATCGATTCTCCGCTACAAGAAGAAGATGCTCGATGTAGCAACGAAAACGATGGATATCGCGAAATTTATGGCAAAAATTGGAGAAGGAAGCAAGGGGGAGATAAAGTTGATGAAGAAGAGAGCGATGATTCGATGGCTTCGGACGCTTCGTCCGGCCCGATTCATTATAATCAACAACAACAAGGGTATGATCGTGGACAAGGTAGTCATGAGATATCGGTTTCGAATTCGAATTCGAAGAAAGATAGAAAAGATCATGGAAGTAAGTGTTCTTCTAAGAAGAATGGTAACAAACAAGAGAAGAAACGTGTTGATAGTAGAAGTAAAAAATGATGGAATTTCTTTTAATTATTTCTTTGTATATGATGATGGAATTTTTGTAACCATGCATCTTCAAAATTTGAGTTTTGTTGATCTGTAATCATACTTCTACTCAAAGGAAATATCCTCAAAAACATTCTTTCAAGTATTGGAATCATAAGTTTTGAAGTTTCATCTTTCACATTCAACTCTCTAAGTTGAATGTTGTATCATTCTTTCACATTCAACTCTCTCCGAATTAGCAGTGTCAATATAGTTAGAATGACTATTATTAGGGATCATAGAAAAGAAAATTAAATTATATGAAGTATCTATACTTATAAATTTAGTGTATTTGTGTGTTTGATCCATGTGAATTTCTTATGTTTATGTTTAAGACATTAACAATGTTTGTGTCTATGTCTATGATTTTAATTTGATTGTGTAACTTCAAGATCTTATTATGTTTTTTACCCTAGTTTAAAAATTGAAAACTGTGCCAAGTGTGAAGATAATGTCAGGTGATCCATTGAGACATAATCATATATAGAAAAAGTAACTTATGAGAGAAAAATAAAACTTTATAGTAAAAACGTGCTACAAATCATAAAATGTGAAATTCCAAAAACTATAGTATCTAAAAGTAAATTAAGTTTTTATGTTAAAAAAAAGGTAAATAAAGAGAAAGTTAACTGCTAAAAGAACAAACAAATGTAAAAGATTTATTGCATGTGCAAAAATTTTATCAAACTAGTTAACAGAAAAAACAAGAAACATGACACAAAAAAGTTGCCAAAAGATTCAGGATGATACAGCACAAGGAAGAATTTTTTATTCATTTTATAATAAAAAAAAAATTTAAATTAGAGAAATGATATTTCGATACAAAGTTAGAGAACTACCAATTTCATTGAAGATTAATAATAGAATTTACATATAACTAATATACTGTAGAATTTTAGATTTGAACTTAAGTCACAACATATGCAAACAAAATGTCCAACTATCTGCGATTGTTTTGGAAGAAAGTGATTTTTGTTATGCAAAAGTATATGCACGTGTTTGCTGCCAAAATAGCTATGAAGCACGAATGGGGTATGCTTTGCTGGAAAGAGGGTAAGGTTTCAAATAAGCTACATCAATGACAACTAGAAGCAATAAAAGCATTGTTTTGCAATGACAACTTTGTAAATATGGGACACAAATGCAAACAGCAAAGCAATTGCTAGTTTTAGGCTGTATTAGTGACATCAAAACATGAGGGTACACATGACCTGAAAGGAATCAATGAATCATATATTAGTGGTCACACTCATAAAACCAATGTCTTCAAAATTGAATAAGAGATCGAACCGGTGAAATATTCAGATCGTATTGAGATTCAATCACTTCAATCATAAATAAAATACATAAATAAATAAATGTACAAAAATAAAATTCGATTGAACTAACCATAATTCAATCAGTTTAATCTAATTGAACGTGATACAATCAAAATCGGTCAGATTTTTAAAATATTGAATAAAAAAACTAATAGAAAGAGATAGTCTCTTTTATTTATTGTGTCCACGTTTTTGCAAAGTAGCATTGATCTATGTTGTCATTATTCACTGAATCATTGAAAGCCATCATCACCTGCTACAAGCCTAGAAGTACAAACATAGAACTTGGAACCCTGTTTTATTTGGAAATAATCTAAGTATATTTCCTCTTCTAACATTAATAAGGGGAACTTTATTAGGATTGTGAGTGTGAGCAATGTTGATTGATATTTCTAAATAAAATCATATATAATATTATATAGTATCTATGGCATACGGTACAAAGAACTTATGCTAACACAACACATACCAAAGACCCTGAATTTTTAGATTTGTTGATCTATAGATTTTTTTTTTTTTAAATATATATAAACATTGATGAATAATTTAAAAATATGAGTGATTGAATGTAAATTATATGTCAATGCAAAACATTGACACATATTAGACACTAAATACATCTTTAATCCAAAATGTCAATTTTATTTCGTGACACATATCAAACATTAGACACATCTTTAATTTAAAATATCAGTGTTATATCGTGACACATGTCAGACACCAAACACATTTTTAATCTAAAGTGTCAGTGTTATATTATGTGTATTATCCAACCAGAAACAATCCTATTTGAAACCGACAATAACACGAGTACATTAAATACATCTTTAATCCAAAATGTCAATTTTATTTCGTGACACATATCAAACATTAGACACATCTTTAATTTAAAATATCAGTGTTATATCGTAACACATGTTAGACACCAAACACATTTTTAATCTAAAGTGTCAGTGTTATATTATGTGTATTATCCAACCAGAGACAATCCTATTTGAAACCGACAATAACACGAGTACATCTCTCCAAAGAAAAAAATTCAAATTTAGCATAAGATCAGACTAGAAACTTCTCATCAAGGAATATCTATGCACACATTCTCACCACTTACAAACCTAGTATACTTCCATTAAAAATAATTTATTTTCATAAACCATTTTTATGTACTAAGTTTGTTAGTCACCACTTGAAGAGTAGTACTTCATGATTTGAACAGATTCTTGCATATCAGTTAACAGCAAACAAAAGTATGCAAACATAATTAATGAGTAACATGGAAGATTCTCTCAAATTGCATATGATCCAAATTCTCACCAAGAGTAACAATTATTTCAATTCTCAATAATTTAATGCAATTTTCTTGAATTTAATGAAAGTGGATCTTCAAACCCTATTTGGATTTGTGATGGCAAAAGATATTATTTACTATAAATAGTTTATCATGAATTTGTGCCCACACCTGTTGCAGCCAAACACCATTACAGGTTTCTCAATCATTGATCTAATTATTGACAAAACCATTAAAGGTTTTTCAATCATTGAGTTCATTATTGAAATGAAGACTCCAAAAGAAATGTAACAAATTAAAAGTTCAGCACCAACAAGAGGAGAAAAAGATGGGTGGATAGAAGTGTTGAATATGCAAATTGGTCCTTCAAATTGTAAGCGTCGGTCAAATTAATTCGTGAATTTTGTGAATTGACAAATACATCTAGCTCAAATTTTCACTCGTCGACAGAAGTTAATTCTAACAACTAGCTCAAATATAAGGTGGAAGTAGAAGAAACTGGAAATATAAGGGAAAAGCTAAGCTTAAATTAATTAAGAGAAAAATTAAGTACATGTTTGGGTTGACTTATTTGAGTTTATCTACTAGCATAAGCACTTGTGAGATTGTTTGAGATAGCTTGTAAAAACAATTTATGAAATTTCTACAAGCTATTTTTAGCTTTTTTTCACAAGCTCTCCAAGATAATTTATGAAAATAGTTTGACTTTACTTGATCTTTTGTTATAGAAAATAGCTTACACATAAGCACTTGTATGATAAGCTCTTATGCTATAAGCGCTTAATTAAATTGTTTATCCAAATAGGATCCAAGTCATTCCTATGGTGACTTTGGGCCTATTTAAGTTGATTTATTTGAGTTTACTTACTATAATAAGTGTTTGTGAAACTATTTAGAAGAGTTTACAGAAACAACTTATGACATGTCTATAAGTTGTTTTTAGCTTATTTCCAAAGCTCTCTAAGATAGCTTATAAAAATAGCGTATAGCTTATTTGAAAAAAATTAACTTTATTTTATATATGTAACCATTTATATAATAAATTCTTATAGTATTAACATTTAACTAAAGTTGTTTATCTAAACCAGCTTCATAAACAACACATGTACAGATAGGATTACCAAATTAAAACTAAAATTGAAAGCCAAACTCATCCCCACCAGAGAAGAAAAAGGAGAAAAAATAAAGAAAAAGAAAAGTTTGCATTTTTTCAAGGGTCATAATAAAGGTGTGAATTATGCAGAAATTACTTGATTTATATATAAATATATCATCCACACCTTTTAAAGGCAGATTCTTATTTGTCTTTGTCTGTTGGGTAAGCTACAAAAAATCAAAATTCGTCAACCTCCACAGGTATAAAATTCCAAAAGTGTGCAACAATTAATAGAGTATAAAATAAAGTGACAACAACAATAACCAATACTTATCCAATTAGGTGTGGTCTATTACATTAATTAATCAAACTCATTTCCTATTGGCCTCTACCAAAAACTGAAATATACATCCATAAATATAAAATGGACAATGTTTTTGCTGGCATCTGATAGGAATTGTTACTTTCACATGACTAGCTAGCTTTCCCTCTTAATCTATGAAGCACAAGCACGAACACCTGACACGACATTAATACGTAGACACTAGTAATAATTTAATAAAATAAAAGTGATTGAATGTAATCATGATGTATTTGTGTTGTATCGAGCACTTGACACAACTTTAATCTGAAGTGTCGGTGTTGCATAGCTTTCGATGTGTCCTTTTAGTTACAAACAATGTGTCTTATTTCTCTAACTATCAATACTTCTCCCCCCCTAAACATTCATATTGTAATCAAGGTGGAAGTTTGGTTAAAAAAAGAACAGACCAATACATTGGCCTGGGATATGAACCATACAAATTCAAATCAACAGTTAGATCATTTATTGCGTCAAACTGTGTGAACTTGCTATTGCAGGCAATCCAAATCCCACTGAATGACTGAAGACAGAAGATCAAATGATTCTTCCAATTTCAGCACCGAATCAGATTTGAACCACGTATATTCTCCCCAAAAGCTGTAATCAAAGTCCTGAATTTTGAAGTTCATTTCAATGGCATGTAAGTTAGTGTATAATGATCACACATGAAAAAAAAAAACTAAAGCCAATGCATTACATTGGGCTTGGAACCACCTAACAATAATATACCAATCTACATTAATCAGCCATCAATAAGTTTTCTTTCCACCATGATCATGAGTTTCCTTTCCATAAATTTTTGAATTATGTCTATTACAGAATATAATTCTGTTAGGAATTAGTTAGTTTGTTAAAGTTAGTTAGCATTCAGATTGATAGTTAGTTGTTCTATATGTAACTTCATCTTTTGTTAATATGATTCCATTTAAGTCTAGTTCTCTCTCAAAGTTTCCTTCCCTCTCCCGAGGATCCCAAATTTCCGAAAATGTTCATAAAATGACTCCCACATCTCCAAGGTTATGCGAACCTCCTTATGACGGCCAACAGCCCTAACTCTCTCAATGACATGCTTGTTTTCCCTCTCGACCTTCTTATTTATAGACAACATGACCTACTTATCTAATTATCATAGTCTCCAACTAGTAACTAACTCGCTAAGGGGGTTAACTTTCAACTTACAACCATAGTTGTTGTCAATCTCAGATAGTGGCGAGCGGACGACTTCAAAATATGGATAGCATATGGCAGGATTACCACTATTTGAATAACTTTTTGGACAAAATACATGATTAATACTACAAACACATAGAAAATGTAAAATAAATAACTCGAAATTCATAAAATATTCATAATTAGCAATAAAAAGAAACAAGTCTTAAGCAAAATATACAAGTAAATACCAACAAAAGTCTGGGAAACAGAGAAGTTTAAGTCTTTAAGTTGAAGTTGGCATGGCTGGACTTGGAAAAACACAATAAAAGAGGCCTACTCTGCTCTATTAGCATAAAACAGATGGGGAAATTGAACAATGCACTCTGTTCAATTCTATTCTCACAAAACAGGGGTAAAAGTAAAAACAAGGCACAATTACATATTAGGTCGCAAAAAAAATGCTGCTCGGAGAAGATAGATGCGGCGGTGAAGTCGCACAGAGAGAGTGCTGCTTAGAATCTTGATGGTGTAACAGTATATGATAAAATGATAGCATAGGTTCAGAAGGATTTAGATTTAAATAGTCTGTCATCAAACTATATTCATGATAGGGGAATGTGTGGTGTCGTTTGATCCAATTAGCTGACTCTAACGGGTGGGGAAAAAACTTTGGCTGTTATTGTTCTATGTTAAGAATTATGAGTTTAAGATTCAGAAAGAAAAGAAAGAGAGAAAGAAAATGTTGTACAGTACCTTTATCTAATACTTCATATTATAATTTATATATACTAATAATTAGGTTAAGCACTAGTACTACTGGTAAAAGCTCAACTGTTTGGATAAACAGTTTAACTAAGCACTTATAGCATAAGCATGTTTATCATATAAGTGCTTATGTATATGCTATTGCTATAAAAAAAGATAAAATAAAGCCAAAACTATTTTCATATAAGCTATAAGTTGTTTTCATATTCTATCATGGAGAACTTATAGAAATAAGCTAAAAACAACTTATGGATATGTCAGAAGTTGTTTTATAAGTTCTTTCAAACAATCTCGCAAATGCATATACTAGTAGATAAGTACAAATAAGTCAATCCAAACGAACCCTAAAACTAAAATCTAAAACAAGCCAGAAATATATTCTAAGAAAATCTACCGACAATGTCAATATTCTATCAATGAATATTTTTCTGTCAATAGATCAATATTAAACTCAAAATAAAAAACTTGACGATGGTATAAAATTCAACTGCTGCTGTAGCTTCATTAACTGACCAAAATGTGAAAACTAAAAAGGCATCATGAAGTGAAACAATTTTGCATCAAGTTCAAATCAAGATCAGTAAAGATACCACATAATCATTGGAAAACCAAAAACAGTGATTTAGTAGACAGAATGGCATAAACTTCACCACACTGAAGCAATGAAAACTCAACTCAGCATAGTCTTGAGAAGAAAACATTATTACATTTATTAGAAATCGTTCAAATACAGTAATCTAAATTTTCGACTGTTTAGCGAGCTTGAACCACTCAGTATGGTATGACCCGTCGATGTCAATCCTTTCATATGTGTGAGCACCGAAGTAATCTCTTTGAGCTTGCACCAAGTTAGCCGGCAAACTTTCCCTTCGGTAAGTGTCAAAATAAGCAAGACTAGCAGACATACCTGGGATGCTGATACCAGAATTGACAGCAAGGCAAACAACTCTCCTCCAGGAAGTTTGGCGATCAATTATTTCCTTCGCAAACTCTGGATCCACGAGAAGGTTTGCAAGATTAGGGTTTCTGTCGTAGGCCTGCTTGATTCTGTCTAAGAATATGGCTCTAATGATGCAACCTCCTTTCCAAATACGGGCTAGTTCGCCCAACTTCAAATCCCAACCCTGTTCGGCGCTCTTTGCACGGATCAGATTCATTCCCTGTGCATAACTACAGATCTTGGCTGCATAAAGAGCCTTCCGAACATCATCAACCAACTTCTTCTTGTCTACAGGTTCATCAGTCAAGATATCGCCAAGACCACCGGATTTAAAGATCTTTGCAGCTTCAACTCTTTCCTCTTTCAATCCACTAAGGAACCTAGCATCCAAAGAAGCTTCGATGGTGGGAGCTGCAACTGATAATTCGGCAGCTTGCTGAACAGTCCACTTACCGGTACCCTTCATGCCAGTTTTGTCCAGAACCTTGTCGACAAGATATCCATCGCCTTTATCATCCTTGATTCCGAATATATCTGCAGTGATTTCAATCAGGAAACTCAGAAGTTCTCCCTTGTTCCATTCTGAAAATGCACTATGTAGTTCCTCGTTTGACAACTTTCCAACTGATTTCAGCACATCATAAGCCTCAGCAATAAGCTGCATGTCACCATATTCAATTCCGTTATGAATCATCTTCACGAAATTACCGGATCCACCTTTACCGATATATGTCACACAAGGGCCGCTATCAGGGACTTGAGCTGCCACCTTGAGAAGAATATCTTCTATGTATTTGTAAGCCTCGAACGAACCACCAGGCATCATAGAGGGACCTCGTCGAGCACCCTCCTCACCACCTGAAACTCCCATTCCAAGGTAGAGCAGACCCAATTCGGCTACCTCTTTCTCTCGCCTCTCGGTGTTCTCATACCATTCATTACCGCCATCAATTATACAATCTCCTTTTTCCAAGAACACAGATAGGGTCTTGATTGTCTGGTCAACAGGTGCCCCGGCCTTAACAAGCATTATTATCACCCTAGGTTTTTGAATAGATTCAACAAAAGCTTTGGGGTCATGGAAGCCATACAATGGAAGATTTCCTTCTTGTTTTGCTCGTTCTACAGTTTCATCAACCTTGGAAGTTGTTCGGTTATAAACAGAAATGGGGAATCCTTTGTCAGCAATATTGAGTGCAAGATTTTGACCCATAACAGCCAGTCCGGCTAGGCCTATTCTCGTAAGTTCAGTTGGTTGAGCCATAATTTGTTTCCTGTGAAATGATTGATATGCTTATAAGAAAAAAGGAATTATAATTGATTCAAGGAAAAAAGGCTATAAATTAAAAGGATAGAATACAATTAGAACTTGATTGGGGACTATCTATGCAATCAATAGAACTTCTACCAAGTACAATCAATATACCTGAACATGAATTTAGGAATGCAAAGAAGAAAAGGGCCTATTTAATTCCCCACATTTACTTTAATAAAGAGCGATTAGCAAAAATGATCCCATGATCATCACAGCACAGAAACATTAGAGCACCTTAAGGACTAGTGTTGTAAGTTGCCCCACTCAACAAAGGCAAGATAAATACATTATACATCTTCATTTGTCCAAAAGTTTGGCATTAAGCATTAAACCCATAAAAGGCATATTCTATTTTTTGTTTTGCAAAAGCAAAATGAAATTATTATTAATAATCACAACCAAGCACAAGGGGTGCAAGGTAGGAACATTACAAGCTAAACCCAGCAAGTCATATACTTGCTGAAACAGAAAAAAAAAAAAAAAAAAAAGGTTACAATATAGAGTCACAAAAGACATATTCTACAGTGAGTCAATGCTTGAAAATCGATCGAAACTCCAACTGCAACCAACGTTACTCCCCTTGAAGTAGAAACTCACTGTGCTTCTCATTCTCGCAACTGAGAAGGTAACCTGATTGCGTTGGTTCAACAAAAAACAAAGGAAATGAATGAGTTCCGTTTTGAGACACACATATTTGTTTCCTATTTTTTTTGTTGAACCGACACATATTAGATCACCGTCTCAGATGTGAGAACAAAGAAAGTCGTAGACTTCTACTTTCAGAGGACGACATCAATAATCATTGAAGTTTCAAGCGATTTTGAATTACTAATCCGCGGTAGACCACTTATGTAAGTACTCTACTGTAGAACTTGCCCACACAAAAATAGCAAACAAGTAGCATGTATTCCTAAATTTTCACCTATCAAGCAAGGACTATGGCCTCAACAAAAGCTCAGAAAATGCCTAAATAAAACAGTACAGTATTAGAAATGCAATCGAAATCATCATTTAGTCACATAAATATACAGCAACACAGCAAAGTTTTACAAGATCTTACCTCCCTTTATTAAAAAAACAAAAAGAGCTTAACTGATTTATACACTGTTACTGTAAAAAGTTTTGCACATACATCCGATGATTCGATCACATCTCACCACATAGATGATTGTGGAGATATTTTAAGAACTAACATAGTAAAGTCGCATAACGATGAGATGTAATTGGATGCATATGCAAAACTCTTTACAGTGTACATATCAATTAAATTCAAATAAAAATAACTTCACCGTATAAAATCTAAACTAACAAATCAGAACAAGTAAATCTACTGAATTCAAAGCAGTATCATGGTAACAAACTAATCCAAGCATAAATTAAGGGTTTCAATTTGAAACGGCATGAAATTAGTGAGGAAAAAACAAGATCAGCAACAGTAAGAAGATCAAACACACAAGAAGGTAAATTAAACTAATCAAACTAATAATTATAATAATGAAGTTCTTATAAACCATTAACACTAACATAAAATTAGATCTAATTTTTTGAAAAAGAAAAGGAAGTTGAAAAGACAAACCTGAAAATTGAGTCGATTTTAGAGGAAAAATGAGGAATGAGTATCACAGAGAAAAGTGGGTAGGTATATATACTATATGTAAATAATTATTATAAAAGTGAAAAAGTTTATTATATTATTTTTCAGTTGAAAATGGAAATTCAATGGCCAACGATGGCTAACGAGACCAGCCACCAAACATTTCCTATAAAGAAAAAGAACCAATTTTCGTATCGATTTTTCATTATTAATGATCGATATTATTTAATGAAATCTGTATATGATATGTTATTAAAATATTGATATTAGTTATTGTTATTATTTTGTTACGAAAATTATTGTTATTAAAAAAAATAGTGCGGTCTATTAGCATTGTATTTGTTTAATTTAATGGACATTTTTATTATTAAAAAAAGTTAATGGGCATTTCTTTTGGATATTTTGTTTGATATTTTACACATTGGGGTAAAATTAAAATTTGCATTTTTTGGTAAAAGTTGGAGTCAAAGATAAATTAAATACTATTTGTGTACTCCAAAATTATATTATTATTAGAGAAAATAAAATATGCATGATTAATATAAATTATAAATTTATTTTATAATGACAATCAATTAAAAATAAATATTTAACAATTATTTAAAAAAAAAATTATAACGTGTATATATAGTATTAGCATGAATGGATATTATATGAAGTAAAATAATTTTACACTATGCACCTCT
>JBBPBQ010020321.1:48056963-48115715 GCA_037974755.1 Cicer yamashitae
GCAAATAAGAGTAAGAGGAAGACATAAAAGTGAAATAGTGTAAAAAAGTTATAGTTATCAACACTAAGGAAAATTTTTTTACAGAAGGAAATTAATATATGGATTTGTTTTAACAACTGAAGGTATATATGGAAGAAAAATAGGCTATATGTATTGCCTTTATTAAAGTGAATAATATCAAATGAACAAGTAGATGGTTGATGTAAAATATATACGATAAAATATTTAAAGTTGTCAATTAAATCTCTAAAGTTTGAATTTAAAGTTCAAAGTTTTTCTCAAAAAGCCTCATGTTACCTCCTTAAAAAAATATTCTTATTCAGATAATTTTTTAAAACACGACCAATTATTTTATCATTTTTTATGCATTGAGGAATTCATTAGTTCAATATTGAGTCAATTGAAATTCTTTTTAAAAAAAATTAAAATTTATTTTTCTTAAAAGATATCAAAAATAAATTCTCAATAAATAAAAACTTACTTTTTTTCTTATAAAAAAATGATTTTTTTTCAAAATAAATAAAACAAAAAATTTGAATCATAATTTTCTCAAAAAAAAAGTTGAACTTTTTTTTATTTTTATTATTATTATTATTATTATTATTATTATTATTATTATTATTATTATTATTATTATTATTATTATTATTATTATTATTATTATTATTATTATTATTATTATTATTATTATTATTATTATTATTATTATTATTATTGTTGTTGTTGTAACATGTGAGTCAAAGTTTTCCAACTTCCATGGTGCGACAATGGAGTGAGTGGGTTAGGTGGAACAACTCAGAGGAATCAACACCGTTGAAACAGATACACCTACTTTCATCTCATGTGTGTTTGTATCCCTACGATGACCGGACGATATAGTAGTTACAAGAATAGTCTTTTCTTTTTCTTTTGAAAAATAAATAAATAAATTGAGGGAATGAAAAATTATTATTAACTTAAAATTAGCCGAATCCAAATATAAAAAGTAAGAACAGAATTCAAATAAATTTTCTTCGCAAAATATATGAAATATTTAGAAAGGAATTTTGCATTTTTTTCCTCACTGAATTTTCTTTCAATAATTTGACATTTTTTGTAAGTGTGAAATTGAATTAGGATTAACAATTTTTGTTACTGTGAAATTGAATTAGGATGAGTTATGTGCATGTTGACTTTTTTTGTTGTTTAGTTTTTTTTTTGACTTTTGAATGTATTTCAAAAATATAAATTCAAAGTAGCAACTATGCCTCCACAATAGATAGATGAAAAATTTAAAGAGAAGGAAGATCAAGATGGTATGATATGTATGTATTGCTTCAAACTATTCATTTATATAAAAAAATTTAAAGGTAAACTATCATTTTAATCATTGAAAGTGCATGACACTATTATTTTGATCCTTAACTTAGTCAAAATTCCAAATTAATCATCAAATAGTTTATCAGTTTAGTCTTTGACATTATAATGGTCAAAGACTATTTATGACTATTTTGACAGTAAGATGTATCTTTCGGAGACAATTATGATAACAAGATCTATCTTTTAGGGACTATTTTGACGATTCAATTACTAATTTGGAATTTTAGTCGAGTCATGGACCAAAGTGCAGTGCAATACACTTTCAAACACTAAAATGGTGGTTTGTCCGATTTTTAACATGTTTGTCTTGTAAATGCAATTTAGGTGATAATAGGATATGGATACAATAGATTTGATGTGTATTGGGGCGCGGTTTCAAACGTGCAATATTCCTCTTCTGTACATTTATTACATGTGAATTTTGCTTCTAGTAACTTTAAAACAAAAAAAATTAGAAATCAAGTTTTGGTGTACATTTAATTTATTTTATTTACAATTTTATCTTTCTTTACTAAATTAAATCACTAAAATATTTATACCTATATATATATATATAACTATTCAGTACCAATTCATTGGACCACTTGATCATTCTAAGCCCTACGTACTTCGACATTGACACTTGGTGTTGTGCTCGATACCAATTTATTGGACCGCTCAATCGTCCTAAGTGCCTATGCCAATCGGCCTTGACGCTTGGGAGCTGTGTTCGATACCAATCTATGGAACCTCTCATTTATCCTAAGCACCCACATCCTTCAATCTTGACGGTTGGGGTTGTGTTTGGTACCAATCTAATGGACAACTTGATCGATCTAAGATAAGAGAGACGATTGACACTTGCTCAAAATCAAGCATAAAGGTATTGAGCGTACTAACCAACGAGAACTAGTCAATCAAGGAGGAGCAGGGTCAACTCTTGCTGGTCCCACAAAACATGGGTCATGATATGTGTGTCTTTACTCTTTATTGCCTCAATCATTAGTAAGTACATGAATATTCGATAGGTACCACGCACCTAAATTATGGTTGGGTCTGGACATGTGTAAAAAGGTCCAATTCTAAAAATATGACCATTATATAAATTAAAAGACAAAAAAAAAAGGAACAAACAAACAACATACTATCTCAAAATGCTAAGTTAGCCGCCATTAGAATTTTTTCAACTTTGAGGATTGTGGTGACCTAAACCTTGTTTTCTTGCACCGAATAAAAAGGATATAAAGTTTTGGTCTAATTTTATTTTTTTCTTCTAATTTATTCTTATGTTTAAACCATTTTATTTATAATCATATAATTATTTTTTTTCAAGAAATTTTATAATTTTATCAATCAAATAATTGCAATTTTTTAAATAATTATATAAAATTTTATAATTTTTATTAAATAAAATAGTTCTCGTCCACATACTAATAGAGATAAAAAACAAAACATGTCCTTAAATGAAAAGTAAATTAGTAACAGTCTTGTTTTCTTTTCAATGATGTTATTGAAATATTAAACTTCATATAAAAACTGAAACACAAATACAATATTGTATACAATATAATGAGAGTGTCTTTAAGTCCTAGCTCAACTTACAAATGTTGATATCGTATAAAATACAATGAGAGTATCCTTAAATAGTGATTGTGGTCCTTATTTTAAATTTTTTTAATTTTAAAAATGATATTTTTAGTTCTTATAAAATAAAATCATAATAGAGATTATAAATAAATAAAAAATTAAGGTTAAAATGTCGTAATTTTGTAGTAATTAAAATATATTTAACTCAAAATTATCTTCATTTTATTATATTATAAAAAAATTGAAACCCTCAATAATTGAAGGTATTATGCTATTTGATCGTTTGCACAACCCAACAGCCGACTACTTGCACAACCCAATCACATAGTGATTGATTCTGATTGAAATAAGATAGTCTAAAGATCAAATTGGTAATTTTAATTTTAAAAAAATAAATAAAATATTTTTTTTTTATTGTCCAATCTAAATCCCACGATCACTAATTGCCTAAGTGCCAAGATTGCATGCATTTTGTGATCGCACAAACATCTAAATTCATCTATGACATTTTACTCTACACTTCCAATCAGTCCCTCCGTTTGTAGTCCTTTTCAAGCCATAGGAAATTAGCTCTATTACCAATAGATAAGTATTCGAGCATCTCATACTACTCCACGTGCCACTTAACCTCCCAAAATACCCAAGTCTCTATCACAATCATGATGCTATTTTTTATTCTACTAAGTGTGACCAACAAATTTATACTAACAATTAATTAACCACAAATATTTATAGAAATCTATTATCCACTTTAAATCATCATTGCTTAAGATATAATTAGATCTTAAAATACTACACCATTTAAAGATAACATAAAGTAGAAAATTAAAGTTAATGAGCTGAAACTTAAAATATTAAAAATATACAAAACATGTTATTTAATTTCTTTAGTATAGTTTCACCTCATAGAACTCAAAAACAGGGCAAAACAAGAACGTAAAGAAGAAAAATTGAAACTAAGTAATTGAACTCAATGATTAATAAATTTCAGTTAAAGACGAATTGTTCGAAAGCAACGAAATTCGAATTCCGACTGAAACAATTTTTAACCAATTCCAAGGAGAACCATAGGATTAAAAAAAAATTGAAGATTTTATTAAAACTTTGTCTTGTAACATGTCTTCAAATTTATCCTAAAAGATCAACAGAACATGTGATTGATTAATTTGAAGAATCATCGGATTTAACAAATGGTGAAGTGATGCTAGGAACATCTTCAAGAGGACTCAAAGGAAGACATGAACTATTCAACTTTATGTCACAAACCATTTGTCGAAGTTCAGAAGCTTCTTCTTTCAATTGAACATTCTCCTGAACAACTCTATCATGTGATTCAAAGAAATTGTTCAGCTTATCAAGTAATTGATGATTTTCATTCCTTAGCCAAACAACTTGTGACCAAAGTTCATCAAGGTGTTTTTGTTTCCTCATTCGCGACCGGCGAGCTGACTCGCGGTTCGATATCATTCTTCGGTGTTTTCTTTCGTTGATTAATCCTTGTTGTTGTTGTTGTTCATCTGCTTCATCTGAAGTTGAGTTGTTGCTTATGCATGAAGATTGAGGACTGAAATCTTGATGAAGAGTTTGTGGAAGGTTTTGGAAAGAATGGAAATTGTTGGAGAATTTTAAGAGTTGAGATGTTGGAATTGTGTTTTGGATTATGTTGTTTTGATATGGATAAGGAGATGGGTCTGAATTTGAGAGTAAATAATTGAGTGATATAATTTCTTTGGCTTGCATGGTTGAGAGATGAGTAAAAGATTTTATGGGTTTGGGTTGGAGAAAATAATTTAATTGGATTGGATTAGAGATGGAGGGAATTGATGAGTGGGACTAGTATATATAGGGAGGGAAAATTGTGAAATGGCCTCATTGAATGTAACATGAGTAACAAGATGTTCATGTACTCTATCTATGTGTACAAATATTGGATTACTTTATAGAAGAGAAGAGGTGAGTTCTATGCGCAAAGTGTCGATCGTGTACAGGTATTTGAAAGTTATTGAAAATTTTAATCAGGATAGATGATATTTTCAGTTGATGATACTCTTTAAAAATAATAGTTCATAACTCTCATCGTTTTTATGAATAAAATAGTGACATGATTATTGTCAATTTAATATGAGATATATACTTTTTTTTATTGATTTGGTATTATTTAAATCACTATTTCAGTTCTAGAATAATTAACAATTATTTTTGTTGATGCTATCATATCTTAATTAAGATATATATCTCAACAAATTCTATGCAATTTATTTTGCCGGTTCCTCTAAATGACAAAAAAAGTAATAAGTTTATTTAATTATTCAATTTTATTGTGGAATATAAAATTGATTTAATGATTAAGTTAAATAAATTAAAGAGCGAGATGATATGAACTTCATGAATTAAAATTCTTATCTCAACGTAATTTTAACAATTACTAATAATACTAAAATAATATTGATTTTTTTTAAAAATAAATTAGGAAACTCTATCTAAAAAAAGTACGTAACTCTATGTGATACCCTGTTAAAGATGTTCTAAGTGACAAAAAAATGTTGGGATTACTTTATTTTGCATAAAAGAAATACTCTCTTTTTGATCCTTTTCTAAAAAGTTTTTAAAAAGTTAAACAGGTTAATCACAACAAGCAAATTAAACAGTGTTTATTCATGTACCTATATTTAACATGGATGTTCTCATCATGTTATATGGGGTATTAGGTTCATTGGACACAAGCTATGTGTGAATAAACATGCTTCACATAGATAGACACATCCATATAAGTGACGCAACGTGTGGGGGAGGCAACTTAATTTAATGGATAATAATTTTAGAAAAAAATATGCTTACATCATATAAACTTAGACAAAGGCAATTCATATCATGGGGAGTATAATAATTCAATTGGAAGACTGTTTAGGAAAAAGTAGGTGTTTGAGAAAAAATTGGAGTTCTACCAAAGTCAATTTATTATTTATATGAAAGTGCGTAATGTGCTATTTTCAAGCTTATTCTTTGTTGGATAATTGAACTTTTCATTTAGGGTATGTTTGGATGGAATATTTTGGAAGGAAAAGACGAAACGAATTACTCCCTCCTACATCTGGCCTTTAGCTTCCTGTTATTTTTATAGGAGATAATTGAATTAAAATTTGATCAATAAAAGTTGATGTCTTTGGTTTATAATCAGATACATCAATTTTTCTTAATTAAATTTTAATTCAACTGTCTCCTATAAAAAAGATCGAGGAAATACTTTTTTGAGAAGTTATAAAAAGGACCACTTCAGTTAAGCATGATGTCTTTGTTATTATGTTGCACTCTTCTTTCCTTCATCTCAGTTTTATCCCTTTGGGTTTTTCAAATAAGGTTTTTAATGAGGGTGTGTTGTTAATGCTTGTTTCCTTGAGTTTTGACCAAGTCCTCCCAAGTTTTTTTTTTTATTTTATTTAATGAATTTATTAGAGTGTTGCATATGATAGGTGGTATTTTTTTTGTGGCAACATAGTTGTAATGTCAATTATACCATGTGATGCCTTAGCAATCTAATTTTTTGCTAAAAAAAATCTTTGTGAAACATACATGAGGTTTGATTGAAATGTATTGGAATAGAAATCCAATCCAAAATAATAAAGATATGAAAATGCAAAAGAAAGAACACACAATTTTTAATAACATCATTTCATCAATTGTGATTACGCCTCATACTGCATATCGATTGCCATACCTTTCTATTACGATTGAAGAATAGTTAGAATTTGTTATATACAACTTGTATTTAAATATTGTAATCCATATTACAAAATTACTCCAAGCGAAACACCCCACACCTCTTATGAGCACTATGATTAGAGGGACTTGTCCACCTATCACTATGAATTATATCTAACAAAATGTTATATAATTATATATCATGTTATTCTTTCAAAAAAATATATAAATATATATTAAAATATAAACTTAGATCTCCAAAATCATCAGTCCAACACATATCCTTAAATGTTTGTTTGAATTAATAGTAAATCTAATAGAATTACAGTGTACCATTGTGATTTTGTCAAAGACAATATCTTAGAGCTTTATTAAAATTACATACTTTAGAATTTCATTAAAACCTTGATATATCACCATAATTTCTTCAAACACGCAGTTTAATTTAAACATGTTAAACATAAAGTGGAAGGGAAAAAAGAAAATCGGAAAAGGCGTGCTAGTTTCCGAGAGCAATAAAGAAAGAAAGTTTATGAATTTGATGACTCAAAAGCCACTCATATAATAAATGTAACTAGAAGCCAAATCTTAATTTGATCAGCAACCACTTATTTAAGTTTTAAAATATGGTTAGGTATTAATCATTTATTTTAGTTTAGTAATGACAGCTTCAATAGTAATAATCTTAAGGTAAAAGTTAAATCATCATTTATTTACTCCCACGCCTATTATGTGACACAAAATGTTAACACAAATGTATATATTGTATACAGCTGTTAAAAAGTAAAATAGTTGTGTATACTTGCACAAATAGCTATGTGCATAATGTAATCCATTCAAGAAAAGATATAGTTTTGTCTAAACAAAATATTTAGGATCGTAGGAATAGATAGGGATTACTCCATCTATCTCATAATAATTAATTAATTTAATTATTTCATATATTAAAAAAAATATATAAATAGAAAAGAGAAAATACTATTTTTATTAATATCATAAATATATAGTGAAGGTGAAAATACTTTACAGGCTATTATGAAAAATAAAAATATTATCAATTCTTTTAGTGGTAACAAGTTGTTCAATTTCCAGTCAGATCGAAAAAGAGGCCAATGCTTTCAACTACCACTTCACAACAGAATTTTTTTTTTCAAATGCTAAAAAGCGCTCTTGACCACTTATTAAGAAATTCAATTATATAAATATTTAATTAATCATTTTCTAAAAGTTGTATCTTCAACACGTTAAAAGTTTAAAAATATTTTTTCAAAATTTCTATTTTTATTCCTTAACAATTACCTCTAAAAGACTTATTAGCAAGACCCGCCAAAAAGACATGCATACCTTAATAACAACATAAATTTTGTTAATCGTTTATTAATTCCTTAATTCATTGTTATCGACATTAATGAAATAAAAGAACATAGTAGTATATAGTAGTATGTGATAATACAAATGTATCTGATCTATTTTCTCTAAAGTAATATATTCGTCACTAAATATAGAATTTTATTGATTAAATTACAGGAATTAAAAAATTAGATATAATATTAAAGTTGTCTGACAATTGATATTAGTTTTATAATTTTATTCTTCAAAAGATAAAATTAATTAATATTTTTATTATAGTATTTATTGTTGGTTGTAGGAAAAGATATAAATTAATTAGGAGTATATTAGTAAAGAAATAATTAATACAATTAAAAATTCAAATATAATCTTAAACATACAAATTTTTTAAGAAAAATCTTATACTCAGGGAATGGTCCACCACCATGGCCGACCAAGACATATAGCGAGACCTAAGGTAAAATTAAATATAAAATCTTTTAGAGCATATAATAGTATTTTAGTAAATTACTAATAAAATTATGAAAAATTATTTTTTTAAGACACTTTAGAATAAAAATTCATCTATTAAATTAATATAATTTTATTTTGTATAATATTTCCTTTTTAATAAATATTCAAGTCCATTAATTTAAGAGTTGTTAAGACAATATTAATTTTAAATAATATTTTATTATTTTTTGATTTGAAAATGCTAGAATATAATATATTTTTATCAAGTACAAAAGTTTTTAGAGGTCATTTTATTAAGTAAATATTTATTTATTTTTAAAGATCTAAAATGATTGGTCTTAGATTTGGGTCAGCCATGTAAAACACCGATATGTATTTGATTCATGGCACCTAAAATAAAATGACATGTAATGCAGTTTTTTGAGTTTGATCATATCATTTCCCATAAAATGAATTACACAAATTTACTCAATAAGGGAAAAAATGGAGAGAACCACCCAATAGCATCTTCCACTAAAAATGAATAAGAATGGTCTTCCTTCCTATTGCATCTTCCACTAAAAATCAAAATCTTAAATCAAATTGAGAAGAACTGGAACAAAAAATCTAGTTTAGATAAATGTATTCTCTCTACACTTCTCTTTTGAGTCAAGTTAATTAAGTGGACTCAAAAGTCAACAATATCATTAGACAGATTTAGACCCCTCTTTCTTTTCTTGTCTTTTCATTGCTCTCTCCCTTCTTCTAACTTGTTGGAATGAGCATAAAGTTGATAGTATATATTGGTACAAGACTTATCATCAAGTGTATATCATTGACCATTTGTACTTGTGTATTCATACATTGTGCTTGTACTATATTTTATACATTAGTTGGGTGACTATGGTCAAAATGCTAATTAACCATTGGATTAACCAAAGTAGTTCATTTCAACTCCTGATTATTATTTTAGTCAATTTATTCACTGGCTAGTTTCATATTAATCATGTGTTTGGTGTTCGATAGCTAGTTTCATATTAATCATGTGTTTGGTGTTCGATATGTATCGTTGTTTGACTTTAGTTCAACATCAACATGTGTAGTTAATAAAAATTAAACACAACAATAATTAACTACACAAATATCTATTTAATAAAATCAAATTAGATATATGTGTAAAAACAATTTATATTAGTTCCCAAAATTCTGAATAATTAACTATACTATAAATAAAGCGACAATCGACAATAGTTTAAAATTCTGTAAAAACAAAATTGATGTTACTTTAATAAAAATAAAAGAAAAATAAAGTATCTCTCAAAATTTAATAATCTAACCGACACTAAATAGATTATCGATTCAGCCATAAAAACCAAAAATAATCATTAACTTATATATTTAAAAAATATCGTAATTATTATTAAAATTTTGATTTACTTTTCAACATTGATCCATATTAAATCACCTATATAGAATTTGTTAAATGAATTGGCATACAATATCTAGCTTGGTTGTGGGAACATGGTCATCGATATATAATCTATATAAAATTTTGTTATATATGAATTATTTTCTTAATTTTTTTTGTGGGTCTTTGTTTCCACTTTTAATAAAAAAGAAAATTAATTTCTACATAGAGATATATAAAACATAAATATAGTTTATAAAGGATATATCACTCAACTTACAAGTCATTTTTAAAGATAAATTAAATTAATATACAAATATAATATAATAAACAGATTATATATACATCATTTATATCCATCAATTTTATAAAGATAAGTTAATTATACTCAATATAAAAATGTGATAATTTTCTCTTTTTATTTAATGGGTAGATGGAAGAAAGCATGGCATGAAGTGGTGTCACATAAAAACATGCGTGTGCACCCCACTATGACAACCCACAATTTTCGTTTTTCATCATGCTTTGAACAATCGACAAGGAGGGTGTGTGATTTCAGCAAAAAATATGTAGCTATAGCTAGGCATTTAAATTTCAATTATCAATCAACTCATTTCTTTTGTTTGCATCAACCAAAAATAACCAAACATCATAATATGAGTTACCGACTGAATAAACAAATTTGCACATTCAATTAGTATGAAGCAAATCCGGACATATAATGTATTTTTTTTATAAGAATCCAGACACTGAATCTTGGAAATTGACCCACAAAATTATAAGTCTCGGTTAAATTAATCTTTTAAGTTTTGCATATTGATAAATATATTTATGAATGTTTATATTGTCAATCAAAATAGCTCTTATTCAATGTTTACAATTAAAAATTATAGTGCGGTACACTAATTATTTACATTGATCACATATCAGAGATTAGTTTGCGTATGAAATTTGACAATTTCATACACAAATTTGTTAATAATTGTAATTGTGGAAAGATTAATTACTAGATCTATGAAATATCTAAATTTCATAAAAAAATTAATTTATAGTATAATAACATTGATGTAAAATCAACATTACATGTTTAATTAATGCGTTGCGTCGTTGTCTCTAACAATATATATATATATATATATATATATATATAAAAGGACATATTAAATAAGAATGATTTTTATTATGAGAGGGTTAGATAAAATAAAGGACTGAGATTAAATGATTAATTTAAAATACACATCTCACTATAAAACTCTTCCATTTTTTCCATACAGCTTCTATTTTTTTATCTTCAAAAAATTGAAAATGCCATTCACAAGAATGGTTCACAATCGCTGGTGAAGAAAGAATATGTTCCATCTCAAAACCAACATATCATTTTAAAATTGGTTATACCATTGAATCTTCTTCAAAAAAGCATTTTTGGTAAATAAATGAATTTTTCAATCCTCTTTGTTTCAAATCGATCAACACCTACTTTTTTTTTTACGAAAATCAATCCCTATTCTTTAGTTTTAAATTATAAATAGGTAATTAAAAATAGGAATTAACATAACAATATAGCATTTAAACGAAAAAAAGAAGAAAACAAAAAGAAGAAGATATAGTGACGTTAACGGCCCATGCGATAAAGAATGAGAGTTTTACATGTCTATATTTTAAATGAATCCTTTAACCTTGTGGCATTGTATGACAACGTCAATAAGCTAATTTATAGCTTATTAAATCAGTTTATAAGTTTGTTGTATTAAATGAGATGTGTTTGGTAAACAAGCTTTTGTCACAAGTTAATAGCGTATTCTGATACGCTATTTCAAGTAGCGTTTGAGTTTATAGCTTATAGTTTTTTATACTTTCTTCTATTTATAACCTCATTAATTTATTTTTATTATATATTATATATAAAACGTAACCGTCTCACTAACTTACGATTCACCTACTATTTTTAGTATCTTCTTCTCCACATCCATTATTTCAATATTTGCCAAAAAAAATTCACAGCAAAAGATTTAACTTCATTTATGCCAAAAATCTCTGTCACATAACACAAAATTGACAAAGGCAAGCATGAATAGAGTTGGACTCAATTTCTTTAATTCTTTGTCAAAATAACTCATAAAATCTTTCATCTTATTCATCTGACAAGAAATTCATAAAGTTAAATTTATTTTTTATGTCAAATTGTAAACCGTAAAATGAATTGTTTTTTATGATTACTATTTATACACATGAGGTTTGTTAAACTTTTAGAGAACTCTTCAAATTTATGTTAATATTGTAATAAAAAAAAAAGTAACTGATGTACCAAAAACAAATAAATGAATTCTATGGTTTTTTTTTTTTATTTCAGAATTTTGTTATATTTTTTAGACTTTCTACCACAAAATTCATAAATGAGAGAAATATAGTAAAATAAAGAAAGGAGTAAACATGAGAAGATAACATCAACTAACTAACGACATGGAAAAGAAGAAAACATAAGAAATAAAGTGAAGTAAGAAAATGAATTAAGTACAGAAGATTGGATAAAAATATCACATTTTTTGTTATTTTAAATTAAATAATTATGTCCTTTTATGTCATTTAATATTGTTAAAAGCTATATTTATTCTAAATTTATCAAACACTTTAATTTCAATTAATTAGCTTTTCAGTTATAAGTCATGAGTTATCAACTAGCTTTTCAGTCATCAATCAGTTTTTCAACTATCAGCTAGCTTATAGCTTATTTTTATGACGATTTTCACTAATACTTTACAATTTTATGAAGTATTTACGAATTTATAAATTTTAGAGACTAATTCTTGTTTTTTATTTGTAGGTAGAATGATAAATACCACTAAAAACTCGTGCACACAATTCTAAGATTTTAGATTTAGATTAGAGACATAAAGTCAAATCTAATAATTTTAATATTTATCTAAGGACAATTTTAAAATTGGGTAACTTAAATTTACGGTATATTTTTACTTGCTTTTGAGACATATTCTAACAAGCTTCTCAAAAACATCATATTATATGTATTGTATTTTGCTAGCAATATTTTGGGCAGCTGTATTATTGAAATACATAAGTGGAAACAAATTTCGTATATATATGGTGTAGTGCTATTTTTTTTACAACTTTTTTGTAAAATAATATTTTTTCAACAAAAATAAAAACACTTTTGTAACATAATATATAAATTTGTACTAATAATTATTTTGAATACTTCATTTACCACTAAAATACATGTTATTGACCACTTTTTAAATAAATATTTTATTAACTATTAAAATATATAATATTAATTACTAAATCGTGGTACTCTAAAGTGGTTAATGAGATATATTAAATAAGTATTTAATGATTTTATTTTAGTAGTTAAATGAAATATTCAAAAAGAATAATCATATAAAAAAATTTTATTAAAAAAAATTCATTGAATTAATTTTTTTTAAATTAAATAAAATATTGTTCATCGTAATAAATACGATACATGTCCAATATTGTTTCAATTATTCACGTTGAAATAATATTTTTCTATTTTGTATATATGCCTTTGGAAACATTACCTTTCATTTGCAAAAGGCAAATGTATAAAGATATTTGCTTGGTGCAGCAATTTACTTGCACGTACAACAGTCTATAATTATATATAAAAAATGTTGGATTAGGTACTTCTAGTGGTTTTTGGGCCACTAATTTAAGCCACCCACAAAATATATAATATATTTGTGTTAAAAGAAAATTTGTTAGATTTAGTAAGATATAATATATTTGTGTTAAGAAGTTAGTTATAATTAAATACAAAACACTTATATAAGTTATTTTAGAGTTATTATATAAAAGTGTATTTTATATTAATTGTATCATAATTCTTCACACTATTATTTTAAATTTTATATATATTTTTTTAGTTATGTATCTCTTTCTTGATTTCAACTATGATTCTCAACACGGTATCAGTGTCATGGAATACTCCTTAAAGATATGGTCCTAATTATCACTAAGAGAAAATCTCAATTTCCAATCACCCTCTTTTTTCCATTTCTTTTTCATTATTTTCTTGAGAAAATTTCAATAGTCACTTCTACATCTTGTACAATGTCAAAAGAGAAACCTTCCGATTCATGGAAGTGGTGGTATTTTTCATAATTGCAATAATTGAAGATCAAGTTTACAAATGAATTTAAATTGTTTGTTGTGTCACTTCCAAGACTTGATATTTTTTGTGTTGGCAAGTTAAATCTCATTTGGGTACTCACAAGATATTTATGTTTTGTATTTGACCTAGGTGAAATTTTTTATCCTTTGGTTTATTATTGGTTTAGTGCTCAAGCACACACAATGAATTCTTTTCAAATGGTGTAAGATACCAAATATTTGTTCAAGGTTATCATGCACCCCTAAATTTGGTTGTATGCTTATTTGATTTTTATTCATTATTGACTTTCTTATATGTTTCTATCCTATAGTAGTTAAACATTTTATCTTTCTCTATATGGTTAATTAAGCATTTTTAATTCTTTAATTTGTGCTTCTACCTATGTAGTAAAATAATTATCATTTTCTTTTATCATCTACCCTATGGTAGTTGAACATTGCTGTTAGTGTTTCCATCTTAAGGTAGTTAAGCTTTGTTAGCTAAATTTGGCATTTGAAGACCTAAGATTGAGATTCTTGATTATATATATTGGAGTGAATGTCATGGATATACTAGAAGATTTGCAAGTTAACCTAAAGTAACAGAAGATTTCGACGAGATTTATGCACCTTGACGAGATTTTAGCGAAAAGTATTATTTTTCTTATAATTTTCTTTCATTAATTACATTGTATTTTCTTTTTTCTTGTATTGTATTGTTCTTTCCAAATTAAAAATGTTATTACACACTTCCAACTTGTGGGGCTCTTAAATGTTGTTAGATTTAGTTATATATGATTTAAGGTACTTATAAGTTAGTTATGATTAGATAGAAGGTAGTTATGTAAGTTATTTTAGAGACATCATATAAAAGTATATCATACACTAATTGTATCATAATTCTTCACACTATCATTTTAAGATTTATATTTATTTTCAATTATTTCTCTCTTTCTTTTCCTCAACCATCATTCTAAAGAAAGTTAGTGGTACATTTTTATTGAAAATTGACTATAATATCTCTAATTTTCTATTGGAGAATGAGGATAATAATGGGTGTACCTCGTCACCAATGATGATGTTAATGTTTTTTTATGAGTAGGAGGATGTTAATGTTGTTTAATAAAGGTTGAAGTTATTGTCTAAATCACTTCTATGACTAATAGATTGAGTCATTGAAAATAAATAAACAACTTTTTAAATTAAATGTCATGTAATTTAAAAATACTATCATTAAATACGGTAGATTGAGTCATTAAAAATAAAGAAATAAATTTTTAAATTAAATGTCATGTAATTTAAAGATACTATTATTAAATATGATAGGAATATATTATATTTTAGAAAAATATATGTTATTTTCGTTTATATTTTTTTGATACAATCTTTTTCTTATATTTTACTTTTAGAAAGAGTATGTCTCTAAATATGAGTCTTTGAGCAAAAAAATTATGAGTCTTTATTAAGAATTTTCTTCCAAAATTTTAATTATATTAATTATTATTTTTACTAAATTATCTAACATTTTGTACGTCTTTTTTCTTTAAGCAAAAAATTATATGATGAAAAATATAAACCATCTCTCTTAAATGAAAAACTTGAAAAATAATACTCAATCAATAAATTTTCTTCTATTAAAAAACTATTTTCTTAATTCTCATTATTTAATCAATAAAAGTTTATGTCTATAATCTAAATATTTTGGAATATCTTAAAGTAATTAATCTCTAGCAAGTGGTTTTATTAGTCCATACATATAAGCATCATCTAGCATGATTTCCTCTTTTTTTATTTAATATAAAAATAGAGCTAATTTATTAACTAAAAGAAGAAGATGGACTTAACCATTTACGATCAATATGTAGAATGTTATCAAATCAAGCAGAAAACTAAGTAAAGAAACATTAGCTTAGATAGACATACAAGCTTTCTTTTTGTAAGGAAATCTGCACTACGATTAGCTTTATGAAAGATGTGATAAAGAGAAGTACCCCAATCATAAAGATGGAGGAGATAGTGGACCTCTTTCAAGAGAGGTTGGAGACCCAACAAGGTAGATGACACATGTCTGACCATGTTAATTAGAGGTTTAAAATCACTTTCAAATATGACATTTTTTAAGCCCATATTTCGAGCCACCCTAACACCATGAAGAAGAGCCTAAACTTCAAGTAAAAGAACATTTTCAGCGCCTAGGTTGTCATAGTAACTGGTATAATAATTTTCATTCTCATTGCGAAAGATACCACCAAAGGAGTTATTACAGGTAATAGGTTGGAAGGCACCATCAACACTCACCTTATAATATCCAGGTGGTGGTGTTTTCCATATAGTGTCAATACCAGTGTTCTTATGTTCCCAAAGCCCGAGGAGTTTACTAGTCTCTTTAACAACCAGGTGAACATGATGTTAGGTTTTAATCCAGAAATCCGTGTACAAGTCAGATGAATTTGAAAACACAAGTTCATTGATGTCCTTCTGAAGCCTCCAAATGATAACTATAATTCCAACGAGGACATATATCATGTAACGTCATGTTGCATCTCTTCTGCTCTATATTAGTCAAGATTTTTCCATGAGCTAATTTCCAAATGAAATACTTGATGTTATTAGGACCAGGCCACTCCCAAGCTTTAAGGAACATAGAATTATGTTCATTCTCACTATCCTTCACCTGGTTAGCTAAGATACCAAATGTTGACTTAAGAGATAATTGGTCATCAAGAGCATGAATTCAATTCAGGAAGTCTGCTTTAACATTCTAGATTAGGAGTTTAGTAGCTTCAATTTTGTCGCAAATATCATTTGTCAGGAGGCGCTTGAGCACATCCATTCTCCAACTGTTATTATCTGCATAGAATGTTATCGGGTACTCGGCTAGATCTATAGGGATATGGCTCTGCCACTAATCCTTGATGAGGCCATAACCAACTATCTAATTATCTTTCCAAAATCTAGTATCTTGACCATTATGCACCGTCCAAGCTATGTTGCATTCCACCTCCGACGAGGCTTGAGAGATAGTTTGCCAAATGTGAGATGGATTGTTGCGATGAATTATCTTATGCATGGCTTGAACACCACATCCATATTTGGCTCGCATCACTCTAATCCAAAGTTTATTTGGACATGCTACAAGTTGCCAAACAAACTTCAACATATGAGCTTTATTAAGAACTCTCATGTTTTTGAAGCCAAGTCATCATTTCTTCTTTGGAGAGCACATCTTGTCCCATGATATTTGTAGTACCCCAATTTTGTCTGACCAATTAAAAATTTCTAAAAATAAGTCATATGTTTAAATTTAATGTTTGTCATAATTTTTGCCATAAAAAGGGTTCCTAGTTCCCTTTGGTTTTGGTTCTTGGTTCCATTTGGTTCTGGTTTTGGTCCCCTCTCTTTTTGGTTCTTGGTTCTGGTTCCCACTGATTCTGGCTCTGGTTCCCTTTGGTTCTGGTTCCTGGTTCCCTCTGGTTTTAGTTCTGCCTCTAGTTTTGGTTCAAGTTGCCTCTGGTTGTTTTTTTTTTTTGCAGCATTAACACTCCCTCCCATCTTTTTAGCCATCTTTTCAACCTCCTTACTTTTCACCTTTACAACTGCAATTTTTCTTTGTATACACGCCATCTTTCCAGCCTTTTTAGCCTCATTTGCTTTTCTCTTTTTTTCCTAAAACAACTGCAAATTTTTCCTTGTATGTCATCTCTTCACCCATCTTTTCAACCTTTTTAGCCTCATTTGCTTTTCTTTTTTTTTTTCCCCTCATAAAACAGCTACAATTTTTATCATGTATTCAAACAATTAAAAAGTGCATCATCTCTTTTCTTGATTTACCTTAGCAAATCCAATTTTTTTGCAAAACCAAGCATAACTCATAATTAAATTTTATCTCATGGATACAAAGATTCATCATTTGAGCCTATAAATTGAGAACAAAAATCAACACAAAGGAAGCCTTTTTTTCTTTTGAGACTAGGAAGAGTTTTAATAAGTGATGTAAAACATGAAATGAGTTATAGAAGAATACAATAATTCAAAATAAGAGCAAATACCACTCAGAGCAAATCAAATGAGGGTTACAAATACTCAACTTGTGTGTGGTAACTATTTCTAAAATCATAAACACTTTTGTACTCAATATCTTTTTTTCTTCCTTCTTCAGACCAACAACATTTTTTTCAAACCATTTTATTGCAACGTAAACACATTTCTTTAAAAGCAATCAACACATCCATATTTTCTACCCAAGAACTACGTAGCTTTGATTTCTCTATCGCACCAAGAGATACATAGGAGCAAGATCACACTCTTGTCAAACACAATAATAAAAATCTTTTTTGTCTCTTTATTTTAGCCAACTTTTATTTCAAAATTATCTTCATAAAAACACAATTTATATCTCCGTTTAATAATAAAGAGAAATCAATATATTTAAGTAAACATAAATTGCGCACCATTAATTATAGGTAACCATTTTTAACGGATGTTGCAGGGTGCTAATACATTATCTACACATAATCGACTCTCGAACTCAAAGTTTGGTTTCAAATACCATTTTTCCGTTTTAAGGGTTTCCCGAGGTTTTTCCTATTTTAAAATAAACCTTGGGCGCGACTCCATTTAATTCGAGAAACACTCGAAATTTTAGGTTCCGACAATATCATATGGCATTTGCGATGTTCCTCAATGTTTCCCCAAATAAAATTTCGACATATCTTCTCAGCTTGGTCACATATGGAAGCCGAGATTAAGGAGGTCTACCTCGTATATCCTGGGATGCAAGAGAGGGATGATTGTGTAAGAGTAATTCTACCCGTAAAAGATAAGTTATTAGTTTTTCAACTAGTAAGTTAGTAAGTTTCTTTCTCATATGCTCTAGAATAAAGAAATAGTTGTCCTTTGAAATCCTCTGATGAAGAAGAGGGACCCCAAGTAATTGCCAAGATTATTTGTAGCTTTGATCTCTAAAGCCGCACTGATCTCAGTCGTCTTTCTATCCTCAATATTCAAGCAAAATTCTCAGGCACAAGCTGATCTTGTTCCATAGAGACTTCATTAATTAAGACAATATCATTTGCAAAACAAACATGATAACTTTTTGGAGCACTCCCTTGATCGACGCTAAAAGGTTTCCAAACATTAAAGTTAACTAAGTTAGAAATTTTGTGTCCCAATCTTTCTAAGGCAAGCACAAAAAGATAAGGAGAAATTGGATCTCCTTGTCTAAGTCCTCGAGACAAGAGAAAATAATTTGTTTGGCCCCCATTCTAGTTTATGCGCATGGAAGAAGAAGAGATACAATGTTCAATAAGAATATTTAGAAAAGGAGGAGTGTCAAGGATTCGCAGAGTGTCAGAGATAAAGTTCCACTCTAATACATCATAGGCCTTCCCCAAATCAAGCTTTATTATCATATAACCCATTTTTCCTCTCATATTGTTCATAAAGTGGATGCATTCTTGAAGCACCAGGATATTATCCACCTAGACCCTCCAAGAATGAAACTGCTTTGAGCATGGTCTACCACATAAGAAAGAATGAGCATTAAGGGCAACATGTTTGCCAACAAAACTTTACCAAGACTTCTTACTTGTTTTGATATCAACCTTGTTTCAACACCAACAACTTTCATCAAGTAAGAAAAAGATGGAGTCAAGCGCATTTGTTGAAGATTTTTCAAGAACACCAACAATATTTGACAACAAAATTATTTCATTTTAGCTAAATTGGCATTAAAAAAAATGCAAGCAAAGATCTTGCATGGAAGTGTAGACTCTAGATTCAACACTTACCAACAAAAAAAAAACAAGATTGTTCTTGTTTCAAGAAAAAAAAAATTCATAATTAGATTCTAAATTAGAAGTCCAAGTTTATTACCAAGAATTTGCGCATGAGATTTCATTCAAAAGAAAAATTGCAATACAAGGTCTTGCATGGAGGTGTATATTTGATTCAACATCTACTACAAAATAAAAAAGAAAGAAGCAAATATTACATTAGAATCTTTCTTGCTTTTATTTCTAGAGATGAATAAATATTTTTTAAAATCTTTTAGTTGGTGTATTTCTAGCAATCAAAAATGTTTTAGCCGATGGATTTTCAGCATTCAAAATCTTTTAGCCGATTTATTTTCGGCATTTCAAAATTCTTTAGTTGACATATTTTAAAATTTCATATTTTTTGTAATCAATGTCTTTTACGATATTTTTAAACTCGAAGTGTAATAAACACATTCTAACTTGAGGGGATGTTAAATATATCTTAGTTGGTTAGTTAGTTAAGTTGATTAGTTAGTTACGTTGGTTAGTTACATTATCTAATTAGTGGTTTATCTAATTGACTATATAATTTTTGTAACTTTTGATATAATTAACTCTCTATTATCAATATAATTCAATTTATTTTTCTCTACT
Organism: Cicer yamashitae; assembly: GCA_037974755.1. NCBI lineage: Eukaryota > Viridiplantae > Streptophyta > Magnoliopsida > Fabales > Fabaceae > Cicer > Cicer yamashitae. The sequence goes on from JBBPBQ010020321.1 coordinate 48,077,313, forward strand.
TCTCTTTTATCAACGACTTAAACGAAGAATTGTAATATTTCACTTGCACTTAAATAGTTAACAATCCATTCTGCATAACATATATTATTGAGAATAAATACTCTATTATTTTAATTCGATTAGAAATTTATAGAATATTAATTATAATAAAAAAAAACGGTCAATCGGACACGGGAATGATTATCTACATGAGAGTGTCGAAAATACACATAGAAATATACAAATGTTGGCACAATAAATAAAAAATGGATAGACATACACTTGATGCAAGTGATAAATATAAGAAAGAGAATAATAATTTTATTATATTCTCTTTATTAATTATGGATATATTATCTTTATCATAAATGTAAAGTTAATAACATTAATTTAGCAGTGATGCACCTACAAGTAAAAAAAGATACAATTAAAAATAAATAAATTGTATTAAAACCTAAAAGTGATAAAGAGTATGATTTGATATGCTGCCACAATGCACCTTCTTGAAAGATTTTTCTTTTGTTTGTCTGTTTTTGGCTCTCCCCTATGCTTTTAGTTTTGTTTTTTTTTCTTTGATGTCACTACAATCAATCAGCCACTACAACTTTTTTTTTTCTTCAAATAGTTCAGAATCCAGTGCCCCTTGACCATAATTTCTTGTCACTTTTGCCTAAAGCCTAATAATGGATAAACTTACTTAATATTTTTTTTTATAATTATTATTTTACAATAAAAATTGATAGGGTCAATTCTTATGCATATTAATTGGTTATTGTGGGCTACACAACTAGTCCAATTTTTCCTGTATGTAAAGATCCCTCTTTTATATGTTGGAAATTTATATAGATGCTAAGAGATTGTGCTTCCTTAGACTTGGTTTCATTTTATGAAAATTTATATCACTTTTTGAAGATTCAAAATTGATTTTAGATATGCAAAATAAATTTTGACATACTTTGACATTATATTTGTTTCAAGAATTGATTTATAATTTGAAATTAAGATTTCTAGTTTTTTTATTCTAAATGTGATTTAAACATTTAAATTTATTGTTCAATTCATCTTTTAAGTCAATGTATTCAAACAAAAATCACTTTATGTTCAACACTTTGAATTAAAATTAATTTTATAAAATCAATTCCCTCAAAATTATTTTTTATCAATGCATAATCAAATACACATTTAAAATATTGCATCAATGTTTGAAAATGGTGGTGGGGACTAATGCATGGGTTATGTAAAATAAAAAGGTTAATTGGAACAAAAAAAGAATTGGGATCCTTTGCACTATTTAGTGCAAACTTGCAAGATGGAACCACACACGAAAGGAGTCATAATTTTAGAGACCATCTTTGTTATCATCTTCAAGGATTTAGACAATTTATTATACACATTACACAATTTTCACCATTAATTTGAAATTAGATGGATCAAATACTATAATTGATAAATCAATTTTAAATAATCTTAGTCATTAATTTAAATTAAACAATTGAGATTGTGACACAGTTTCATAAATCATTTTGCATTTTCAATTCAAGAATGATTGATGTAATAATGACACTTAGTTTCCACTTACCCTTTAAAATATATACATCCTTTTTGGAAATGAAGGGGCATACTTAGTAGAAATGTTGAACCAAAGGCCATTCTCAAGAGCCACATGTACAATGTAAGGTTTCTAGAGTGGATATGAGTGCTCTCTTTGATTTGCAAATTTGGACACTATAGGATTAAATAATTGATGAAATTGTGAAAATGACAACAACTTTGTTTTGTTTTTGATTTGTTTATGTGATCCAATTCTTATAGTTAAAATACAAAAATGAAAAGTGGACAGGTCATAATATATAAATTAAATCCACCAGAATATCTTAGAAATTTGTGGCCTTGTGTGTATTGCATGAATATATATAACGGTATTAACAGTCGTAGGATTTATTGCTGTAAAAAGCGACAATTATTTCAATGCTAACCTCATTTTTTTTAGGATGAATTCAACCAAATATATTGGAGACAAAACAAGTCTTATTATTATTTTTTTAAAAGCCAAAAAATATATTAACCCCTCATCTTAGTACAAAATATGTCAAGAAGAGGATCAATAATACAAAAATTATTACATTCCAAATAAGAGAATCTATCACTCATAAACGATAAAAGGTGGTCTTAATCCCTTATACATTATATCCTAAACAAACAAAGGATTTGTTCACCAAAGTCCCGACTTCTCACTAAACCTTTTCCCTTTAACATTCAACCACTACCAAGCCAAATTTTAATTATGTCTACCACTATAGTTAAGTCAAAAGTAACATTTTTAAACGTAGTATAATTCATGGACCTCTAAATAGACCAGACACATGCAATTCAGATCACAAAAAGTTTTTCATACAATAGTCTACCTCCCATTATTAACTCAGAAAATAACATATGGAGATTAACTTGATTTAGACATGACACCGAGACACCAAATCACTAAAATACAAATTTCCACACATCTCCAAAAACCAAACACTCTAAAAGCAAGTGATTGCGAGTTTCTTCACACTCACACCACCGATAACACAAACTAAGCTCTGGAGAGATAGCACCACACCTTATTAAATTGATCTTCGTCGGCAAACGATCCTCTAAAAGCCTCCCCACAAATCAAGTCTTATTGAAAAATTAATAGAGCTTATAAAATCAATGCAATTATCATCTCTCTCATTTTGAGGTTAGACCAAAAATCTAAGATTTAATTAAGATTTCATCCTAAATCTTTTAATTAATGGACACATATTTTTGTTTGTTTTCTAATATATTCTTGGCTAAATTATACATTTGGTCCCTTACATTTAGTCCCTTAACTGATTTTGTGGTTTCACTTTAATCTCATAACTATTTTTTATTTTGATTTAGAGAGAGATGATTTAGAGAGAGAGAGAGAGAGTCTAATGTTCCAAAAATAAAAACATTAGAGAATGTCTTATATTAGAATAAAAAATGCATAAGTTGCTTAAAAGTGTTATGGCATAGTGAAGCCTACTTAAATCACTCATGATAGATTGCACTATTAAAGGTGTTTTAAAAAAATCAACTATCATTAGTAAGTTGATTTTTTTTTTTAGAAAAGTAAAACGATTATTGAAAAGTTTATTTTTAGGGAAGATGATTTAAGAGTTACGAGAACTAAAATCAAAAGTTATTATATGAGTTACCGGATAAATTAGTGCTTCAAATTATAAGTGTTAGTCAAATTAATCTCAGAATTTTGTAATTTAGCAAATATATAATTGAAATTGTAAAATAGTATTTAAAATAGTATCATTAGTTACGTGGATGTTGTTTCAAAATAGGCTGTCTACAAAGGATAATTTATTCCGTCGAGGAATTATTTCTTTTGAAGATCAACAATGTGTAACAGATTGCGGGGAAGTTGAAACAACTCGTCATTTGTTTTTTGCTTGTCCTCTTTTTGGATTCGTGTGGTATGGTGTTTTGAATTGGCTTGGACTATATAGTCATATGGACGCAATTAATCACGCTAACTAATTTGATGACTTTTTTTTTCTTTCATGTTGTCGTGTAATACGTCAAATAATTAATTTAGTTTGGTTTGCGGTGATGTTGCCGATTTGAAAATCAAGAAATGAGACGGTTTTTTATTCACATATTTTGAATGCAAATCTTATTTATGAGCAGGATAAATTTTTAGCATGGATGTGGATCAAATTGCATGTAAAAGGATTTTGTTATGATATAATCAATGGCGCTCTCAACCCTTAGTGTACATTGGCATAACTTGTGGTTAATTGTTTTGTTTCTTGTTTGAGTAGTTTAGTTTTTGTGTTTCTAGTTTGTTTTGGTCATACGGTAGAAAAATTATAAACGTTTTATTTATTTTGTTCTAAATACCTCTTGTGCTTTGAATGTTTCTTTAATATACTCATTTTTTGCTTGTTCAAAAAAAGTAATCAAAATAGTTCGTATTTAAACTTTTATTGTCAGAGATAATGTTTGAGTCAAAAAAAGAAAATGTTAGAAATTATGTTGTGACATGTTAACTGAATATTTGACCCCTTCAAGTTGATTTCATATCAATGTCATCACGTGGACTAATTTTCCTTTGAAATTTAAATCATTTATGGACTAATTTATCCATCGCACAATTACAATTACTCACAAATTTATTTTTGAGATGACATTGATGTGAAATTCAAGTGGATAAAACACATATTTAATTATATTGCCACATCAAATTATCTAATTACAAAAGTTTACGTATGTACTATTTTAATTAATATTTTACAATTATAAAATATATTTGTCAATTTACAAAATTCGAAAACTAACTTAATTGACATTTACAATTTAAAGAATCAATTTATATGTTCACTGGTTATTATATTTTAAGGTATTAAAAATATATTTAAGATCTTAATAATGGACATGATGTTGGGAAGCACAAAGTCCAACAAATAAAAAAAATAAATTAAGTGAAATATGAACTTTAGAATTAAAAAAACATAAGAATGTTGATTACAAATGATGTATTCCACTTTACACGGTTATTCTAACTAAAGTATTAAATTTTAATATAATTTGTAATTAATACAATTTAATTATATTTAATAAACTCTAACTATATCTTTATTTTTTTTTAAATCTAACAAATCTCTACTAATATCTAACACATTTAATTTTCAAAAATTAAAACTTCAAAATTAAAACAATGGAAGAACAATTTTAATTTAAATGTATAAAAAAAAATATAAAATACACACTCTATTCATCAATTTTCTTAGTTTTATTTTAAAAAATATTAATGAATACTCTTAAAAAATATTTTAAAATTGTTAAAAATAAGATTTTAAATTAAAAGTTATTTTTATTTTTATTTTTGTTTTCTTAACAAGTTATTGTTAGCGTGACACTTTTATTTTTTCAGAAACCAAAGAGCTATGAGAAGAACCGTTGTTTTATTTTGAAGTGTGCCAAAATCCCGCCAAACTAATGCATGCATACTACTTATATATGTTACATCGTACTGTGTCTCGCCGCCTTTATACAACTTCTTCCATTTCCTCAATCCAAATGAATCCCACAAACAAACTAACATTTTCCCACATTTTCCAAAAATGTTCAAATCTTAAATCTCTCAATCCTGGCAAACAAGCTCATGCCCAAATGACAGTAACCGGTTTTGTTCCCACCATTTATGTTTCCAACTGTATACTTCAATTTTATTGTAAATGTTCCAATATGAATTACGCCTTCAACGTGTTCGATAAAATGCCTCACAGAGATGTAATCTCTTGGAACACTATGATATTTGGTTTTGCTGGAATTGGAAACATGGGTTTTGCTCAGTTTTTGTTTGATTCAATGCCTGAGAGAGATGTTGTTTCATGGAACTCTTTGCTCTCGTGTTATTTACAAAACGGGATTCATCAGAAGTCGATTGAGGTTTTCGTTAAGATGAGATCGTTGAAGATTTTACATGACTATGCTACTTTTGCGGTTGTTTTGAAAGCGTCTACTGGTATTGAAGACTATGATTTAGGACTTCAGGTGCATTGTCTTGCGATTCAGATGGGTTTAGAGAGGGATGTTGTAACGGGTACTGCTTTAGTAGATATGTATTCGACGTGTAAGAAACTAGATTATGCTTTAAAGGTTTTCCATGAAATGCCGGAAAGAAATTCGGTGTGTTGGAGTGCTGTAATTGCAGGGTATGTTCGGAATGATAGGTTTATTGAAGGATTAAATTTGTATAAGGATATGCTGCAAGAAGGTTTGAAGGTGAGTCAATCAACGTTTGCTAGTGCATTTAGGTCTTGTGCCGGATTATCTGCATTTGAATTAGGTATGCAGTTGCATGCTTATGCTCTAAAGACAAATTTTGGATACGATAGTATAGTAGGAACTGCGACATTAGACATGTATGCTAAATGTGACAGAATGTGTGATGCTCGAAAGGTATTTAACATATTCCCGAACCCTACTCGGCAATCTCATAATGCCATTATTGTTGGATATGCACAACAAAATCAAGGTCTTGAAGCTTTAAAGATATTTAAGTCATTACAGAAGTCATATCTTGGCTTCGACGAAATTAGTTTGTCCGGTGCTTTGACTGCGTGTTCGGCAATCAAAGGCTATTTGGAGGGGATTCAACTACATGGATTAGCTGTCAAATGTGGTTTGGAGTTTAATATATGTGTTGCAAATACCATTTTAGACATGTATGCAAAATGTGGAGCATTAATAGAAGCTTGTTTCATATTTGATGAGATGGAAAGAAAGGATGCTGTGTCTTGGAATGCAATTATTGCCGCTCACGAGCAAAACGAAGAAGTCGAAGAAACACTTTCGCTTTTTGTGTCAATGCTGCGGTCAACCATGGAACCCGATGATTTTACTTTTGGCAGTGTTGTAAAGGCGTGTGCTGGTCGGCAAGCTTTGAACTTTGGTACGGAGATCCATGGAAGAATAATTAAGTCTGGTATGGGGTTAGACTGGTTTGTTGGAAGCGCCATTATTGATATGTATTGCAAATGCGGAATGCTAGAGGAGGCAGAAAAGATCCATGAGAGATTGGAAGAGCAAACAACTGTTTCTTGGAATTCAATCATTTCAGGATTCTCGTCGCATAAGCAAGGCGAAAATGCTCTGAGGTATTTTTCTCAGATGCTACAAGTAGGTGTAATACCTGACAACTTCACATATGCTACAGTTCTTGATATCTGCGCTAATTTGGCTACTGTCGAGCTTGGAAAGCAGATTCATGGACAAATTTTAAAGCTTCAGCTTCATTCGGATGTGTATATAGCCAGCACTATTGTAGATATGTATTCGAAATGTGGAAATATGCAAGATTCCCGAGTAATGTTCGAGAAGGCACCTAAGCGCGATTACGTGACTTGGAGCGCGATGATTTGCGCATACGCATACCATGGACTAGGAGAAGATGCCATTAAATTATTTGAGGAGATGCAGCTTCTGAATGTGAAACCAAATCATACAATTTTCATTTCAGTCCTCAGAGCTTGTGCACATATGGGTTTTGTAGACAGAGGGCTACATTACTTCCGTAAAATGCGAAGTCACTATGGTTTAGATCCTCAAATGGAGCACTATTCATGTATGGTAGATCTACTAGGGAGGTCAGGCCAAGTAGACGAAGCTTTGAAGCTTATCGAAAGCATGCCTTTTGAAGCTGATGATGTAATATGGAGAACTTTACTCGGTATTTGTAAGTTGCAAGGGAATGTAGAAGTTGCAGAAAAAGCAGCCAATTCATTATTGCAGTTGGACCCTCAAGATTCTTCTGCGTATGTTCTTTTGTCTAATGTATATGCTATAGCAGGTATTTGGGGCGAGGTTGCGAAAATAAGAAGTTTCATGAAGAACTATAAGTTAAAGAAAGAGCCTGGATGTAGCTGGATTGAGGTAAGAGACGAGGTACACGTGTTTCTTGTTGGAGACAAGGCACATCCCAGATCTGAGGAGATGTATCAGCTAACTCATTTGCTTGTGGATGAGATGAAGTGGGACGGATATGTTCCCGATATCGATTTCCTTCTTGATTAAGAAGTGGACGAACAAGTTCCTGCGTATGAGGAGCACGAAACTGCAATGTGTAGTGTGAGATAATGTAGAAAAGAATTCAGACACTACCTATAATGGCTTAATGGAGATTTCTACATTTAGCTGACAATAAAGCAACAGGCTAAACGAACTGAACAACTTGAAAAGAAAGTGGGAGCCAAATCGAATTCCAGATTGCCCTGTACTGAATAGTTGCTTGAGTTGTGATGTTTCACATGCTGGAAATGAGGTCTAGATTCCCGCACATCGAATGGTGGCTTGATTAAGCAGACTCTCGAGTCTCGACATAGCAATCTGAGTCCGGCTGGATATGGTGGCGTTTTAGAGTCTACCGATGGGTTTGGATGGTTTTTCCAACAGTCTGGTTGCCTAATGGCCATTTTACAGTGTCCCCGAAGGAATCTGAACTTTGTTTCTTGAGGTTATCTAATCAAACTTACCATTGAGCTAACACGTCATGGAGATGGGGATAATGTATATCTTTTGAACTAGATTCTAAAGAGGCTCTTCTTTTTATTCATAAGCCAGATACTCATTTTCATACCATAGGATTGATAACAAACAGATTTATGCAGCCATCAAATGGAACTGATGGGTAGATCCAAGCCACACTCTTTTGACGTGGAGGGAACTTTTAGCAGTGATTTTCTGACTAAACTTGTAGTTGACAAATCATGCAACATGTTTTCTAGAACAGATATTCAATAATTGCAAATGGAATAAAAGTGAGGATTTTATCGTCAGTGTTTTTTCTTGTTTATATACATGTATTTAGAAGTTGTCTATTGTAGTACTGGCATTTTAAATTGAAAGCATGTCCGACATTGACACGACATTAACACTTGTGATACAATTATTTAGATTTTATCAAAATATAGCAGTGTTTGTGTTTGTGTCTGTGCTTTGTAGCTTGTCAAGGCCTGTGAAACTGTGTTATGCATATACTCACATCTTGATCTTCCTTTCACCCAGAATGTTAACAGTTTTTTTATTATATATTGGTGAAGAATGTACAATTCATTCTGATTTTGCTCTTATTATCATCCTAAGCCTAACAGCCATGTTCCTGTATATCAACAGCATCTCTGATATGGTTGAAGTTGATTTATTTAAGCGGTTCAAATACTGTGTTTGCATCTGCATACCATCCAAAGCTAAATGGTTAAGCAAGGAATGTTATCAAACTGTTCTTAACAAAAAAAAACTCGGATGCTGAATTAGTTTTGAGTAAGATTGTGGACTCAATTTAGTTTGACAGGTAAGCCTAAGCGTGGGTTTAAATTGTATCTGCGATTATAATAAGAAATTTTGCATCTGCATACCATCCAAAGCTAAATGGTTAAGCAAGGAATGTTATCAAACTGTTCTTAACAAAAAAAACTCTGGATGCTGAATTAGTTTTGAATAAGATTGTGGACTCAATTTAGTTTGACATGTAAGCCTAAGCATGGGTTTAAATTGTATCTGCGATTATAAATAAGAAATTTTATACTGCAGGCAAATGCAGCCCCATTTACAATTGTAATGTGGCGAATTACAATTGTAATGTGGCTGGGGAGACCTCTTGAACAGAAATAAGACAAATTTAGTTGAGATAACTTACTTTATCTTTTAAAATAAATTCTTCATTTCAAAAAGGGTGAGGGCTATATTATGGTTATTAAAAAAAACTATATAGTATCAAAACATGTCGGTAAGATAAGCTAATATTGATTCTAGAAATGTTACATTAACTTTGATATTTTAAAATGTTATTGAGTAGAATTTACTTTGCTTCCCCAAATAATTCTAAAGCTAAGATTTGTAATTTTTTACTCAAGTAATATTTACACACCAAATTTATTGTTCAACTCACTTTCAGGTGAATGTATCCAAACGTAAACTACTTTACACTCTACTCACCTTTAACTAAAATCAATTTTCCAATATCAGTTCATTCAAAATCAATTTTTGTCACCGCAGAACCAAACACATTATTAGAAAGAAAAAGTAATAACTACCACAAAAGATAATATATTGGAACAAAATTTGATTACTACACAATGCTTAGCATTAAAATCTACAATGTATATAGCCTTGTAACCTTGTACCATCTCCCCAACTCACCCAGAAATTGTGGTTTTTAAGGGGATCTATCTTTCCACATGATGTCACTCCTCATTCCTGCCTTATCCAAAAAAGAAAGCATAAATTTCTGATGACAATCCAATCATAGACTGACATCAAAATTCAAGTCTTTGAAATACAGAAAGGTCACAGCTGAAAGCAGTAAGACAAACACTGATATTAGAAAGTGCTTAAAAGTAAAAACTCCTGCATCTATTCTCCTCACACTCCCAACATCTGGCATAGAATCTGTTTTTACTTCATCATCATTTGCAGATAAGTTTTTCCATGTCTTGTTCACCTGGAAAAGAAAAATAGGAGCAAAAATTAGAACTTTGCTCTGTCCATATTTAACTTATAATACAATAATATTTCTTTCAAAATAAATAAAGAACAGTATAGGATAAAATGGACAATTTGGAAGGAAACTAACAACTACATTTAAATAAAATTTCTCTGTCAAGTATTTATCTATCGATCAGAATTCTTCTATGATTCAGGTGCCAACAAAAGATAATACTATAAACTTATTCCGTCCGATCCAGTCTCCATTAAGCAAAATTAACAAGCTTCACACTTGATAAGAAATTCAGTTGAAAGTAATTAATATACTTGATCTCAAAAAAACATAAGCTCGTTCACAAAAATACCCTTTTATGAGATTTATTGCTGACTCGTCTCTTTTTAATTGTTTGCTAGCATTAATGAAGGTAGTTATAAATTGCTCATATTTGAGACCAAAAACCATTGATAATTTTGTTTATATTCAAGACTAAAGGAAGTAAATATTGTACAGTGAGGAGGAGGAAATCTATGTAGCCCAAAATCTGAGCCAACAATTTTAACAAAAATAGTCATTTATACAAACCACATAGCATGCTTTATGCTCATAATGTTAACCGAGAAAGCATGGATTTTATGCCAAGTACTGTTTTAAATTTGCTAAAAAAGTACATTAAACTAACCAGAGGTAACATATTTTACCTGCAAAGAAAAAGTTGATATCTCATACAAGGCACTTGTAATGATAATAAAACAATTCAAGATTATCCACCAGCAAGACTACTATGAAAAGAATAATATGTAACTAAGTTAGGACCCTAGAAGTATGCCATGCATGTTAGTACACTCAAACAAAATACTGCCAATAGTTAGAGGTAAGGACTAAGGAGGTTTGGACACGTGTGCAGAAGATATGTAGAAACACCGGTAAAGAGGATTGATAAGAAGGCGGACAATCCAATAGTTAGAGAGAACGAAATAAATACTATAGGCCAAACAATTAAGAGGAGTTAGAGGTAAATCATCTATTTTAAACCTAATACAAGACAAGGCATTACAGCATCATCAATCCAAGAAATTGTGAAACGAGGCTATTTATTGTAAACAAAATATACTGCCACCAAGCTTGAATATGTTTTTAAAAGTGGTGATATTTGACATTGTTACAATGAGTTGAAGCAAATAAGTTTATCCCTTTTTATATATTATAAGTAGCCAACAATTATGGAGATGATCTTTTTAGAACATGTATAAGTTTAAAAGAATTGGATGAAAAGAGCATACATCTTTAAGCAAACTAACCTTTTATGTTAACTACTCAGGAGATTCTTGCCTGTCAGTTACATACGCAAATAAAAACATGTTGATAAAGTCTGAAGTACTAACCTCTTGGTTAGAGGACCAAGCTGCACTTTCTTGAGAAGAATCCTTATATGTCTGCTTCAGCTTTACTAACAAAATTTTGTTCTCACTTGCTAAGGAAGATAGCTGCAAAATAAAGTACAACAATTTCAAAACCATGCACTGGTGTAAAAAAAAGTACTGCTAAATTTTCATCCTCTGAATTTTCAATCAAGTTAGTCTATACTTCAATTTAAATAAAATGGAAAATACTCCATACATACTAAACTAGTTAAACTCAAAAGGCAGAAAGTGGAAAAATCAAACAGGAGAAAAAGATGGTTTGCTTGTTCAATTGTTATGCACAAGCTGACACACGCAAAACAAAGCATCACATAGTTTCATGTGTAGTTATCATGGTTTTAAATTGCTTTCCGCAACTGCAATTGTGGCTGCAATAATTTTGGATTTTGATGTCTCCACAACAGCATTACAACCGCAATTTAGGCTGCATTTCCCTGCAATATACAGGTTTGCAGCATAACCGCAACCGCGATTTAAAATATCATACTATTAATATAATATTCAATTATCATACTATGCACATCAATGGATGGCGGTATAATGTCAAGATTTTAAAAGCTTGGCCTTTACCTGCTTTTTAAGATGCTCTCTTTCAAAAGAGATCTGTGTCACCAAATTTTTGAAAACTTTGGTTAGCTTTCCAATATCTTTTGCAGTTGCCATTTTTTCTTCCTCCACTTTGTGCAGCGATCCCTCCAAGCATTCCAATCTACTCCTCAAGAAACTAACTTCCTCATTCAAATCAGCATTATATTCAGATACTATGATACATTTTTCCTCTGCACTGTCGGCTCGACTCTCAGCTTTAGAAACCTTTGACTTAACATTCTTTATCACATGCTCCATATCTTCAATTGTGTAATACAACATCTTTTGCTTCTCCTGACTAGCTTCAGCAGACGCTACTGCATGCTGCAGCCGTAAATCAGACTCCTTTAGCTGCCTCTCAAGTAATTCTACACTCTCGGATGTGCTACCACCATCTTTTAAAAGAGCCAGCTCCTTTTTGAGTTCATCGTTAGTTTCTGTCAATATTTTACACTGAGCTTCTGCAGCATTAGCCCGATTTTCTGCATTCAATACATTTTCTTTCAGTTCAGCGATAACTTCATTCGTGGCTCTAATTTGAGAACACACAGCGTTGTACTGTTTCTGATATTCATTAGCAGAGACCTTCACCTTCACTAACTGGCCTTCATATTCTTGTATCTGTTTCTCAAGTGAAATCACCTTGTCACTTAAATTGACAACCTCGGAATTGGCAAGGTTTAGTCTATCTTTGGTTGTGCTGTTTTCGATCTTCTCGAAATTAATGTCCCTACTTTTCAATTGCTCTGTAGAAGTTTCCAGCTTAGCTCTAAGATCAGATTCACATTGTCTTAAACCATTCAAATTGAACTGAGAAAGCTTGAGTTTAGCCAACAATTCATTCGAAATTCCCGTCAGGATCTCATGTGCATTGTCTGCTTCAAACCATCTTTCCCACACTTCAGTTGCTTCTTCTTCAGTTTGAATTAGCTCATCTTCTAAAGAAACGATCCTTTGTTTTAGCTTTTCTTCAACTTTCCTCGAATCGTTAAAATTCTTCTCGAGATCCATTTCACTTGCCAGAGATTTCTCTAGCATCCTCAGAAGGTTTCTCTGTTCCTCAACTGTCTGCATGTGTATTATGGTGTCAACATTCAACGTTTGATCATCCTCTTGGACATTTCCATCTTCTTCAACATTACCTGTCATCATTGAAATCCCACATATAAAAAAAGGACAACAAATATTTATTAGAAATGGAAATTATTCAAATAAAAATAATTTATTGGTCAAACATTAATAAAGAAGCAGCCATTTTGAGCCAGTCAGTTCAATGTTCTTCTTCACAGCTCTTTCTTCCTTTACTTTATTTTTTCTTTTGTTAATAAATAATAGAAGAATTCCATAATGCACAATAGCCGTTTCCAATTTCCCTTTGCATGAGCATTTACACACACAATAGATGATAATTGAAGTGGACCCCAGATAATGGAACAAACAAAAAAGAATATACCCTTTTCTAACAACTGAATGGAAAAGACAAAGTCATGAAATAAATATAAAAACAAGGGAATAAAGGATATGCACCATAAATGTCAAATTGTTTTACATTAACAACCAATCCCAACTCGCCAAGATAACAAACAATCGCATAACTGCTTTTATTTAAAAACTATAAAATATGATATGGCAAATTGAGTTGTGATTGGATGTCATGTCAGTGTGTGAAGCACGAATAGTGACGCGGACTTCGAACACGACAGGACACAAACACGTCGACACCGGTAATAATTTGAGAAAACGAATTAATTGAATATAATCAAAGTGTCATGTGTTGTGTCGATGACCCGTGTCAGACACAGGGACACCCTTTCAATTAGAAGTGTGAGTACTACAAATAACTTTGCACCTAAGGTGCATATCCCTTATTCTCATAAAAGAAGCAATTAATGTGCAAACAAAAACAAAAACTACATAAATAAATATCAATCATTAAGATCCACTACATACCAATATCTTCCTTCTTATAAGAAGACAAAGTCCGTTGAAAACTAACAGATTGTTTCTTAACCTCATAAAACTGCTCCTCTGACGACTTCAAACTTTGTTCACATTCAACCAAACTATCTAGCCAAGTGTTGAAAGAAGAAACTCTCTCTCTAGCATCAGAAATCACATCATGTAATGTGTCCAAAAACAAATCCAATTCTCTAACCTCAGAACCCAACACCCCACATAAAAAATCAAATTCAAAACCCTTTACAACACAATCAATTTCCATGTTTTCTTCTTCTAAAACCAAACCCTCTAATTCAGCTTCCAAAGATTCCAAATGCATCATGAAAATATTCAAGTTTGAAACTTTCTCAGAGAAACGAGCTACACTCAATTCTAGATCCACAATTACATCTCCATTAGGTGAAACCCCTCCAACATCAACATCACCAGTATTATCTTCAGCACTTTGAGTTTCCATCGTTCTAATCTAAAAAAACTACAACTATTGTTTGTTCAAGAACCTGAGAAAAAAAAATTCAAACATCAAAATGCAACAAAAATAATGATTTCAATATTTAAGCCATAAAGTGAATATAATAAACTAAGAAGCACAAATACCGACATAGACACTTGACATGACACTGACAGATTGACACAAGTAATAATTTGAGAACAGGAATTAACTGAATGTAATCAACATGTCGCCGACGACATGTGTCGGACATTAGGAGATATCTTCGATTAGAAGTGTCGGTGCTACAATAAAAGTAATGGAATCAACCAAAAAAAGATTAATTGAAAAATTAAAGAAGAATTAGAAATGAATTGAGATTGCAAAGTTTGAAGGAACAATAGAAATTGTATAAAAGTTGAAGAGAATAGAATCATACCAATTGAAAAATGGAGAATTTGAAGATGGAAATTGAGTTGATTTTGGAATCGTTGGATTGAAGATTTTTTCCGACAACGGAAACGGTTGCGACCTAACTGAAAATTCAGATTCACACAACACTGGCAACTCACTGTGAAACGCAGCGTTTTGCCTCCAAAGCGGTGTTTATTATTATTACTATTAATTATAATTATTACACGTGGGATAAACAAAAGTGGCATGGCTCTTTTTCATTCTGTTTAGGCAAGGGTATTCTCAAAAACCATTTTTTTTTTATCGGAAAAGAAGTGATTAATTTTCTTTTGCATACAAGTGTCGAGATTTCTGAAGTTAATTTATGTATATAATACCCGCTTTTACGTATAACCAAAAAAGCATAAAGATATCTGATTATTTCTATGTAATATATAATTAGTGAGTGAGAAATAAATAAGGATAGAGATAAGAAAATCACACAATGATATATATCATAATTCACTCAAGATGAACTACGTTCAGTCTTCACAATCGGTGAGTTTTTTCACTAATGTGTTTGGCACAAGAACATTCTTGTTGTCACACTATCTTTCTTGATTAGTTACAAAATTTATCTTTTAACCTTGAAAAGATTTTTAGTTACCTTTCAGTCTAGAAATAATTTTTACAAATTATCTATTAATAGCTTAAAGAATTTTTACAACATACTTAAACTATCTTAAGAGATAACCTTGAGTTTCAAATGATGTGTATGATAAAAGGTTTTAGGATCAGAATCTACTCAGCACTTGTTTAAGATGGATTATCAGCAATAACTCAATAAAGTGATTCTTTAATATAATAAGAGAGAGCTAGAGTTTTGCTTGAGTAGAGAGTTTTGTTGCTTGAGTGGAGAGTTTTGTTGCTTGAGTATGATTGTTTAAGTATTGAAATGATTGCTTTAAAAACTCTTGCAGTTGTCTTCACTTTGATGTTACTTTTACAGATGAAGAGAAGGTCAGAAAAGGATCATTATAGTTACTTAACTTGAGTAAAATGTTTGTCCAGAGTGAACTTTAATAGGAATGTGTACTATTCAATTCAGAATAGCACTTGAAGTTTTGCGTTTTCCTTGAGCTTGGGGTTCCTTTTATAGGCTTAAAGAAGGTTGATGATAGCCAAAAGAGCCGTTGGAAAGTGTTCTGCTGTAATGTGTCAGATTTTGACCAAAGACCAGACTTTATTAATTAAAAAAGTTCATGTCTTTGAACATTTTTGTGTTCTGTTTCTGTGATGGGAATGGCTGGTTTAAAGCTTCTCATTCTTGATGTTGTTGATTCTTTGTTTATGCACACAAACATCTCAGATATGTGCTTAATCAGTTCTGATTAAGACTGCCTTTTGAATCGTGCAAAACAGGCTGAAGAAGGATGAAATAAGGCTGGAGAATGATGTAACAAAGCTGGAGAATGATGGTCAGTAAGCTAGAGAATGTTCATATCATTCTTGACTGATGTCATCATAATTGGAGAATGGTGATCATTCTGGAGAAAGATGTTTGTTGTTGAAGATCATTTGTAACATGCTGTAGAATGTTTATCAGTCTATGGACTGATGGTACACTGCTGGAGAATGATCATTTATCACTTTTGCTTTGAGTTGTGCTCTTTAATCTTTGATCTTTTTGAGTGATTCTTTTGCCCATATGAGAGCTGTATATTCCTAGTATATGAAATGGAAATTCATTCGCGATTTGCAAGAACTTTCCTTGGATTAAAAACTGATGCAATCTTGCTTGCTAAAAATGACAACCGTGGAGAACATTCTTGGTTTTCCAGATTATGTCAAGAATGTTCTTGGTTTAGTTTTGTTCATTTTTAGCTCTTTCTTTAAATTGATTTCTCTTGGATTTGCTTTGTACCTAACTTGGATTATTACACTCAAAAGCACATGTTAAATTAACATAACATTTAGAATCATAATTAACGTTCTTAATTAATCTTTGTTTGTTTACAACAAAACATTAAATTGAGACTTTGTCTCAACAAATTGATTAAATAAATATGATTTAATTTAATTAATAGTTTGTATTTAATTAAAAGAGTTTAATTAAGTATAATCATTTAGGTCTTATTTTGGGTTGAGCCCAAAATAGGGGTCTTAGGATTTTAGTAGTTCATTGTGTATAAATAGGAGAAGAGTACACTCCCCAAGTAATCACGATTCTCACTACCTCATAGAACAGAATGGCTAGCACCACTTTTGGTTTTGTACTCGCGTGATCTATGTAGAGACGTTGGTAATTTTTATGTCAATGATCAAAGGTAAACACACGTTACAAGAAAGGTGTTTCGTGCGTGTTTGTGATTAGTAACCTTCTTGATGCTTCAAGAAGTGAACACATGAACTCATCTGTGAATTTGTGCTTATGTGGTCCTTGACTATGAGATTTTTCTGCTCAAGAAAATGATTTTAAAAGAATCTTAAAAGTCTATCTCATGATTCCCCAACAAATGGTCCTTACATCATAAATTTGTTCACCAACAAACCTTTATGATAGATTTTGTTTGAAGGACCAAACTGTTATGCATGTAAAACAAAAAAGACCAAACTGATATTTACCTAAACAACCAGAATCATGAGAGTTGTTGTTCCTTTTCTAGTTTTTTCTATATTTCTGGGAACACTAAACCATGATTGAAAGCTTCAACTTTGCTCCTATTGGTAGCCCATCTTTCCATTAAATAACCTCTTATATCTTCAAGCATTGTCACAATTAGCTTTTCTCTTGCACCAAGAATGACTCAATTGAAAGTTTCATACATAATGTTGACTAAGACATCGCATTTTGAATTAAAAGTGGACCTAGATTTGCTACAAAAAGTTGGTGGGATTTTTAGGAAATGCTTATATGCCTCCTCATTCACAATCCTCATTTCATATATCTCTCTCCAATGTTTGTGGATAACCTGCTTTGGTTGCCTTCCATATCAACTCTTTTAATTGTTTTCCTAGGAACCTATTTCTAAAATTGTTGTAAAGGTGTCTTACGTAGAACCTTTGTTCAACACCATGAAATAACTCATCCATAGTAGGTAGCAAACCCTGAGAAAAAACAGACAACAAACAACAAATATAAGAACATAAAATGACAAAAACTTAAATGACAAATATAAGAACATAAAAATAAATTGTACCTTTTGTTGACCTGAAATGAAAGTGAATGACTTACAATAATGTTGCCCACCAAAATCATTAATCAATAATTCAAGGAACCATGCCCAAGAGTTCTTTTTGTTTCTTCTTCAGCACCAAAAATTGCAATGGGTAGCATTTGATCATTAGTGTCTCTATCCACTTCTGCATGTAGTTGCCCCCATAATATTCCTTTAAGAAACAACCATCAGATCCTATAATAGATCAACAGTGCAAGAAACTTTGTTTACATCCACCAAAACACGTGTAAAGCCTTTGAAAACTAAGTAACAAAGGTTTATCCACAAAGTCTTCGTCATTAGAGTCATGCTATAAATGATCAGTATGTTGTACAATTAACTTCACCGTGTTGTTTGAGTTAGACTTGAGGGGCTAATGACAGTAGTCACATAATCTAAGAAATTGTTCTCTAAATTATCTATCTAGTAAATTAATGACATTCCTTCTAGCTCTGTATACCTTCATCCTATTGATTCCAATGTTCCATTTTTGATGGACTATGCCACAATTGTATGTCAATTTAATGTTAGGATTTTTCCTAACTATATTCATTAAATTCTTGACATGCCAATTTTCATTAATTAATTTCACCTTATACTTCCTACTACAAGTATGTGTGTCATTTAATGTTCTCAATCGCCACATATCCTCATTTGGCATCTTAGTACAATATGTTAGCCATTCACATCCATCTTTGCAACCAACTCAAACTCTTGTGCTATCATTTTTTAACAATATTCGCAGTTTGAAAACTTTTAGTTGGCATCTTCTTCCTAATTGCAGCAGGTGATTTAACAAAATCATAATTTTTCTTAAATATTTCCTTTCCTTGTTGGCATCTTCTTCCTAATTGTAGCAGGTGGTTGAGAACTTTTAGTTGGAAATAAACTAGATGTTTTTTGTGGTGGTTGAGAACTTGTAGTTTTTGCACTGTCAGGTTTGGTTGTTTGAGACTGATTGGTTTTTTGGCTTTTTTGTGGTTGGTGGAAGTTGTTTTAGGGTTAGGTTATGCTGGGAAGTTTGTGATTGTTGAGACTATTTGGTTTTTCTAGTTTTTATTGGTGGCTTGGGTTGGGAAGTGCCATCTTGAGTGGGGATGGTTTGGGTAGAGACAATTTGGGTAGTATTTGAAGGTTGGTTTCACACACACATCAAGATACATGTAAAGTCTTTAAAAACTAGGTAACAAAGGCCTATCAACACAATCTTCAACACTAATGCCATTAAGTTCAAGAAATTCAATATGTTGTACAATTAACTTCATTGGATTGCTTGGGTTAGATATGAGGAGTTCATGGCAATAGTCACACACACTATGAAATTGCTATTTGAATGATTCATCCACTAAACCAATGGCAACTCTCTTAGCTTTGTAAGTATTTACCTTACTATTCCAGTGTTTTATTTCTGATCAGCTTTTTGACAAATGTCTATGAATTTGATTTTAGGATTTTCATTAACCATAGTTATCCTATAAATTTTTTGCCAAGCAATTTGTATTCATTAACCTCACTCTATACTCTATTACAATTGTGTGTCATTGAATATTTTTAAGGATTATATAAGATTTTTGTCCCTATAAAACTTTGAAATTTTGATTTTAGTCCCTATAAAAAAAATTAGTTCATACGAAATTATTATGCTAACATTTTTAGTCCCTGTTAGAATGTCGACATATATTTGGAATGAGTTTTTTTATAGACATGTTTATAGTATTGTAAAAGTTCCTCCACAAAAAATTAATTCAAAATTTAATTTTTAGGTTCACATTTTCGTCACTTTTATCTTTGGTTTATGATATTTAAAAAATTTATATTTAGTTAATGTTAAGTTAAAAAGTTTTAAATTTTTATGCATAAACTTTTTATAATGTTTTAAATGTGTTTGCAAAAAATCATACAAAAATTTAAAAAATGAATGTCTCTAGCAGGAAAATTTTGTAGAGACTAAAAAATGTTGTTTCTTTTACGAGACTAAAAGCAAAATTTCAAAAAATATGTAGAGACTAAAAACTTATTTAACCCTATTTTTAATTGTCATGTATACTCATTTGACATCTTAATAATATGCAACCCACTCACATCCATCTTTAAACCCAACTCTAACTTTTGTTCTAAAAAATTTAAAAAATCTTAAATGTCTCCCGCCATGTATTCCATAACTTGTGATTGTATCCCTAAATTCTTCCTTTGATTAAAATTTTGAACCCAAAACCCACTTGAAATCTCCCATCATTTTAGCATCTTTACCACCTTTGTCAAAATCACTATCCACATCAATTTTCTTCTTCCATATGGTAATCTTCATCAAATAGATCCTTATCTACCACACTACTCTTCCTTTTCTAAATGTTCCTTAAATTAAGTGAGTCTTTTATCACCTTCTTATTCTTCATCTAGTTCAAAGTTTTTTGTATTATGTTTACCTTCAACGGTACTTTTGGGCCTCCCTTTCCACATTTTCCATAGGCTCACAACTATCTTTTGAAGGCCCCAACTCTTATTTGTCTTCGGCCTCCCACCTTTATTCTTCTTCTGTTTACTTTCTGCACCTCCACCCACACTATCACCCACTTCCTTATCCACACCCCATCCATTTCCCTATCTACACCAACATCCACTACCTTATCCATATAAAACTCATTTTCATTTACTTCACCGGCATAATTCGTTGTCACCTCATCATTTAATTATGTTTCATCGTCTAAATCTTCAAACCTAACATCAAGTACTATCCACACCATCCTATTTTTAATTTTAGTTTCCATATGTCATGTTTTACTTTGGACCAAATTTCAATTTCAATTTGGGCTTCACCTATGTATGTCACACGAAAATTTTACTCTGTACCCCCAAATTATCTCTATACCCCCACAAACTAAAGGAAAAGATATAAATGTCCTCATATAAATATTAAAAGTTATAGATTTGCACCATTTCACCATTTGAGTTTGTCGGTACAGAAGTGAATAAAAAAAAATTCTTTTTTTCCGGAAAACTTTTTTTAAGTTTTCTAGTACACAAGTTACATTCCTGAAAACTTGAAAAAAGTTTTCCGGTACAGAAGACCATTTCCGAAAGTCTTTTTTGAAGTTTTTCGGAAGTACCGTAAAACTTATTTCAACCTTTCCGGAACATATACAATACCATAAAACTTTTTTTGACATTTCCGAAAGTTATTAAAAAACTTCAACCCACAAGTTTTCTATAAGTTCTTTTTAATTTTAATTTTTAATTACTTTGTTATTTATTTAATTTTTTTTTAACTCATTTATTTTAAAAGATGTGTACCGAAAATTTTTTTCACTAGTTTTCCGGTACATGAGTTTGTTGATACACAACTTTTTAACCTTTTTAACCTTCTGTACTCCGAAAAACTTTAAAAAAGATTTTCAGTAGACACCTTTTTAACCTTTTGTACCGAAAAATTTAAAAAAAGATTTTCGGTAAACACCTTTTTAACCTTCTCTACCGGAAAACTTTAAAAAAGTTTTCCGGTAGATACCTTTTTCTGGTAATTTTCAGAAATCTTTTATGTACCGGAAAACTTGAATTATTTGGTAGTTGGTAGAATAGTAAAAAAAAAGTCAAGGGCATATTTGACATTTTAAAAATTTGAAAGAGTATAAATTTAAATGTGAGGATATAGAGTAAAATTTTCTTATATCACACATTTGTTTAATTGTCATTCACAAATTGTCCATTATGGTAGAAGTCTACATAAAAACATCCATATTGTTATAAACATAAAGTAACTCCCATTCAATAAACAACACTATTTTTACCTTGAAAAAAGATACAACATTCCAAAACACCAAACCAAAAATGGAATACAAATAAGGTAGACTGGAATATGATAAAAAAATGGAATACAAAATGGATCACACATATAAATAACTTTTTTTCAACAAATATGAATAAAATAATAGAATACTAGCCCTTCACTACCAAAAAAGGAACAAAGTAATAACACTAATTAAGAAGAAATAAACTAATCTTTACACAAACAAAATCTCTAAAAATAAATAAATAGAACACAAAAATATTGAAATTGATACGTATCACATATGTTTGCACACAATAATCGAGTGTCCCTCTTTTGATGAATAGTTCACATTTTTCTTTTTTCACAAATCCTAGATACATAAATTTTAATTTGGGGTTTGGGGAAACGTTACTCCACTTATGATAAATATGTAATGGCGTTAAGAACACATCAGTAATAAAATGGACACATCAATATTTTTGAAATCGAATTGAAAAAGGTTTAAAGGAGAGGCACAATTAAAGGGTTGAGTGTGTATAGTCTTGTTTAATTTTACTTAAATATATAATATTGGTTGGGTAAGTTTTGACATAAGGCGATGAATGGTGTTGGGATTTGGAAAAACTAGGAAGAGAGTCGGATCAAAAAACTTAAGCTAGCTAAAGATATTTAGAGAGAGATCTATTTTTCTAATTTCTCTTTTTTTTTTTTAATTGTGACAAGTATTTGTAAAAGGCAAATATGACATAAATAAGAGATAAAGTTTTATAAGATTATATAAATAGAGACATTATTTACCTTACAAGTCGGTTTTGAGATGATGAATTAGGTTTAATATAAAAACTTAAGATGGTATCAGAATCTATTTGATCAGGTCACCCACTATTTATATACACGCATCAAGTTTAATAGTGTTAGAAAGTAAAAGGGCATATTGGTAAAAACTCAAGTCATATATAAATAAGAAATAGAGCTCTATAAAAATGTATAAATAGAATCGATATTCATCCTCTTATAAGTTGGTATTGAAGTGATAAATTAGACCTAATAACAAGCTATAAATGTAATTTGAGGTTTGATCGAGTATAAACATGTGATACAATGGCAGAAAGTAGGGGCTGTTCCAAATGAAGGCAGCAGATTGAAGTGGGGGCTTAATAAAAAAACATCAAGAACAAAACATGTAACATTTAAAAATCATATGTGGGGCTAGCTATTACTATTTCATAGCAGTAGGTAGAATAGAACAATGTTGTTTCCTAGGTGAAGAGCATGTGTGAAATTGTTATGTTGAACTATAATATAAAACAATGATTTATGGAGATACAAAGGTGTGGAGATTTTGTTGTGATAGAAAGATACTAATAAAAAAGATTAAATTAATGTGGAATATTTAAAGATAGAAAAATGAAATCTCTCTTTAAGAAGTTATCACTAAATTTTGTGAGGAAAAAATTAGAGAAAAATTTATTTTTTCTATCAGTAATTAATTTTTTCTAGTAATTCTACCACCATGGGTAGCATTTTTTGTGCTGGTTTATTTTTAAAACATGATGTCCTCATTGGTGAAGTTTGGCTCATTTGGAGCCATCACTTTTACTAGTACTAGTCTACCATTTTAATCTAATAAAATTGTTTGTATTTCCTAAAAAAATTAGGAGCCTATATTTTATGTGGTTATATACATTGACTTTTGTGAGAATTTCATTGCGTAACGAAATTCTATTTTGTTAGGTTATTTACATTTTTTAATTAGATTTAATTTTGCTTGAATGTGGATATCTCTTAGTTGGAATAGTGCCGACCCAATAAATTTAGAGTTTAATGTAAATTTAAAATAGGGTTTTATTTTTACAATATTAAACAATTTGTTTTAACGGATACACAATATTAAACAACTACAAATAAATATTTAATTAATACATTCATATGATTGAGGAATTTTTTTTTATTAAATTAGTTAGTATTAAAATTGTAGAGTGAAATTTATACTATAAAGACTAAAAAAATAATACTAAAAGAATTAATAATATAAATTTGGGGTCTAAAAATATTCGAAACTCAAAACGGCGGTCTCACTTGCTTCCTCTTAGTCCGGCTCTAAGTCGAAATATCTATTGAGAAAAAAACTAAATGCAATTATTTTAGATAATAATTCAAAATCAAAAGGAAAATAGTATAAATATTTTATTAATATTAATCAATTTTATAGAATAAAAGATATATTGTTAGTTTAAAAAGATTTACATTGTCGTTAGTTTGTTTATTGACATGACTTTATATATAATTATAATAAAAATTAATAAATTTTAATGTTTTAACTGTTGTGATTAACGGATAGTAAAAATGTATATAAAATAAATCACAATGATATTAAATTTAAAGCATTCAAATAAATAATATAAAGAATCAGGACTCCATGATCCATGTGTAATTTCTTTTTGAAGTAGTAGTGATTCATGTGAATTGACCAACAATAACGTAATAATGATTGATCCTATTAATTAATTAAATAGTTAATTAATTTTTTAATAGTATCTAACTATTTAATTAGAAACAAACAAACATGACACGCAAGTTGCTTACTTTTTAAATAATTGTTAATAAAAAATCGTCAATAAAAAAATTAATAATCAGCATGTATTTTATGAGGGTGAACTTGCAACCACAAGTTTTTGATTAAAAAAAAAATTGGATACCACGGTTTTCCACATCTATTAGGTATAGTTAATTTTATGGATTAACCAAAACAATGAGTGTTATTGGAGAGTCTTGTAGTGTTTAGATATGTCAGCATGCATGACTAAGAATGAAATAATATATTTTTAAGATATTTCCATATAAAATTAATTAAAGTTTGATGTGTGAAATTTTTGTGTGGTGGTAAATGGATTTGACCATACCCAATCCTAGTGGGCAGTGGCTAGCTGGCTTGATTGATTGTGAAATTTGATCATTTACATACATATGTAAGAATATGTTTACACCTAAAATAAAACATGAAAGATGAGAATGGACAATAGGCTAATTTAAGGGTGAATTGATGCCTAACTAGTCGAATAATATAAAATGGGACTATGGGATTCTTTGTTAATTTTTAAGATTTTGTTTACGAGTTTTGAGATAAGGGTTTTGAAAAAAAGGAAGGATGAGATGGAAGGAATGCAGAATTTTGGAAGCAATGAGGAAACTTAAAAATTGTATTAGAGAAGAAATTTGGAGAGTTTTGGAGTTTTTAGATAAATTTTTCAAATCATTTTCTTATTGTTATAATACTTTGTGAATAAAATTTATATTTATCATAAACATTTTTTTTACTATTCTCTACAAACCACTCTCTTAAATAATGTGAAAAAAATTTCTCTACTTCTCTATTTTTTTCTTCCTCCAAAGCTCTACCCTCCCCTCAAAACTCTCAAACAAAACTTAAGAATTTCACTAGAGTCTGTATGTGGAGGTGCTAGAAAACACAAGAAAAAAGCATTTGAATTGTCTTGAATGTTTTTAAACTTTTTAACTTTAAGCTTTTTGTCAAAAATTTGTCTCGTTTTATAAATTGTTTGTTTAGAAGAAGTTGAAAATAAGAAATAAAGAACTAGAGCAGAAAAGTAGAGAGATAAGGGAAAGAGAAAAACACATAAATTTTATACTAATTTGCAACAATTGTTGCTACATTTAGTCTTTTCCTTTTAGAGAGATTTTGTCTTAGTACAATCAAGGACTTAATCCATTGCAACAAACTAATTGAATAGTTACAAGTATTCCCTATACCTCTTTAGACTCCATGTATTATTTCTTCAAGTCTAACTAGGTTTTACGACGTGTATTCATTCTTCAAAACCCATTAGGCTCGGAAGACTCATTTTGTGTAGCTCGGTTATCATCAGATGAACCATTATTTTGTTATCTTCTTGTATCATCATACACTTTCTTTTTCTTCTTCTATATTATATTGTTTATATTTATTTATTTTTTGGTTTGCTTATTAGATGCCACTTGTGTACTTAAGCAAAAATTAAAGGATTTTCTTGTTCATCTTATTGATCAATACTCAATATGTTCTTATCATTCTCCCTCTTTTTATCATTATCAAGGGTAGCTAAGTAATAATGAAGGCATTAGAATGAATGTAGAATACCAAGAAAAAAAAAAACATGTGAGAAAATAAGAACAGTAAATTACGAAGAAATTATTAGACAAAGAAAACAGTAACAACACACTAAATTTTACAATAACAAGATAGAAGACAATGTACTTCCTTCATGTCGATGGTTGTTTCCCAACCAGGTTGGTAGATTATATATGCATACAGAAGAGAACTACCATATAGATGACACAATGTACCTTTCTTCAAAGCAAAGCTGATTTAATATCAAGTCACTTGGTTCATCACTTTTTTTTTTGGACCAATTGATGATGCTAAAATGATCTTCTTGCTTCTTATCTTCTTTAAATATTAATATTAAACACGAAGATATTTCCTATATTTGTAAAACAACAATATGTTAGTTAACAAATATTTTCAATTATTTTTCTCTACGTTAGAGTCGTTATGTAAAACAATGACCAACTAACATAATTAATATCGGTGTCTTCTACAATAAGTATTCTTTTTTCATACCTCGCCAAGCTCTACAACATGTATTCCTGCTTCAAGCCTCACCAGACTTTGCGACGTGTATTATTTATTCAAGCCTCACCAAGATCTACTAAATGTATTATTTCTTCAAGCTTTATAGTCTCTACGACATTTAATATTTCTTCAAGTCTCACCAGACTCTACAACATGAATTATTTCTTCAAGCCTCAATAGAATTTTACAACATATATTAATTCTTCAAATCTCACCAAACTCTATAGCATCAATTGGTTCTTCTCAACATTCAGGCAACAGACTTTCTGAGAAATACGAGTATTCTCTAAACCTCTCTAGACATGACATTCTCTTGAAAACAACTTAGTACTATCAAGACTTTCAAGGAGTTACAAGAAGCCATTATCAGACGTTTTAAAAATGGGATGTGTCTATGCATTACAATCTGAAATAATAAATCCAAGTATCTTTCTTATAAAAGATATTCATTTTTCTTCTTGGATGACTTACAAAAGTAAAATTTCTCATGGAGAAGATACACAATCCACACACATCTTGTTTTTGAGGATTTTGTCTTAGATATTTATTCAAACACAAAACCTCATTTGGACAATGTTGGACTTTTTAGTTCTCTACTCTATTTTTCTTCATCGTTATCTTTTTAGTTATCATTTTGGTCATCTTAAAATAGATCTTCAGTATATAGCTACTCAAAGATATTGTAGTTGTCTATGTTACCAGTGTAGTCAATGCACATATGCCATTTGTTATTACTTTTCTTAACAAGTACAACATTTGAAAGGCAAGTGGTATAATTGGCCTCATATACAAAGTTGGTTTTGATCAAATCACTAATATCCTTGTTGACCTCAAGAGATTATTTTTTTTGTGGCGCTTTGCTTTTTCAAATCTTATTATCAATTTGCCTCTGAGTCTGATAATGTTATTTATTGTCAATACCATCTCATATTAGAATTGGGTAAATTGTGCGTCTGCTTTTTTTTTTTTTTTGATATGGTAGTCGTTAAAGTAAAAATGTCGATTTACAAGAAAGGGGGTTTGAATTGTAAATGCACCCTTTTAAAAATTCCTGTTAAAAACTTAAGAAAATAACTCAAGATTGATCTTGGTTGTGAAAACAGAAAACGGAGAACGATCTTGGTTTCTGACCAGAAAACGTAGAACGTTCTTGGTTAGTTAAAATCAACAATTTAACTTGAAAATCAAACAGACTGAAAGTAAATAGATAAGGGAAGAGATACCAGACAAGAATGTATCCTGGTTCACCCAACCCGAGTTACGTCAAGTCCTTACAACTGTGAGATTTTCCACTAAGTGTTCAAAACAAAGAACCTTCTTGGTTTTACAGCACCTAGCTCAGATCAACCTTGATCTGTTACAAAGTTAAAACCTTTCCACCCAGAAAGGAGTTCAATCAGGCCACCTATCAACCTTGATAGGATTTCTTACAATCTACCCAAACTATACTAACACTACAAGAAATTTTACTTTTAGTGACAGTGAAAATCTGTAGGTAAACGTATAAAAACCGTAGGGATAACCAAAATTACCTATACCGACGGTTTTTTTTTTTGTGGTATATAATTATCCAATACCTACGGATTTTCGCCGTTGCTATAGGGTATAGTGACAAAAAAAATTCCGTTGTTGTAAACATTTGATTTTACCTACGGATATTTCACTGTTGGTATATATTTTAGCTATAATTTTTAAAAGTTATACCTACGATTTTGATTCTGTTGCTATACATTTAAGTGACATCTTTTTTCTGTTGGTATAGGTTTTAACGGTAACAAATTTGCTATAAATATTAATTTTTTGTTATCAATACAAATTATATAATAATTTTATTTTATAAAATTAATGAAATATGAATACACAATGAAATATATATATATATATATTTAAGAGTCAAAATAAAATAAAAGGTATTCATCGTATATCTTAAAAATTAATATAAAATTCTTACAACAATAAAACAATAGTTAAATAATGTTCACCATAATGTATTTTTACTTAGTAGTGGAAAAGGTCTTACTAACATTTAAAATAGACATCTTATGTCATACATAACAATCTCAACAAACATTATGAAATCGAGTCCACTAAATTGCCAATATTTCATCTTCAACAACAAATTAGCTTTTAATCTTCACTTACAATCAATAAAATAACAAATGAATAAATACACGATTCAATATAAAAATATTACTAATAAAATAGAGAAAATATTAATGATTTTAATCAAAATTAACTAATACTATCTAATTACCATTTTCATTATTTTCATTGTTGTTTGGACTAAGTGAATTCAAATGCTTTTGAGAACTAATAGCATCAAGAACCTATCACAAAAAATAGAAAATATTACTTATGAAAAATACGAGCATGGAACTTATGAAGCTAATTGGATAAGATTAATAACTTATGATATACCTGTCTTGCAGCTTATATTATATCATTCACATCTTCTCCAGAAAATCGATTTTGAATTAAAGTCATCACATTTGCTAACAAGCTTTCCATATTCTTAACTCTTTCGCGCAACTCTTCATTTTCAGATACACAAACCTTCAATTTTTTAGAATGAGGAATCTTATCCATACATCGCACACGTCCGTTTTTATAGGTCCTTATACTTGATAAAATATGTCATCCTTCCAAGACATAGAACCTTGTGTGTCTTGGGTTGATTGAGAAGTTCCAGCCTCATTACTATGTTTTTTTAGTTCTTCCTAAAAAATAAAATAAAAATTATTAATGATTGAAAATACCAAATTGAAATTGACATTCAAAGCTTGTAGTACTACAATAAGATCCAATCAAAAAACTTCAACACTGCATATAGGTTAACAAGTACAACATCTCCTAAAAGGTCAAATAAAAAACCAATACAATTATTATACAATTGAAAATAAAATTCAGCACTTTGTCAAACTTATTTTATACACATTTTATATATTGGTACCGTTTAATTATTATCAAAACTTACAATCAATCTTACAGTCTTTTCATTGACAATTGATCCGTCTTTACGAGTGTGGGGTATCAATGTAAATATATTTACGTTCGGACAACACTCCTTTGCCCTTTTTATCTACAACCAAACAAACAAGTTATATGCATTTTATTTTTTAATTCAAATTAAAGCCATGAAGATACAAATAGAAATAAACCTTCTCATCAATAAGCTTTGGGAGACTTTTTGAACCCATACAATGAACATCTTCAAACTTAGCACGACTTTGCCTATTAATTTTACTTATTTTTTGCAATTGATATAAAATATTAGTCTAAATAATAAACTCTTTAATATATTACTCATAATATATATGACTTACTTGTCCTTCATTAGAAAACCAATGACGAACCAAACCACGATATTGATTTGGGTCAACCCTATCATCTAGTACAAGAGATGCAACTTCTCATTCTGTTTTAGTAGGGTCATATGTCATTGACTTTAGATCACCCTTCTATTGCCTCCATTTCTCATTCAACTCATATTTTAACATTTCTCTTGTTAAGTCATCTATTGGAGGAACAAACTCAAATTTTCTCTACACAATAAGAGATGTTAAAAAAACATGTTATATTAGTTAAATGTATAATCACAATAGTTTGAACACAGACCTCTACATACCAATATTCTTACAGTTATATATATTTATCCTGATTCTGATGCACTCTAGCTTCACCATACTTCACAGTTCAAACCAACTTCAAACTCACACAAATAAGTGAAGAACAAGGTATTCAACAACAACATCAAATCATGGAAAAAATGGTCAAAAAATTTCTTGTTTAAACAACATCATTGACATGTAAATTCTTCTTCAGGTTTAACACGTTATCGTTCAGCACCAAGTTCTTATTTAAACAACATCATTGACAGAGAATTCTACGAACATGTTTTAAATCGACCTTCAAGTCCAGAAACAGAACCTATTTTTTCACGGTTTATGAACAGTTTAGGCTCAGAAAACAGAACGAGTTTTCTTAGAAATTCTAGTATGAACCCTAAGTCTCAATCAAACTCACGAAAATTCAAAATTAATCCCTAAAATGAACCCTAACTCTCAATCAAACTCACGAAAAATTCAAAACAACACAAAAATTACAAAGAACTAAGGTCACAGGTTCAGGTTGTGCGAAAATACATAAACAGTACAGAAATTCAAAATTTACTGGTGGTGCGAGAACGGTGGTCACAGGGTCAGGTCACGGTGGCGCTGGTGGTCACACTGCCGTCGTGGATGTGGTGCGAGAACGTTGGTCACAGCGACGACGAGAACGGCGGATGTGGTGCGAGAACGGTCACAGCGACGACGAAAACGCTGGATGTGGTGCGAGAACGGTCACATCGACGGCGAGAACGGTGGACGTGGTGCGAGAACGGTCACAACTATTGGGGCTCGAGGTTGAGAGGTTAGGGATTTAGGTTGGGGCTCGGATTGGGTGAAAGAGAAGAAGAGTTTAACATATTTTGGGTTTTAGGTGTTTTGAGGAGAAGGGGTTTAGTTGGTACTGATTTACATTCTGGCTCTATTAATTTTTTTTTGGCTCCATTAAATTTTTTTTTTGGCTCTATTGAAAAAATTTGGATTTTGGCTCCATTGAAATTGAGTGCATTAAAAAAATTAGGATTTTGGCGTCCATTAAAAAATTTTTTGGCTTACATCATGAAAAATTTGTACAAAATTATTTTCACAAACAATTAAGATTTTGGCTCCTTTAAATTTTTTTTTTTCAATTTTGATGTGTATAGCCACATATTTAAGTGTGTAACTATAACAATTAGTGACAAATTTATGTCACCGAAGGTATAAGACACCTATACCAACAACAAATAGTTTATCTGTGGGTATAGTTTATCTATACCTACAGTTTTTAATTTTGTCACTATAAGCTTCTGTAGGTATATGTCTATTTTCTTGTAGTGTAAACTCTTATAGTTTGAGTTTTACAATAATGATGAGATTGTTTTGTTAGAATCTGAGATGTCTCAACTCTTTGTTTGAGATCTGATTCTTTGATAGAGAAATACACGAGAATGATTCTAGGAATTGAATAGGAAAAATCAGAATTGATTCAATGTATGTGAGTGAGAGAAATTCAAGTATGATTGAAATGAGTAATGAATTTTCTTAGTACTTGAAGCTCTGATTTGTTCTTCATCGTGACGCTTTATTTATAGGCTTCAAGAGAGCTTATGATAGCTCATTTAACCGTTGGAAGCTGTCATGAGTAAGTGAATGGATAAGATCAGCCATAAAACAAGATTATTCTTGCTGAAACCAGGAATGTTATTGTGATCCAAGAACGTTCTTCGAATTTGTCTGAGATGAACTGACTTATATTGTGATCTTGACAGTTGTCTGAAATGATTACAAGCTTTGAGTCACGTGTGCAGGCCTGTTTGAAGGTACAACAACAGTGTCATTTACAGCCTGTCAGTTTGTACTTGCACTTGCTTGTTTTGGAGAATGACCTTGCTTTATGCTTTTTATGAACCACATTGTTGAGCCTTCGAATTCTGGAATGATCCTTGCTTAGATTGATCCTTGTATATTCTTGATAAAGATATGGAATGAATAACACTTCTTGGATCTAATCTTTTACATAGAAATCTGATCATTTTTGTCTGTGGCAGATATGGAGAATGTTCTTCGTTTTCCAGAAATCTGTCAAGAACGTTCTTCGTTTTACTAATTTTGCTAAGAATGTTCAGGTCTGTCTGGTCTTGCTAATATGTGATCTTCTTTCTTTGTGATTCGAGTAGTTTCTTTGAATCTGATTGTCTCAGATTGTTTCTTGTCAAGTGCTGATGATATTGATGTAAAATCCAGAGGCTAAAACTTCTTTTAACTAGTGGAGATTGATTGATCTTGGAGCTGTGATGATCATTCTTGAAACTGGAGAACATTCTCTGTTTTCCAAATTTTGTTAAGAATGTTCTCCTTCCTTGTCTTTTTAGTTTCTTGCCTTTTTGTGCTGATTTCTTTGCTTTGTTTAAATCATATCTTTAAATTAATACACTCAAAAGCACAAAGTTAAATTAACATAACATTTAGAATCATAATTAACATTCTTAATTAACTTTTTGTTTGTTTTCATCAAAACATTAAATTGAGATTTTGTCTCAACAGTCGTTTCTCAGACTCCCTTTTTATAATTGAACCATAATTATTTGTTACCTTTCACCATCATGATATACCAGTATTTTTATTATTAATTTGTCTAAATAATAAAGAAGTTCGACCAGTCAAATAATTGCATTTAACCTTTTGTATCTTTAATAATGTAGAGATTTATTTACTTTTTGTACATAATTGATTAATTAAATTGATGTTATTTTATATATTTTCTACACTAATTAAATTGTAATATAAGTTATTAAAGAACTAATGTAATGATTTTTTTATTTAAAAAATGGTATTCATTGAAATTGCTAGAAATTAAGTCGATCGAGAATAGTATTCAAAATCGTTAAACATCAAAAAAGAAAAATATGTGAACAAAATCACATAATCCAACTTAATAACATAAAATAAAATAAAAAATACTTACAATTACACCAAAGCCTACAAATTGACAAAATTAAAGTAGTAGGAATACGCATTTCTCTTTAGCTCTAACATTGACGATACTTGATCATTTATTGAATTTGCATTAGATCAAAGTCGATCTTTCAATTTAGATCAAACAAACTTCGAATACTGCAATAAAATAGAAAATAAAAACAACGCTGCATCACAATGATAAATAAAAACAATATCATACTAAAACAAAAAAAAATCACAAAAAGAACGTGAAAAGAAATAACTAAATCATTTAAAGGATGATTTGGGTCTCAAAATTAGTTCAAACAAAAGAGACGCCGAGGAAGGCAGCCGCCGGCTGCTACTAGGTTTTCATTCGGTATTTAGTTCAGTCAAAAAAAAAGAACTAAATATTTAATTCAGTAAAAAAAAAGAACTAAATATTTACTCACATAAAAGAGTTAAAATATAGTATTTAAAAAATTTGTGGAGAACAATGTCCAACGTTTCACAATCATATGCATCATGTTTCTTTTTACCGAAAAAACGTACTTCATTTGCCTCGCGAATGACCAAAGATTCATATAAGATTTTATAAGCTGTTATTCTTGGATTTATTGGGCCACGTTGTGCCCATTGCCAACAATGATAGATGACACTTTAATATTTTAATGTATTTCTTACCAAAGTACTGCAGTTGTTACTTGATTTGTAATTGCTAATTTGATTTGGTATAATGTGTTGTTGAAGTATTGGTTATTTGTTTGGCTAATTATTGCTTTTGCTGACGTGTAGGGTCTACATGGACAAAACCTAGTGGTGTAGTTATTCTAATGTAAATAAAAGAGAGCCATAAGTTAAAAGATAAAATATTCATTATATTTCACTGTTACCATATTTTTTACAAGAAAGAGAGTGTATTCACCGGATAAGTTGGTTTATACTATCAATTAATAAGAAAATATGATTTTTTCGCATCTCTACACGGTTGTAATTTTTATAATAAATAATTATATAAAAGTGGTAATTTGATCCAATTACCATTATCCATCTAATTCATATAATTATAAATTCATTCAATTTATCTATTATTTAATATAAATTTTAATCAACTTGATTCAATTCATCAATTTAAAAATATATATTGATCTAATCCATCAAACTTTTTAAAAAAATTCAATAAATCATATAATTTATTTTAAAAAATTCAATAAATCACATAATTTATTTAATAAAATTAAATTGATTATATTTTAAAAATATATATAATTTTAAGAAAATATTATATATTTATTTCAAAAAAATATTTCTCATTATAAAATTATTTTAAAATCTTTTTTCTAATTATTTTAAAACTAATTAATTCAAAAAATTGTTTTATTTATTGTTTTATAAAAACTGATTTAAAATTTATTGTTTTAAAAAATGTTTTTAGAAAAATCAGAATTTTTAAATATTACTTTTATTACTAATATCTTTATTATATTTAAAAAATAAAGTTTAAATAATTATTTTTATTATAAAACAGAGTTTTATTAAAAAATATTTTTTTAATATAAAAACAGATTTTTTTTGCTGAAATAAGAAATATAATTTAATTGTTTTATTATTTTAAAAATAATAATTTATTAATTATTAATTTAAAAAAGTGGTGGTTGGTGATTTTTGGACCACCGTCATGCGTCATGCGACCATAGATCGTTGTGGTGGCTGCCAAAAGCGTCTCTGGCTACCACTCTTTAAAAACAATAATAAAAAATTGTTTTCCAAAAATAATATAAAAACTAATTAAATATTTAAAAACAGTAATTTTCAGTATTTTTTAATATTTGAAAAACAGTTTTATATTTAAAAATAATATTTAAAAAAAACAGTTTTATTAATATTTATAAAATAGTTTTTTAAAATGATAAATTAATAAATTTTAGGAAGAATAAAAATCATTTTTTTTTTGCTATAATATTACTGTAGGGATATAATTTGTTATAATATTAAAAAAAATTATTAAGTGGATTGGATGGATATCCATCTATTAAAATATGATAATGGATGAATTGGATGGTTTATTTTTAATGGATTGGATTGGATTGAATTTTAAAAATAAAATAAAAAATTAGTGGATTGTAAATGGATTATTTTGCTCCATCAATTACAATTCAAAGCAATATCCATCCAATTTGTCACTTCTATAACTATATAATCAACAACTTGTATGGGCTATTAAGTAATGTAAAACTATTTATACTTACGATATACGTCTATTACATTTTTTCTTTTATTATATCTCTTTATTCTCTTCACAACAAACTTATGTACAAATATAAATAATATAATATAACCACAAAAACTGAAGTACTTCTTTTATAAAAAAAAATAGATAAATTGGATTTTAGAATTTTTACAAATATTTATATATTATTTATAAAAGAAAAAGGAAATATATCATCGGTGTAAATTAACTAGTTTTACAACAACGTTCCATAAAAATATAGAATTTAATAATTATTTTTGTACAACAGTTACCAAATATAAATATATAATAAGATGAATTATAATTAAATAATAATAATAATAAAAAACTATTTTATACCGTCAATGTATAATCATTCCACTCTATTGATAAACGAAGTTCTTATATTAACAACAAAATCCTTTGTTTTGTTCTGAAACACAAGTAAACTAAAATCTTAGTGACGAAATCAACATTCATTAGCTAAGAAGCATATATTTCCAATTCGATGTGAACAAAAGCAAGGATTAGCACTTACACAGTTTGACAATTCATCCTAAAATATTATTTTTGGTAATAATAATCCAACAATGAACATGTCATATAAAGTTCTGATAGTGATTTAAGATATATAATATTTTGCTTCAAAAAGAAAAAACTAGAATACAAAGACGTTGGTTTGTCATATATAGATTTGATAATAATTATTTTTGTACCAAAAAAATAATAATTATTTATGTGGGGAAGAGTGATGACGCAATTGAGACTATGTTGAAAATTAGTTCCATTGGTCGGTCATGAATCCGTATCCTGATGGCCACTTGTGTGGGCCATAGGCCCATTTTCTTTCTGGCGTCACATTTGTGGTTTTTTCCTTTATTTCATCTTTTTACATTCTTTCACATCAAAAAAAGATATCTCAATAGTTATTATCATTTTATTTTCATAATGTAATTAGAAGTCACATTTTTCAAACTATCCTCTACTAAAATATGTTTCATGAGAATAAAAATTATTTTTACTTTTATTTTAGACAATTGAAATTAAATCTCTAAAACGGTGTAAATATATAATATGATTGTGCATCTTTTATCTATTAACTGTGTGAATCGAATCCTTCAAATATCTTAATTGTTATGCATAATGAGATGTTTATAGTTTACTTGATCAATTCTTATACTTTTAGCAACTACTATTTAGGTTAGATTTGATTGAAATTGAATTATTTAACAAAATATTTTACGTTGTTTAGTATTGTCAAAGAAGAGAGATGTCAAAGTTATATATACGAATTCTAGTTCTTTATTACACGATGTATTAGTAGAAAGTACTTTAAGTTTGTATCTAATTGTCTTCTTCTTTTTTATTATATTCTAATGTTTATCATATTGTGAAATGTAGTTTAGATATTTGCATTGGGTATGTGTGTCTATTGGGGATATGTTTGAGAGTCTATATTGTAAAAAAATATCATTTAGTGTTATTATCTGATAATCTTTAAACAATAGATATACTTTTTTTTTCTCCAATTTTAAAGTTTTCACGTCATATTCTAATTTTTATCGTGTTCTCTTAATTTTTTTTAGGCTAAATACCACCCGTGGTCCCTTAACTTAATTTCGGTTAACGATTTAGTCTTTTATCTTTTTTTCCCAATTTGACCCTTTATGTTTTTAAATAATTTCAGTTTTACCCTTTAAGTGGGGTTCCATTAAGAAAAAGTTAAAAAATCTCTCATCTGAATCATTGCATATGTTCATCAAACCTCTAGAAACGATTGCCACTGATCCGAAGTGATGTCTATGGAGTATAAAGACCACATAGCTTTAGTTTTAACGAATCAATTCTACTACCAAACTTAGAACAAACTTTGAACATTTTTCTAAAATATTTCCAAAACATAAAGGGTAACTTTTTCTGAAAACGGGTGAGGGATTTTTTAACTTTTTCTTAACGGAACCCCACTTAATGGGTAATGCTGAAATTATTTAAAATCATAAAGGACCAAATCGGGAAAAAAAAAGATAAATGACTAAATCGTTAACTGAAATTAAGTTAAGGGACCACGAGTGGTATTTAGCCTTTTTTTTATGTTTGTTTTCCCCAAAAATTTCAATTATTATCTGATAATGTTATTTTTTAAATCTTTTATATTCATTTATATTTTATTTTATTTAATATATAATATAATTATAAATTTTATCATCTTTTATGTAGAAAATATAATTTTTTTTATTTATTATTTTATATATGAATGAGGATCTGATGACTTTAGAAGCAATTGTTGTTTGAGTTACTGCCCTTAATAACTCTTTGCAAACACTAAATCTCATCAATTTAATCGTTCATTGTTTTAATATTACCTAATGATCATGCATATAGAAAAGTTTACAAAAATAGGTATATGTAGTTATAAGATCTTATAATCAATATTTATTTGTATTTTAAAAATACATCATATGTTCAACTGAACTTGATAAAATATTAATTGCTATTATAATTTTATAAAATTTTATATATTTAATCTACTTAATAAAAAATATTAATTTGAGAGTTGTATTAATTAAACTTAATGTCGATAAAAAGTTATTAAGTGGAATAACTCAAATAAAAATTAATTCTAGAGTCAATATATCTCTCCACCATTCATATATATGAACAGAGGCAAGTGATGGGCTGCTGAGTCTGATATTTGAGTTTGATGTACAGATTGAAGTACCACTTGTACTCCTTTTAAACAAAATTGCTTATAAAAAAATGTAGGCAAATAATTCAATTATATTAAATTAAATATGATTTGGTTTTTTATCAATGAAATATATTAATTAAATATGATTTAAGAAAATAATTTAAATATTTAGTTAATTTTATATAATCTTTTGATTAAATAAATGTGGATAGTGACTTGCTAAACTTGATAAAATTCAATAAAAAATACATCAATAATTAATAATATATATATATATATATATATATATATTCTTCTTTTTGTTTTTCTTTCATATCATTCTACAATTATACAATTCAATAATCTTTATTAATGAGAAGATTCTATTCTAAATTTAGAAGGAAGAAATTGTACAAATATACTTCTACATTTTTCAAATATAACAAAAACCTCTCATAATAAAAAATCAAATTGTCAAAACTTATGAATTTTTCAAATCAGTTAATATTTTGTAATTACTAAAAAAAATGGGATCAAATCAATTAATTAATATACAGTACAAATTTTGTTATCAGAACATAGGAGTTGTGTTTTTATTGTTTGTAT
>JBBPBQ010020321.1:48121108-48159858 GCA_037974755.1 Cicer yamashitae
AATGAATTTCGAAATAATTTAAATAAAAATAATTAAAAAAATTAAATTTTTATAAATATGTTCTAAACATTATAATTTTCTGAAATATTGGAATAAATCTAGAAAATAGATGTTTTCAATTCTCTAAACAAATTAAAATGAAAATTAAATGCAATAATAGGCATTAAATAAAATAATTGGTGCAATTCTCTAAACACAAAATGAAATTCTTTAATAATATAAAAATAAAAATTAATGCAGTAATAGGCATTAAATAAAATATCTTTTAGAAATTTTGATATTAATATATTTCATTCAATTAATTTCAGCAGAATTCATTTATTAATGATCAGTACATATCTTGACACACAAAAATGAAAATTAAACACAATAATGGACATTAAATACAATAATTTGCATTAAATAAAATGTCTTTTACAAATTAAAAATTAAAAACTTGAAGAAAAAAAGATTAAAATTGGAGTCACAAGGTCGTTGGGTAATTTAGGAGGGTTGGAGTGACACAGATCATGGTTTCAACTCTCCACTCTAACAAAAATAAACAACTAATTATTTCAAATTTAGGAAAAACATAATCTACAAATATGTTACTATATTTGTAAAAATAATAAAAATATCTAATAGGGTCTAAATAATAACAAAAAGTCAATTTTTTTGAATTATTTAACTAATTGAAATTTATAAAAGTGAATTTTTGTCTTGATAGAGCATGATATGGGACAACAAATTATGATCAAATATTTCTTGATTCCTTTGAAAAGGTCCACGTGATTTTTGCATGAATATGCAAACTTATGTTTGATTTCATATCTTTTAAATAAATCACTCAAAAACACTAGTTAATAAATAATATGATCACAATCCTAATTAACAAGTTAATTAAATGTTTAATTATCTTGAAAACAATAATTAGGCATTTTTCCTTAACAATCTCCCCATTTTTTATGATGACAAACATATCAATTAGATTTTGAATTTTGATTCTTATTTAAGCATGATATTTAAACAAGATGTTTTTGTCAAAAAGCTCCCCCTCAATTTTAGCATCAATTATCATATGCAAACAATAATTTTTGAACCAAAATATCTTCTTCTTCCCCCACCCCCCTTTGTCAAAACAAAAAGAAGCGGAAGGAAACAAACACAAAGTAGATCAAAACGACAGCGACGGTGAAGAACCATCAAATGTTGATGAAATTGAGGGCTTTGGCATATCAGGAAATGAATGAGAAGGATTAGGACCTAGTTTGGGTGCAACTTCATTAATCACCTAATCCCTTAAAATAGCATGCTCCTTATCTTGATGAATTCGTCGATCACTGATAGTTTGAAGAGTAGTAAATATATTCGAAATGCCAGTACTTGTCTTGGATGTATCCCTCTCGATCTTTGTCCTCTTTGATAGACAAGCATCTTAATGAGCATTTTGGGAAGCTGGAACTTGTGCGCCATTAGACGGAACAAGGGAAGCGCAAGAAGATTCTAGTGTGGCATAAGTCAAACCAATAGTTGAAATGGTAACAAATTGTGTAGGTTGTTGAGCAATAATGGGAGCAGTTGAATCAAAGGCAGAACTTGTAACACCCTGATTTTTAAAAGCACGAGTGTATATTTTTTTTCTTCAAAATAAATGGATAAAAACACCAGGTTAACTCTATAAATGAAGAAAATACTTTTGGACAAAACATTTAAATCGTAATAAAAATTACCAAGTCGTAACTCAAACGACAAAAGTCATAATTTATTTCCTCATAATTACAACAAATTAAAAAGGTTTTTGAATTGATAATCCAAATATAAAGTACACCGGATCCAATAGTTTGTTTCAAATACACAAGTTCCTTTTTCTACAACAACTTGAAATAAGTAAAAGAAATAAATAACATTCTTAAATAGAACCCTAAGCTAATCATTAATCTATCTGAGGGTGACTGGGTACTGAGAATCCACGAGCGGCATCAAGCCCCCTGTTTTCGGTCACACAACCAACCCATCACTGTGCCACGCCTTAGATCGACCCTGGTTCTTATTTGAGGGCAAAGCCCAGATTTCCACAAAAGTTGTAAAGGGTCACCAATCCGAAATTGACAAATATCACATAGCATTTATTTTTTTTTTATGCATAAAAATCACCCTTCAACTTAGCATACATCTAAGAAGGGTTTACATATGTTAAACATGCATAAACAAGGTTGAAAAATGAAGTTTTTGACCAAACTGCAATGTTGTATTCGAATACACCCTCTGTGTAGTCGAATACACTTGCGAAAACAGCAGAAAAACAACAAAAACAGAACTGACAGCACTACTGTATTCTAATACAGCCTGTCTGTATTCGAATACAGCATTCCATTCAACTGTATTCGACTACAGCACCTTGTGTAGTCGAATACACTTCAAAAAATCAAGTCAGTAGCTAAAATCAATCATCTATATTCGACTACAACACAGGTGTAGTCGAATACACCTGTCAAAACAACATATTTTCAATTTTTAAACATTTCAAAACCATTCCAACACTTTCCAAATCATTCTAACACTTTCCAAATCATCCTAATACTTTCCAAATCATTCAATCAATCACAAACGCCAACACGGCACAATTCACACATCACAATCAAGTGCGCATATACAACCGTCACAGTATGTATATACAATCATCATAACACATCAAACATGGCACCATTCACGCATAAGTGTACGGTCTCTCACAAACGAATGCATGCGATCGCTCACAGATCAGCATGACTTTCAGGAGTGCAATCTCTCACAGATTCGCACGACGAGAGTGCAATCTCTCACAGATCAGCACAACTAACACGATTGCAATCTCTCACAGATTAACACAACTTACATAAGTGAAATCTCTCACACATTAGCACAACTTACACGAGTGCAATCTCTCACAGATTAGCACAACTTACACGAGTGCAATCTCTCACAGATTAGCACGACTACAAGAGTGCAATCTCTCACAGATTATCACGACTACAAGATTGCAATCTCTCACAGATTAGCACGATGCGATAATCCCTGTAAGGGTAAGATGAACCAACAATTCACATGGAATCATCCTGTGGCCCATCTGGTCACCACTATCACCGACGCGATAATCCCCGCAAGGATAAGATGAACCAATAATTCACATGGAATCATCTCGTAGCCCATCCGGTCACCACTACCACTACTATGAAATGCATGAGCATACTCTGACTCTCGACACCACAATCATTAAGTAAATGCAGCTATTAAAAGATTCCCCATTTTTAATGCTCATTTAACACTAATGATTCTCGAATCACATGAAATTGAATTCAAATCACCACATACACAATCTCATCAATTCATTTCACACCAAATCAAAATTCACACATAAATTGCATTTATTCAAAACCTCACATCTTCAAACATCAAGCATATCTCAATGTTCATAAAATTACCCATAAACATATCAACCACACCAAGTAAAAATCACCACCAGCCACACCTTCAAAACTCGTTAAATTCAATTTCACCCATAAAATGCATTAAATTCATTTCCCACAACATTACACCTTACCCATCAAATTAATTTTCCAAAATTTTCAACCATAACCCACCAAATCAAAACTCCAAATTATTAAACATAAACCACATCAAAATCAAACCCCACAAATACACATATAGAGTCCTATATGCAAGCTAAAAATTTGGAAGGAGCCCTTACCTTCGTTGTAGCTTTAACGGCCGATTACGGCACCGCGATTAAATTCCGGTAAAACTTCGCTTCGCACGACGCTTCCAAAGTTGGCTCACTAGCACCGTACCGTGGAGACGAGCAACTTTCCCTTCTGTCACTTCGTGAGATTGAGCTCAGAAGTGGAAGAAAAGTGGAGGTTTACGTTTGGTGGTTTTGAAAGGCGTACGCGGGCAGGGAGGAAAATGTTTTCCTTTTCTCTGTTTCTCCTTTCCTTCACTTAAACATATATATATATATTAACTTACTAAACTATATAAATATATATATATAATAAACATATAACAAACTCTAATAAAATATGCTTTTGGTATTTAATTCACCAAATGAATTAAAATTGGGCTAAATGCCTCAGCAATTTAACACCAATATACTAAAATTGCATAAATTAGAGTTTGAAATTTAGGGTCGTACAGAACTAGCACAAAATTTGTTGACACCAAAACGAGAGGATAAACTTACTTGAGGAGAGAGGACGATGGGGGACATACGTGAAACTCTTCCATGATTAATTCGACTGGATGTTTGACATTGTAAGATAGGATTTTGCAAATAGCTTAGAGTTAATGTTCCAAAAATAGTTGGAATTTCTTGATCAAACGAAATTGGTTCAGATTGACGGAGAGCAGAACCAAGAATGTTCTATCTCAAAGAAGAATGTTCGGGAAAAATTTCTTGATTAAAATTTTGAACATTGGGATTAAATATAGTTTTTCGCTTTGAGCCCTTCCTTTTTGCTGAGCCAAGAGTGGGAAAATTTGTGTCTTGTAGTGGAGAGGATTGAGGTGCATTCACAACTTGTAGAAGCGATGAATCTTTCTTCATATGAGAAACATTTTTTGAGGTGAATTTTGAGATTTTGAAAAAGGATTCCTCATCCTTAAGAGAAACTTTTAAATATTTGAAGATTTTGTTAAGGACCATACCATAGGGCACGGTGAGGGCATTTGTAATCACGAATGGTGGAAGCTATCATGTTTTGAATGATGATAAAGGGCAAGTTTAATTTGTGGTCGTGGAGAAGGTGATAAATGATCATGACATCATTGTCAGAGACAAACTCATGAGTTCCACAATGAGGAAGAACAAAATATTAGATTATGCTATTTAAGATTTTTAGGAGAGGTTTTAAATCAGCACACACAAAATTTGTAGACCCCTGGAGTGAAGAGTTCATTAAAATCATTGCCAAATACGGTGGGTCATTCAGTGGGAAGATCCAAAATTTTGGCAAGAATGTCAAGGGTTAGATGAGTTTCTACCAATTTGAGTTTTGTTACAATGAGAGCTTTGTCAGGAAAGGCATGATCTTTGCAATAGACAACACAAATGACTTTTGGATAGTATTTATCATAAATTTCCAAAAATTTGGATCAACCTAAAGCATTTGTGTACTATTTAATTGAAGTTCTTTCAAGTTTGAGATTTCAAAGACAAAAATTCTTCCAATGCCTACTGGTCTCTCAACTCACTTGTCCTAGTAAGTTTTTTCAGGATTAGAGGAGACATGGGGTGGAATGAAAATTTTGGTGGCTACTTTTTTGACAATTTGATTTGGATGTAGAACGTTCTTGAGTTTTTGACTTTGGTGGAGAATGTTCTGGACTTGTTGTTTTTTATGGAGAACGTTATAAGGGTTTGATTTTTTTATGCAGAACGTTCTACGGGTTGGGTTGTTGGTGCATAACGTTCTGGTTTCTTAGATTTTCCTTTGTTTAAGTGTTTTGGTGTAGAGGAGGAGGGTTTTGAAGTTTTTCTGGAGGAAGTTTTGGATGGTGGTTTCTTTTTGGAAACATATTTTGATGGTTTTGAAATAGTTTTGGTTGTTCTAGGGGTTTCTTTTGATGATGTTTATGGCGTAGAATTTGACGGTTCAATAGGTGG
Organism: Cicer yamashitae; assembly: GCA_037974755.1. NCBI lineage: Eukaryota > Viridiplantae > Streptophyta > Magnoliopsida > Fabales > Fabaceae > Cicer > Cicer yamashitae. The sequence continues at coordinate 48,126,729 of JBBPBQ010020321.1, forward strand.
CCAAGTGATTTGTGTGGTGGTTTAGAAAATGGTTGAGAAGGTGTGTTAGTTGTTGGTAATATTTCAAAGGTTTTTGGTAGAGATGAGGAAGATGGAAATAATAAAAACCTTTTAGGTGGAGAAGATTCATTGTCAAAATTGTTTGAGATGGTGTAAATGGTAGTGTCAACAATCTTTGATTTTTTGTAAGTACCAATGCTAACCATGATTCTCATAGATCATAATTTTAAGGGAGAATTATCTTATTTGGCTAGTTTTGATTTTTTGTGGAGATGTGGTGGTGCTTGAGTTATGGTTGGAAGGTTACATTGAAAGAGAGAGGATAAAACAGTGGTGAGATGAGCCATGATAAGGGGAGATGGACTAGGTTCGTGAGAGGTTGAGAGATAATCGAAAAATGTTATTTTTGAAGATGATGATTCTGGAGGCATATAGGGATGAGATACTGATCTGGGTGGAGATGGTGTTGGAGCTAGGGGTGTTCGCGGTGCGATTTTGAGAGAAAACGCACCCGATTCAAATATTAAAATATTTGCGGTTCGGTTCATTTTGGATGACAACTCAACAGAAATTTCTGATTCAATCCAAGTTAATGCAATTTAAATTGGATCGATTTTCGTTTACTCCAAATTACTTTTTGTAATATATTATTTTAATAATAATAATAATATAAAATAACGTTATTGTAACAAGTTTGAAGCAAAATATTATATATAATATACTAAAAGTTAATATTACGAAATAATATTGATCGATTATGTTTGAACTAAATGAAATAGTAATAAAAATATAACAACATAAATAAATAAGTGTTATTTAAAATTAATTGAAACTAACAAATAATAGTTAATGCAATATCTCATACAAATAAAATAAATAAATAAGTATTAAAATTTATAAATCCAAATTGATTTTAAAAAATGAATCTGATATGCGATCCGAGCGGTTTTCACAAAAGAATATCAAAACTTATCCAATAATATTTGATATTATGCGGTTTTCAGTTTATTTTAATCGGTTTGCGGGTTTGTTTTTTGGGTTGGTATGGATGTGAACACCCCTAGTTGAAGGTTTGAGTTTGGTTGGTGCCTTTTTACCAAAAAAAGTTGTTCGAGCCATGGATGAGTTTTTGAGAGAAAAGAAATATGAAAACTTGAAATGGGAGTTGTAAGGAAGAAGGGTTTGAAGAATATTAGTGGATAGAAAAGAGAGAAATAAGTTATCGATTTTTGCAAAGAAGGAGAGTAACCGTTTTTATTAATTGGGTTGTTTTTATAATAAAAAATTTAAACATAAAAAGAATAAAAATCAAGTGGAATTTCAAAGAGAGAGAAAGAAAAAAAAAATAAAAGTTTGAAAAACAGATAACGTTCTTCTTGATGACTAGAACGATCTTGCTATATTTAGCCTTAACAAAAGTTTTGTTTTTTTATTATGTTTAATTTTTCTTTAATAAAATAAAAACAATATTCTACTAGAGGTTTTGTGAAGATATCAACAAGTTGATTTTAAGTAACAACAAAAATTAATTCAACATCCTCTTTGGTCACATGATCCCTAATTAAATGGTGTTTAACTTCAATGCGTTTTGATCTTGAATGTTGAATGAAATCTTTTGACAAATTAATTGCACTTGTTTTATCAAAATAAATTAGAACATTTAAATAAATTACAGAAAAGTCTTCAAGTTGATTTTTAATCTAAAAAAATTGAGAACAACAATTTGAACTTGACATTGCATTTGTATTTTGTTTTGTACATTACTAGATTATGAGGGCTTCTCCAAGAAATTGGCATGCACCCTTTGTGTTTTTTTTTAATTCCAATTATGTCCCCAGCATAATCAGCATCGCAATAAGCTACAAGATGAAAATGTGAACCTTTGCTATACCTAAGGCCAAGATCTGTAGTAACAAGAAGATATCTAAAAATTATTTTACTGCAATTAGATGAGATTCTCTATGTGAAGATTGAAATCTAGCACATAAACCGACTGCAAAAATAATATATGGTCTTCTGGCAGTGAGCTATAATAGGGAACCAATCATTCTTCTTTAGAAACTTGAAGTTGAATGCATGGGAGTTGCCACTAATTTGGCTTCATTTATTTTTTACTTTTTTATAAGACTTTTTATATATTTTTCTTGACAAATGAAAATGCCATTTTTATATTGTTTGATTTGTAAGCCAAGATGAAAAAAAAATTAAGTCTCCCATCATGCTCATTTCAAATTCACTTTGCATGAGATTTAAAAAATCTTCACACATTTTTTCATTTGTTGAATCAAAAATAATTTCATCAACATACACTTGAACTACTAATAAATCAAATTTATTAATCTTTCTAAATAGTGTAGTATCAATCTTTCCTTTAGAAAAACCATTTTTGATCAAGAATGAACTAAACATTTCATACCAAGCTCTAAAGATTGCTTAAGTCCTTATAGATATTTGGTGAGTTTAAAAACATTTTTTGGTTACTTTTTATCTTCAAAATTAGGAGGTTGATGAACAGAAAAATATTCATTTAAAAAGACACTTTTAACATCCATTTGAAATTTTTTAACAAGTTTCTCAGAGGCATATGCAAGAAGGATTCTTGTTGCTTCTAACCTTGCAACTGAAGCAAATGTTTCATCATAATCAATACCTTCTTATTGATTATAACTTCGAGCAATAAGTCCTGCTTTATTTCTAATTACTTTACCTTCTTCATCCAATTTGTTTATGAATACCCATCTTGTATCAATAATGGTTTGAGTTTGATGATTTGGAACAAGAGTCCATACTTGGTTTTCCTGAAATTGAAGAAGTTCTTCTTGCATTGCTTCAACCCATGAGTCATCAACTGTAGCTTCTTTGATAAATTTCATTTCTATTTGAGATATCATTGTCATGTTGTTGTTGTTGTTGTCATATTTGAAATACATTCTTGTTCTAATGCCATCATATGTGTTTCCAACGATTTGATCTTGTGGATGATTCGCTACAATTTTCCAATTTTAAGAAGGTGTTTGAACTGAAGATTTATGATCAATCTCGTTTTTCTAAAGAACGATATGTTTTTGTTGTTAATGGAATTGATCTTCTTCCTCATCATCAATATTTTGTATGTCAAGAATATCAAATTCATCAAATAACACATGCACACTTACTTTTACTGCTTTTGTTCTTAGATTATAGATTCTATAACCATTGGAATCAGTGGAGTAACCTAAAAAGATGGACTTATGTGATTTTGCATCAAACTTTCCTAAATTATCTTTGTTATTTAAAATATAGTAATAACAACCAAAAATATGAAAGTATGAAATGTTTGACTTTTTGTTTTTCCATAATTCATATGGTGGTTTGTTGGGAATTTTTCTTATTGAAGCACGATTTAAAATGTAGCAAGAAGTGTTGATTGCTTCAACTCAAAAATATTTCTCAATATTTGATTCTTCCAAAATATTTCTAGCCATTTATTGCAAAATTATGTACTTTCTTTCAACATCACCATTTTGTTGAGGAGTTCTTGCATAAGAAAGATTATGAGCAATATCATAAAAGAAGCATTTATAAGTTCTCCTACGTGATCACTTCTTACATAAATGATATTTGAGCTTTTCTCATTTTGAACTCTTTTACAAAAAGTTTGAAATGCTTCAAAAGAATAATCTTTTTGTTTTAAAAATAACACTCATGTGAATGTTGAAAAACCATCAACAATTACAAAGTTATATTTCTTTCCTCCCATACTTGTAGTTTTGATAGGACCAAAGTGGTCAATTTGAAATATTTTAAGAGGTTTATGAGTTGAAACAAAATATTTTGAATAAGAGCTACTCTTGACTTGTTTTCCTTTAACACAAGCTTCACATATTTTATCTTTGTCAAAACTAATTTTTGGTACTCCACTAACAACATCAAGTTTGGATAACTTTGGGATTGTTTTCATGCTTGTATGCTCAAAATGTTTATGCCACACCCATTTATCTTTATCAATGGGCATAAAACATGATTCAATGAGTAATTCTTCTAAATATAACACATAAATATTTTTCTTTCTGGATCCTAAGAAAAAGATTTTTCCTGAAGATGTTAGCTTAACGTCACATATGTTTGGTTTCAAAAATAACTTCAAAACCAATATCACATAATTGACTTATGCTTAGTAGATTATGTTTTAAACCTTCAACATATTGAACATCAGCTATTTTTGCATAATTACCTTTACCCATAATACACTTTCCTTTGATTTGTGTTCGATCATTATTTCTAAAAGTTACAGATCCTCTATCCTTCTTAACAAATGAGAGAAAACATTGTCTATTTCATGTCATATGTCTCAAACAATCATTGTCCAAGTACCATGGTTTTTTCTTGACATTTTGAAAATCAACCTGCATTGGAGTTAATTAAGTTCTTAGGTACCCATAAAACCTTAGGTCCTCAAGGGTTAATTTTTTCTTTAAAGATTACTTTTTTCTTAAGATAAGAATTTGTTTTAGAATGACCAAGATTTGAACCGTAAGAACACTTTCTTTTTATTCCTGGAGAACGTCCTGATATATGGCTAAAATATTCTCCCTTTTTGGAAAATCGATTTGCTTCGATGTTCTCATAATTTTTCTTGTGAAAACATGCAGAATCAAATGTTCAAGCTTGTTATAGTAAGAACATTTTGTTTTGCATTTTTATTATCTTTTTATGGTACAAAAAAGTTTTCATAAAATTTTCACTTTTGATATTTGTCAAAACCAAGTTCAACTTTTTCAAAAATTCTAACTTGTGATCCCATAATTTTTTAAAAGATTTCAGTGGACTTTATAAAATTTAGTAAAACATTGTTAAGATTTTCAACTTTTGTTTTGAGCAGAACGTTCTCTTTTTGGATTGTAGAATGTTCTAGAGACTTGTTCTCAATGGTTTCCTTCAAAATCTTTTGATTTTCAAATATTTTAAAGTGAGATCCTGCAAGCTTTCGATGACTTTTCTGAATTCATCATTCATAGCTTAGACATTCTTTTTTCCTTATTTTTCTTTATGAAGTCGCCATTTTAATGAACCACATTTTTTAGCAAGGATGTTTGAATCACATAGAAGATTATCAAATTGTTTTTTCATTTGTTCACTAACGGACAATAATCAGAGGCAATTACCTCATCATTTTTCTGAGTTTCCTATTAAGCACATGTTACCTTCTTCGCTACCTTCTGTGTATGATTCATCATAATCATCCCAAGTAGCCATCATCGATTTTTCTTGTATGGAAATTTTCTTATTGCCTTTTTGTTTGAACGACATTTAGTTTTATAATGTCCTAGTTTGTTGCACCCATAACAAGTAACTTGACTCTTATCTATCTCAATTTTAGAATTTCCCATTTGTTTGGGAAATTCCTTCAAATTTGATGTCTTCTTTTCATCATTCTTTCAATTTTTCTTGTGAGAATAATCACTTCTTCTTGACCAAATTCTTTTTCTTTTGATTCCTATTTTTCATCCTTTTGTGAGGATGAACCTTCTTGAGAGTTTTGTCATGCTTTCAAGGTTATTGATTTACCTTTCTTTGTTGGTTTGTCTTCTTGAAGTAGTACTTCAAGAGGTCTCAAGGTTCCAATTAGTTCTTCTTATTCGAGTGTCTCAAGATTTGATGCTTGACTTATGATTGTAACCATTGGTCTCCATATGGTAGGGAGGCATCTCATAATTTCTCTCACCCTGTCTTGGGCTGAGTAGGCTTTGCTAGGGGAGCGTATTTCATTCACTATAGTTGTAAATCCTGAATACATTTCATCAATAGTTTCTTCTTCATTCGTCTCAAATAGTTCAAATTTGCCTACACCGATATCAATCCTTGTTTCTTTGATATGGTTTGCTCTTTCATGGTGAGTTTGTAGTGTATCCCACATTTTCTTGGTAGTGTCACATTCATCAACTCTTTTATTTTTCTTCCTACTTAAAGAACAAGATAGAAATAATTGAGCTTTAGAGTTTAGAAGTACATTGACTTTGTCTTCTGTTGTCCAAGCTGCCTCATCCTTTTCAACAGATGTTGGATCACTTTGATTTACTCTTGGTACAAAGTTTCCATTTGTTATGATATAACACATTCGTGTATCTTGAGATTTAAGGGATAATTACATCTTTCTTTTCTAGAAGTAGTAGCTTGTACTATCAAAATAAGGTGGTCTATTTGATGATCTTCCTTCAACAATAGACTTGACTTTTTACATTGCTATTTCTTCCTGGATCTTTTCCTCTAACACTTGTTAGATGCTCAACCTTAGAGGTAGAGCTTTGATCCAAATGAAGTGGCAATGTCAATCACAAAAAACGGGGTTTGAATTGTGATCCCTTTCTAAATTTAATTTTTACACTTAATTTCTATTAACTTAAGAACAATCTTGGTTGAAATAAGTTAATCTCAGAACGTTCTGGATGTGTTAGTTTAAATAAAACAATTCAGTTTAAAAGCAAGTGAAATATGATTAGTGAGTGCAAAATAAATATAGAGAAGAATAAGATGATCACACAAAGATGTATCTTGGTTCACCCAAGGTGGACTACGTCCAATCCTCACAATCTGTGAGATTTTCCACTAATGTGCTCAGCACCAGAATGTTCTGCCTTGTACTATCTTTCTTGATCACACTTTGATCAATCACATCATTCACAGTTCAATCTTGAAAGGAATTTCTACAGTTACCTTTCATCGCATAAAATATTTTACAAGTACTTTTCAAACTAGAAATGATTTTTACAACACACTCAATCTAACTTAAGAGATAGACTTGAGTTACAAAATGATGATATATATGATAAAAAGTGTTTGGGATCTAAAAGCTTCTCAACTCTTGTTTGAGATTGATTAATTGCAAGAACTCATTAAAATGATCCACGAATATAGTTAGAGAACTGGAGTTTTGCTTTAGCGAAGAGTTTTGGAGCTTGAGCTTAAATGTTCAAGTGTACATTGATTGCTATTGAAACTCTTACCTTTGTCTTCTAATTAATCTTCCTTTTATAGATGAAGAGAAGCTTGAAAACTTGGATAAAGTTGAATATAACCGTGAGACACATTAGTTAAGTGTCAAATCTGATTTCTACATATTAAACACATGTTTATATTACTGTCCAAAACATTCTTGACCAACCTCAAACGTTCTTGCTTTGAGTCTGAAGGAAAACGTGAATAAGCGTGAGAATGAGCTATCAAAAGTCAGTTGACACTATGTTTGATCAGAAGCCTGCATAACTTTCTACATTAACAGTACTAGTACAATGTACTTGTGTCCTCTTGTTCTTCCTCACATCTCATCAATCTAGAGATCAATTGGAAGACTATTTTAACCATTTGGACCTTCAATTTGGGTCATTTAAGTGATCATTTAATCTCAGGAGTCTTATGTGAGAATTTGGCATTCTTTTCTTATAGTTGGACTTCCCAAACTTATATGTCTTGACTTTTTCTTCAACCAAGGACAACCAAAATATTCTTCTAAACATTCTCCGATCATTTTGACATTCATTTTGAAGATTTTTCAAAAACTCTTAGACTTTACAAAAGTGGATTTTTATCTTGATAGGACATGATATGAGACCACAAATTATGATCAAATCTTTCTTGATTGCTTTGAAAAGGTCTAGGGGATTTTTGCATGAATATGCAAACTTATGCTTGATTTTCTATCTTTTAAATAAATAACGCAAAAACAAAAGTTAATAAAGAATATGATTAGAATCATAATTAATAAGTTAATTAAATGTTTGATCATCTTCAAAATAATAATTAAGAATTTTGGCTCAACAGGGACGACTCTGTCAAAAACATTACCAATATATATGTAAAAAAAAAAATTATAAAAATCCTTATATATTGTATCAAGAAAGAAAATTAAAAAAGTACTTATTTCATCTAAAGTATGAATCACAGTTTTTATTGATAAAAATATAAGTACTTATAATCATGTTAAGGAAATGTATGATTTCTACTTTCTATTGTGTAATACACTTATATTACATGTTCTTTTGGTGATATTTTAAATTAATTTACCTTGTCAATAAGTTCTATGGCTCATGAGTCATCTCTATAGTGAAAATATGTTTGGTCAGATTGAGTTTTGTTACGCCTGAATTTGATCTACTTTTATTATACTAGTTTTTAGTTTGACTTATTACTTGTTATAAGTATTTTTAAGATTTGGTATGATTTTTTCTAAGTCGAACAAATTTTGAAAGTCTATTAAAAATTCACTTCACTATTTTTTACAAAAGTTTACGTCAAGTGGTAAGTTGTATAGTTTTTAAAAAATAAACAAATAAATTAATGTCAAGATTTATTTTTATATTTAACATAACCATTTAGAGAATATAACGTTATGTAACATCATACTTTAATTTTATTTTGTAATAATACATTTAAATATGTCATAAATTAATTATATAAAATATCAATAAAATTATGATTTAATACAAAGTATAAACTATTACAATACCAAAAGTAATATTAAAAAAATTATTTATATTTTTTTAAGTAAATCGTCATATGGACTTAATTTTCTTTTCATAATCTTTAACTTGACATTTTTAACTTAAAAAAAACTTTAATTCAATTTATCACCCAATATGTATACTTTTTTTATTTTTCTTGTTCTCTTTTTATGGAACACCCTTCGCAACTTGTTTAGTCTATACTTGCGCTCCAGATGCAAGTTGGGTAAATCAACTTGAGATAAAAGTTTTTGTATTTTTTTTGTTCAAAAATATTGAAATAAAGTTTTTTCTTTTAAAAATGAAAATTATTTTGTTTTAAGACAACACAGCCGAAACTGTACCTCCAATCGCACGTGACATCACGACATACCCTTCCCTTTTCTTGTAGAGAAAACTGAAAACAACAATACAACAACTTTGATTAATGTCTGTGCGGCCTTTTTCAATTCTTTTTTAAATGTTATTTTTAAAATTCAATATAATATTAATTATTAATTTACAATAATATTTTTAGTCATTTATAGGTGAAAGACAAACAATAATATCAAAAATAGCAAACTATATTAATTGTTTTGGTATGCGTAAAAAATCAAAAAATAACAATTATAAAGGAACACAAAAGAATATAAATTATATATAACGTTGTTTAACTTAATTTAATATGTCAAAAAAATTTATTAAATTTTTTTTCCCCAAAACAAAACTTAATTTAAAATCTCACACAAGTTTTTTTAATCATTTTTTGTGTGTTAATCCTTTATTTCACAAATTGTTTATACAATTAAATCATCTTTCATTTTTTTACATGAACATTGAATGAATATTATAAATAAGTTGTTGGATTCAATGTGTGAGAAATTAAGTTTACATTTAGTATCAATGAATTAAATGTTAGATATATAAAAAATGTGATCCATATACCTGATACTTTAAAGTTTTTGGTGAAAATATAGTATCAGTTAACTATTAATTTGATTTTATCTTCTAGATCATTGAGTGATAATCCTTCCAAGAGTTATATGTCTTCTTCGATAAAAGGAGTATCATATTCTTAATTTTTTTTTTTGTGGCTTGTCATCCTCACAAGACTCAGTGATAATATTGAAGTTGGTTGGATTCCTCCCAATGATTTTAACATATTAATACTTTTGAGAATTCATGTTAAAATCATATTGAATTAATTGAAAAAGATTGTGTAAAAATGAATATATCATGCTTTATTTATGAAGCTTATGAATGATTAACTACTAACTACTTCATAACAATTCTCTTAATTAATTCACAAATAAGTTACAACTAATTGTCGACAATTCTATTCAATCTCTATAATATTTGATATTTTTTTACTAGTTTTAATTAATTTTATATTATTATTAGTTAATAATTAATATTTTTAATTATTTATTATTATTTATATAATAAGTTAAATACAAAAAAAATGAAAAAATAAATATGTATAGAAGGTTGCACCTCCAATATGGGACCAACACTGCCCTTAATTTTTTTTACTTCACATGGTCGTATCTCTTAAATGTCCAAAAAAATTTGGTATATAAATATCAAATTAGGGTATTTTGCAAAAAAAATAAGTATCATAGAAAAAAATGCTAAAATTATTTCCAAACAAATATAAAATTAAATTTATATTAACTAATTAATACAATAATGTATAAATATTATTAATATACAAATTTAATTAAAATATTTTATTAGTATACAAATTTTATAATTTCAATAAATCATAATTTATATATCTAACTGAAAAAATATCAACGATTAAATTCAACTATTTTAAATAATCTAAAATTTGTAATTAATTAATAGTATAAAATAACTATGCGTATAATTTAAATTTGTATATCTGACTATACACGTTACAAAAGTAGTGGTGAAGGATAATAGATAAATAAATGGTAAAAAAGTAAAAGAAAAGAGATCAAAATGAAAAAAAAAAAGACATAAAACACAAAATAATATATAAATACAATATTTTACAAAAAAAAATATAATTTCAACTATATTTTATATTTATATAATGTTATATTATATATTTATCCCTAATTTTATACCGAATTTTATATTTCAATAACATTAGTTTTTTTTTAATGGAGATTTAGAGTGAGTATAGTAGACAAAACTCGTTAGATCCACAGTAATAGGATTCCTAGTCGTTAAAGACGTCTTCGTCCAAAATGTTTACTTCGATATCAATTTATTCGTATAAAATTATTATTTATGCCAATATAAAATTAAATTGTTTTAAAATATTAAATTTAATTGATATTAATTAATATAATTAATAATGTAAAAATATTATAATATAAAAATTTAATTGGAATACTTTATTTGTATAAAAAGTTTTACGATACAATAAATGTTATACTAAAAAAATAATTATAATTAAAATGAACTATTTTTAATGAAATATATATATATTAATTGACATTATAAATTATTTTTGGTAACAGTTGGCAGTATACAATAAATATACATATAAGTTAAATTTTAGTAATATAATATATAATATATTAATATGAAAATAATATAATATTAATTCCTTAAAAGAAATAATATAATAATGCATATTAGTTTGAAGAATAATATTGCGTGTAATTTTGTGTATTTGATTTTGTCTATAAAACAACCTCATTGGTCACCTACCTCAAAAATCACTCTTGCTTTTTGGCTTTGATTCTTATTCTCTTGTTCCAGATTTCGAATCTGTATATTCTTCCTTCAAAAATCTTCATAGTTTTTCGGTTACTTCCTTCAATCATAACCCAAAAACCTGTCTTTGAATTTCTGAATTCCTTCCTTGTTTTGCAGCAGAACGTTTAGTTCTAAGTTCTAATCCCAATCATTGATTTTTCTCAACTGGGTTTTGTTTGAATCTCTCTTGGGGTTGAATTATTCGTTTCAAAGTTTGTTCCTTTTCACTTTCTTTGAATTGGGTTTTTTCATTTCTCTTCTGGGTCTTCAATATATTTTGATTTTATTTTCATTTTCAGGTATTAATTAAATTGAACTAAGTTGAAGTTATTTTTTTTCTTAAAGTTTGAATTTTTTGTTCATTTTGTTAATTGGGTCAGTTTAATTATTTTAATTTGTGTTAATTTTTTTTCCTTCAGGGTTTGTTTGTTTGGTTGTGAAAAAACTGAAGAAAAAAATGACAATTGGTAATCTTGCACCTAAGACAGAGAAGAAGAAATCATCACGGAAGAACAAATCAGTTGTTGTTAGTGAGAATGCACCTTTATTGCCTAAAAGTCATGAAAGTGATTCTGGTTTTGATGATTTCAATGGAGCTTCATTTTCTGGTGCTGTTTTCAACTTAGCAACAACAATTATTGGTGCTGGAATCATGGCTTTGCCTGCAACTTTGAAACAGTTGGGTTTGGTTCCTGGTCTTGTTGCTATTGTTTTGATGGCTTTTTTGACTGAAAAGTCAATTGAGCTTTTGATAAGGTATACAAGGGCAGGGAAATCTGTTTCATATGCTGGTTTGATGGGTGATTCCTTTGGGAAATATGGAAAAGCTTTTGCACAGATTTGTGTTATTGTTAATAACATTGGTGTGCTCATTGTTTACATGATTATAATTGGTATGACACTATAACCATTATTTAATTTTTGTACTTTTGGCTTTGTTTGAATTCACTTATTTGAACTTATCTATATGCATAAACACTTGTGAGCCTGTTTAAGAGAATTTATGGAAATGACTTATAATATGTCCTTAAACCGTTTTCAGCTTATTTCTGTAAAGTCTCCTCCAAGATGTTTATGAAAATAGTTTATAACTTATATGAAAATATTTTGACTTTATTTTATATTTTGTTACATGATTATAATTGGTGTGAGACTAAACCATCTTTAATTTTAGTACTTTATGGTATGCTTGGATTGATTTTATTTGAGCTTATCTATTTGCATAAGCACTTGCAAGACTGGTTGAAAGAGCTTATGGAAACAACTTATGAAATGTTCATAAGCTGTTTTCAGCTTATTTCCTAGATAGCTTACGAAAATAACTTATAGCTTATACGAAAATAATTTGACTTTATTTTATCTTTTGCTATAGAAATCGCTTACACATAAGCACTTATTTGTTAAGTGTTTATGCTTTAAATGCTTAATTAAGTTGCTTCTCCAAACAAAGCCTTAGTATATTTGAGAGGGTGGTTCATTTTTTGAGTTTAATTTCTATTTACTGTAAAGGTAAAATTATTTTACACATGCATCCAATAATGTGTTGCTACATCATTTAACGAGTATGACAAGTCATGTGTTTTCAAACATATTAAATGATGTGGCGATATATCATGAGATCCATGTCTTGAACAATTTTACACAGATAGAGCATACAAATTAAATTCTAAGTTTTTTACCCTTGAATCTCTACAAGTAAGGCTTTAGGGTTTTCTAATTCAGCTTTTCTTTTCACTATGCAGGTGATGTGCTTTCTGGAACATCTTCAAGTGGAGAACATCACTATGGTATACTTGAAGGATGGTTTGGTGTACACTGGTGGACTGGGAGGACATTCGTCGTCCTTCTTACAACAGTTGCTATATTTGCGCCCTTGGCAAGCTTTAAGCGAATTGGTGCGTGTTATTCCTTTACTTTATAACTGTAAAGAAAAATGGTTAGTTGTGTCATTTTGTTTTAGGAAGATGGTGAAAAAGTTTTAGTTTTGATAATAAAGCATTGCTACAAGAGATGTTGTCACCAAATTAAACATTAGAGTATCTATTTGCAAGTGTTACAGCCAATTTAAATCGCCATTAAGGCTTTGGATGCATTGTTAGTTGTTACTGTATATTCTATATCATCATTTGTTTGAATGGATAACATAACTTCGTGGGCATATAAAGTTCAGTTCTATGAAGCACCGACTCAAACACCAGATATGACATTGACTCCTCGACACATGATAATAATTTGAAAAGTGGATGAAATTGAATGTAACTATGTATGCCGGTGTCGTGTTGGTCTCAGACAACGACACATGTAGGATACTAAATACACATTGAATCTGAAGCATTGGTGCTACATAGTTGTATTTCATTTTCAGTTGCACATATTGATATCCTTAAACATTATGTTATTTTATTTCAAGATATGTGCAAGGTCTGAGTTTGATCTATCGGTCTTATGATAAATCAACGGAGTTTTTACATGCCTGTTCTTTGGTTGCAGATTCGTTGAGATTCACATCGGCCCTTTCCGTTGCACTGGCAGTTGTTTTTCTCGTCATTGCTGTGGGAATTTCTGTTGTCAAGATTATAAGCGGAGGCATTAGCATGCCAAGACTCTTCCCAGTTGTTACTGATGCAACATCAATCTTTAACCTATTCACTGTGGTTCCTGTGTTTGTGACTGCATATATCTGCCATTACAATGGTATGCATTTTATTCAAACCTTTATGGCAAGCTTATTCAAACCTGCATATAGTGGTTTGTTCAAGTTCCACTGCACTATAGTGCTATAGCACCATTATAGTCAGCATTTGACAAAACTCTGTATAGAACAGTGTATTGCAGAATAATAGCAATTTGTTCAAACTCTTCTATACTATAGTGTTACAAAGCCGTTATTTGACAACATTGTGCAAGAGTCTTACATGTTCACTCGTTTATTTTTCTGCAGTTCACAGCATAGATAATGAACTTGAGGACTCCTCACAGATGCAAGGTGTTGTGCGTACCGCCCTTGGTCTATGCTCATCCGTGTACCTAATGATAAGTTTCTTCGGGTTCCTTCTATTTGGTGAAGATACTCTTGATGATGTGCTTGCCAATTTCGATACCAATCTCGGAATCCCTTTCGGTTCTTTGCTCAATGATGCCGTTCGTATTAGCTATGCTGCACATCTCATGCTTGTATTTCCAGTTGTCTTTTATCCATTGCGACTCAACATCGACGGTCTTCTCTTCCCTAAATCAAGGCCTTTGGTTCTGGATAACTTCAGATTTACATCAATCACTATTTCCCTTATTGGTGTTATCTTCTTGGGAGCAAATTTCATTCCTAGCATTTGGGATGCTTTCCAGTTCACCGGAGCAACTGCCGCAGTCTGTATAGGATTCATCCTTCCAGCCGCCATCACTCTTAGGTGAGTTTGCTCATTGAAAATCTATTCAGTAATGAATTTGATTCTCCAAAGTGATTCTTGTCTTTAGATAAAATCCGACTTTCCCTATTGGACGGCGGAAGTAAAGACTAAGAATCTTGATCGGAGAAACACTCGTGAAACTTACTTTATTGTAGAATATTGTGGAATATGGTCATGTGTGATTGAGAGAATAGAAAACAATTAGTTCATTTAATGATGTAGTGGCAAATACAAATAGGGTTCTGACACTTGTCAGGTACCCTAACATGGCAAACCAATGTTTTAAAGATCGAGTCGGACTTTTCAACCACTTGATCCATGAATTGACATTGTCTACAGTTCGGTTATTTGAGTAGTTCAATTGCAGTTTTGTCCTGCTTCGAGCAGTTTAAAATAGTTGAACCATGATTGAGAGGTCTTGCTGGTTTGATGTCCGATTCAATTTATAAAACATTGTAGCATATTTTGAAAAATAAAGTTAGTTTCACTTTGGTACTATCCAGTGATGTAGTTTTGCAGTATAATCCTTTGTGTTTATGTTTTTGCTGATAACTAAATTGACATGTCTTCCACCATCTTTTCAACCATGTAGGGATCGCTACAACATAGCGACTAAATCAGACAAAGTTCTATGTGTCATCATGATAGTCCTCGCAGTCTTCTCAAACATTGTGGCTATATACAGTGACGCCTATGCATTGATCAAGGTGAACAAAACTTCGCGCGAATGACGGTCTCGGTTCTTTACAAAAGGAACCGAATTGGCCAGGTTATATTTGGTCAATCAGAAAATCGGGGTTTTCTGAGAGGGGTCTCATGAGTTGATTTTTGAATAAACATGGAAGCTACCTACCCTGTGTACAAATTGCTTCAGAAAGTGTCGAGGTCTACAAGGTGTATTCGGCCTAGTTTGTATTTTTTTGATTTTCGTTATAGTTGTTATATGGTTCTTGTTGAGTTATACTCTCTTGCCCTGATTTGTTCTAATAGATGTAATAGAACTTTTCATTTGTATGTATTGTTGTATTGAATGAAGGAATGGACTATGTAATAATGGTAAAGTTCTTGAATTGGACAAGAGAAAATTGCCATGAAAGAATATGTATTCTATTTTTCAAAATTTAGGTGTGTAAATGTGTTGATAGTTGGTATTATCGTTTTCCCCTAAAAATATAATTTCTTTAGTAAATTGTGTGGTGTAACTCACATCATAGAGTGAAACTTGTTCACTAGCTGAAGTTCCTATTTGGGGACATATGTGATCAGTCATCTCTAATTTTGATTATCTCTAATTGATCTATGCAGCACTAATACTTCATATTGAAAGTGTGTCTAGTGTTTATATGATACGTGTGATTACATTTTGTCGCTTCTATTTTCTTAAACCGTTGTCAATGTTTGTCTTAGTATTGTGTCAGTTGTCTGTGTTTTGTCACCGTTTTATAGTAAGTGATATCATTTAGGTCATTGCATGACCTTGTGACGATTCTAACAAAAAATTAGACATCTGGCAATTTGGCATTACATTAACTTACAATTTAGCATCACATTAACTTGCACAAAATATACTTTGGCAATTTGACATCACATTAAGAATATACTAATACTTTGAGAAGAACAAAAGTGTAATTCCTAAAGTGATTAAATCATCTAATCACCTTGACACGATTTATAGCATTGCATCTATAGAAAGAACAAAAGACTTGCAAGGACATCAAGAACAAGAGAAAAACAACAGCAAGAAATATAAGAAATTGCCATGAAGCAAACACATGAACCTTCATGAACTTCCAAACTTTGATACTCACTTTACCATTATAATGTTGGTTAACATCCTCAATGACCTTATCCAAGAATGGCACCCTTGTCAATTTAATGGACTTGTTCATTCCATTCCACAAATTAGCCAACTCTTGATCACTCTTTAAATGGTTCAAAATAACCCCTTTTTCTCTAAGAATCCTTGCATCAACCTCGGTGTCTATGATTCCATTCATTAGCTCAATGTAACGCGCGAAAACCAATGGACCAGACGCAGTCGATGCTTCATAAGCAACTAAGTTTCTCATGAACACTTCTGTGTTTATATCTAAACCAATCGATGGAAGGTAAAGTGTAGTTGTTTTCACATCAAAACAAATAGTTGATATATCTCCTTTAGTAGCTACAAAACTAACACCGGATTTTGAGAGTTCGGTAACCGAAGGAATTGCGATTTCATCCATTAAGAGTGATTTGTTAATAATATCTTCTAAGTTTGAATTCTCATTTTCTACTTTGTTAACTTCTTTTCCTTTGGAGAAAAAATAGTATTCAACCAGTTGCTTTATAATTCCCATTCCAGGAAGGTTAGAAATGATTGTCCAAGGTAACCAAGTGATAACTTTCATTGTTCTAAATTGCATGATTTTCTTAAATGACCTTGTTAATGTTGTAGTCAATTTTGAAAGCAATCTCCAAACTTCACACAGGAATATCTTAATATAATTCACATAAGATTTTTCATTGTCTTCTTTATTGTTGTGTCGATCCTCTAATTCGACTACTATATCTGATTGTTCTTCAAATTTAGGCACAATCATGTAATACAAAAAATCTAGCAAATGTGAACACTCAGAAACAACAATATCTAAATAGTCATGTTCTACTATTTCGAAAGGAGAAATCTCTTTATACAATCCTATAAACATCGAAATCAACATGTCATCAGCCAATTCAATTGACTCGAATTTAAACTCCAACATCTTTCTCAAAATAAATAAAGGGATTTGATTTTCAAGCATTACTATATCCTTCAAGATTGCATTATGAGCTAATTTTCTTCCTCCATAATCAACCAAATGAGACATCCTTGATGAAAAACTTACTATCATAGTTTCATCTTGAATAGTATAAACTTCAAGAAATTCTAACAAAAATGAAGCATCAACAACCATCATCCACATTAATGTATCAACATTAAAATTTAAGTACTTATGGTAACATGCTCTAATCCTATGTTCTAACATTATCAATTGGTCAACAATATGTTCTAACTTGAGACTATGTAATTGGTTTTGGAATCTTTTTGCTGAATCAATCTTATATCTTTCCATTTCATAAAGCTCTTGATGCCAAAAATGGTAAGGTCCAATTGCAACTTGTTGAGGAGTATAAGAATCTGGATCACTAGCCATAAGTGACTTAGGTACATTGAAAATGGACACAAAGAACTCATCATTATCATCAAGTTCTTTAGTAAGGGTGTCACGTATTTTAATCACCCACTCAAGCTCATCAAAATTGGTTTTGGAGTCATAAGACATGTTTTTGGAGGAAAAAAATGGATTTGGTAAAAATGATTTTTTGTTTTTTGTTTTTTTTGGTTTTTCATGAAGTGAAAGTGAAAGAAGTTTAAATAACAATGAATTATGTGGTTTTATTTAATGGCTATTATTTTACAAAAACTTCTTCTTTTATTGTAAGAAACTCTTTCATGAGATTAAATGTCAATGAATTTCAGTAAGTTGTTCATCACTAGCAAAACTTATCAGTAACTTTCTAATTATATCCTTTAAGGGCATATAAATAAAACATTTATTTTGATATTAAAATTGGGGCATTAATGCATATAACAGTTCATAACATAATTAATGTGGAAAATGAAAAACTCAAATGCAGTAAATATGGGAGTAAAGTAATTAGTTACAGATAAACTAATGGCAAAGGAATTAGACAATTCATCATAAAGACAATTTTATTTTGACAAAATCATAAACTCAAGTCTTATTCCAATATTATTATAATAAAAAACGTTAGAATAATTTTTTTTAGTTTTGATAAAATTATATAATGTTAAATTTATTTTCTAGCTAACTATCATAAATGAAATGATCAACTTTGGATAAATATATAACCAAAAGTTTTCGACAACAAAATATATAAATAAATTTAATAATAGATTTATTGTGTTTTTTTGTTACATATAAAAACACCATGAATAATTTAATTTATTATTAAGGGTCCATCTCAACCTGGAAGATATTTTAATGAGTGAAAAACGATAACATTATTATAGTTTAAATGAATGATTAAATTGGCAGAAAAAGACTATATTAGAAGTTGGTATAAATTTTATATATAGGTATATAAATAAATATCTTTTGAAAAAAAAAAGATATATAATATCTCTGTAAACAATTTTACATAAACATTTAATAGTAATTATGTATTCTGTCAAATGATCCACTTTAATAATACCATTTAATATTAGTGTAAAACTAAATAATACGAACAATGCATCGCATTAAAATTTTTTTTCTTTCAAAATTTAATTATTTGATTGAAAAAAAAATGATAAATTTATAAATGAACTAGTTTAAATATAAATATATCTATAACAATATATTTTGGCAATCGTAATTTTGGTGTGTTTTTCAATCATCCCAATTCTACCCTCATGAAATAGTATTATTACAACTTATAACTTTACTCTCTATCTTTTAGTGTATGTGCAATTACACATGTTTATATGTATGAAAAACAAAATTATATATATAAATCATTTAAATTAAATCAAAATTATATAAGAAACGCAACAAATAAAATTATATTTTAGTGTAATAAGAGAAAAGAGAATATACACTATCAGTGTAAAATAATATTATACCGACAACTAAGAAGAATAGTTGGATTATACACTATCAATGTAAAATAATATTATACTGACAACTAAAAAGAATACTTGATTTTGATAGATCACCATATTATTATAAATGTCTAATGGAATAATTGTACAATCAATATATATGATTGAATATTAGTCTAAAATAGTTGTTTTTTTTTAAACATATAGTAAATTTTATCATAATTAAAGTCCCGATTCGAATGACAAGACGTCTAACCTAACAATATCGATATTTGTTAGTTGAACTAGGATTTAAGGACTCAATCCAAAATAGTTTTACATGAACAATGCACGCCCATTAAACTCATAAAAAAAATGAACAGACTACTATGAGATTATCTATATGAATGCCAGTAAATAATAATAATAATAACAACTATTAAACATTAAAAAGAATAATATAAACTATTACAAACCTGGTTGTATTTATGATTAAAAAACAAATGAAATTGAGATTTGAATCTTCTAGTGCAAGTTTTTCTATATCATTTATGTTTGAAACACTTTTATATTTTAGTTTTACAAATTTAATTTAGAAAACTGTTTTAAAGAATAGAATTAAGAAAAAAAATTGTTTGAGAGACTTGTTTTTAAAAAGAGATTTAGAGATAAGAAAAATAGAAAATTTATTTGATAATTTAATTTTTTTTAAACACTTTTTGACTAGAGAAATAAAAAAACTAAAAAATAAGAAGTAAAATACTATTTATCTGTTTTATTTTTTTAGTTTTAAAAAGTATAATATTAAAAATAATTTTCCAAAATAATTTTTAAAAACAAATAATCCAAACAAGTTTTTTAGTTTTTAAATTTTAAAAAACTAAAATAGAGTTCTTGGGATGAGAATCAAACAAGCATCTCTCACATCATTTCCTTCTATCTCATCTCCATTTTTTATATTTTAATTTAATATTCTCTCCCTTAATAACCATACAATATTATTGTAGATGCAATAAGCATTTTAGACTAGCAACCGCCCCCACAACCTTTTTCTCATTCTTCTTAGCTCTTCATCCATCAGAGAAATGGTAATTTAAGGTCATTTTTTTTACTTAAAATCACTAATTTAACTCTTTCCACTCCTTTTAACTAAATAACTGTTTTCCACACATATATTTAGTTTTTTCCGTCTTGATGTACCGTTTGATTTTCCACTTTTTACAGTGTTTGTTTGATTCAGATTGGTAAATTAACTTCGATCAAGTGCAGATTCAGATTATAGCTCTGGAGTTCAAAAACCCCATTCTTCTATCAATTGGCATCATCAACTCTAATTTTCTTCATTGCAAAAATAATGTAGCTCTAAAACCTTCCTCATTATCATTTTATTTGTTAAAATTTTTGAAGTTATGTACTAGGTTGTATGAGATCCGATAGTGTGTTTTTCAACTTGTAGCCTACGTCCTAAGATTAGCTAAGCCATGCTTTGATTGGTTTCTAAAACCAAGTCACGGTAGAAGTTGGAACCGGAAGCAGACATATCTTTCTACTATTGTTGACGCATTTCAGAGGAACATGTTCCTAAAAAAAAATCAATTGTTAGTCTTTTTGATGATTAAATAAATAAATAATTAATATTTAATTAAATGCATTTAAAATTAAAACTTACATCTCCAACTCATATCCAGACCACCACGTGGTCTTCAAAATGTGGTAGCAAAAACATATCAACGAGGTCCCCTGAAAACCCCTGAACATGTGGTGATGGTGATGGTGGTCCCTGAAATGGTGCAAGTGGTGATAGTAGCAGCAGCGATGGTGGTGCAGACATCTCGTCCTGTACGTATTTAGCATCAACATGTGCTTGCGAACGGTAACTTCCACCTCTAACTCATTGTCGTTTACTGGTAGCTAAGGCTTGACGCTATCTGCGTACAGACCCATGTTAGGTCTCCCTACCGTGTCAGAATCAAATAATATCACCATTACATTCCATCTCTGAAAGAAAAAAATCAACACTTTATTACATTTCAATATTTTGACTATATTAAATTTCAAAAAACGTAAATTACTTTAAACTACAACAAAAATATAAATTAATTATATCTTACTACAAACTCATTACGAATTAAAACCATTTTGTCAAACACTTAACATACAATAACTATAACAACTTATTCAATATTTTGTCATATTTCAACAACATCAACGAGTTGACATAACAACAACAATAAAATCACTACCTGTCGCTAACATAAACTACTTTAAATTACACCAACAATATAAATTATCTATATATTACTACAAACTCATTACAAATCAAAAACATTTTGTCAAACACTTACAACAACTATAACAACTTAGAAAATATAAAGTCAATTGTAACAACAACCAATTGACATAACAATAACAACAACATTAACATTCATCTCTAACTATCTATTGAGACTACAGCACCAACATAAATACTAAAATAAAAAATATAAAAATAAAAAACTTAAAAGTTGATAAATCAAAAAATGAAATTTTAGATAAGAAAATGATATTGAATTGAATTTGAGAAAAATAGAGTGAATGCAGAGAAGATTTGTTGGTACCCGCTGGATTCCAAAATCGTACCGGATGCATAGATCCGATAAATTAATGAACCGGATCCTACGATACGGTAAGGCCCATCATGAATTCCATTATCCACAAAATCAATGGCATTTTCTTCTTTCTTATTTTATTTACTTATTTATCAATTATTAAAATAGTAAACAAATAAACAAAAACCCAGCACAGCTTCATCAAAAAAATTCACAAAATGCAACCGCACCAGATAATTGCCTTCGCTGCACAAATCCACTCCGCTCCGCCCTTCACAACCAACATAGGTTCTTCTATCCGTTTTCCCCATTCATCATTTTTTCATTTTCACTGTTGAGTCATGTTCTACTGTTTTACCTTCATCTCTAGTTTAGTACTAGTTCATAATTCATAATAATTATAAAATAAATAAAAATAAAAACAACATATTGATATGCCTATTATGTTGAATTTCCCATTTCAATTTCATTATCCTGTTACTTGTTGTTTTCACAAACTTGGTTATTACACTTTTGTTACTCATACAAATGATTGTATAACTACACATAATCATAATAATAACTACCTTAGGAACAGCATTGTTTTCTTGTCACAACAACCAAAGCATTTTGTGCCCTTAATTGGGTCATTAGGGTTTCAAAATTCCACCACACCACTCATGTCTGAGGATGTTGGTCCTAGTGTTGACATTGTTCTTACTCGACAAGAATATGATGTGGTTGAAAAAAGAGAAAAAATTGATGCATCTTTTGTTTCTCCTTGTGGGGAATTGGAGGATTTTGTTGATGATGTGATTGAAGGAAGAGAAACAATTGATGCATCTTTTGTGTCTTCTTGGGGGGAAGTGGAAGATTTTAATGATGAAGGAAGAGAGGAATTTGATTCATCTTTTGTGTCCAATAAGAAATTGCATGTCTCCGAAGAAGGTGATGTTCAAAGAAGAGAAGATGTTGATGAAGTTGAAGGAAGAGAAAAAATTGATACATCTTTTGTGCCTCTTTGTCGGGAAGTGGATGATTTTGATGACGGTGTTGTTGATGATGATGATGATGAAGGAAGAGAGGAGTTTGACTCATCTTTTGTGTCCAATAAGAAATTGTCTATCTCGAAAGAAGTGGAAGAAGATGATAGTCAAAGAAGTGAAGATATTGATGAGTCTTTTGCGGCGGAGAAGGAATTGCGATGCCAGGGTTCTAAAGAGGCAGGACTTGTGAATGAGAATGGAGCTCTTTTTTTGGAAGAAATGGATGAGAATGTGCTATCTAATAGGATTTTGGAGCTTAGTAGAACTAATAAGATTAGAAGTGCAATGGAATATTTTAGGTCTATGGAATTGTTTGGTCTTTGTCCGAATATCCATGCCTGTAATTCTCTTTTGTCGGGCCTTCTGAGAAATGGGTGGTTTGATGATTGCTTTAAAGTGTTCGATTATGTGAAAGCGAAAAGTGTAACTACGGGGCATACTTATAGCTTGATTCTTATGGCATGTGCAAAAGCTCAAGGATGTGATTCAGCCCTTAAATTCTTTAGGAAACTAGAAAGAGAATGTGATGTGAAGAAGGATTTTGATGTTGTTGTTTACAACACCATGATATCAACTTGCAAGGAGGTTGACAATTGGAGCGAAATAGAGAGGTTGTGGAGTAGTATGAAGGCAAATGGGTGTGCCGCAACGTTGGTCACATATAGATTGTTAATTAGTAGTTTTGTACATTGTAACCAAAGTGAGCTTGCTCTTTATGCTTACCATGATATGGTTCAAAATGGATTTGAACCAAACAACAATATATTAAATTCTGTCATTTGTGTATGTGCTAAGGATGGAAAATGGGATGATGCATTAAGTGTCTTTCAGAAAATGTTGATGAGCGACTTAAAACCAAACTTAGTTGCGTGCAATGTGTTGATTAACTCGCTCGGAAGAGCAGGGGAACTCAAACTAGCATTTCAGGTCTACAATACAATGAAATCGTTGAGCGTAAAACCAGATGTGTATACATACAACGCTCTACTGAGTTCTCTTAACAAGGCCAATAGGCACGGCGAAGCTCTTCAGCTTTATGATTGGATCGAAAGAAATCAAACATGTGAATTCAATAAACATTTATACAATACCACTTTAATGTCTTGTTCGAAGCTTAGGTTGTGGGATAAAGCTCTGGAAATTCTGTGGCAAATGGAAGCTTCTGGACTGTCGGATTTGATGGTTTCGTATAACCTAGTGATCAGGACTTGTGAGCTTGCAAGGAAGCCGACAATTGCGTGGGAGGTGTATGAGCACATGGTTCGCCAGAAGTGCAGTCCAAACATATTTACTTATCTGTCCATAATAAGATGCTGCACTAGAGGAGATCTCTATGAAGAATTAGAAGAAATCCTAAATGTGAGTAAAAAATAGCATTTTTCGAAATTTCTTAGCAATATTTGTTTGAGTCTAGTTACAATTTGTTATAAAACTGTGAGTAATCCTTAATTAAATATTGCTAAGCTAAAAATGTTTTCCACATAGATAATATTTGAACCTCTATCAAGGTATAGATTTGTTTACACTAGCATTACTTTCACCCAATGTTGTTAAATAGCGGCCATGGTAGACTGGCATGGCAAATTTTTCACAACTTCCATAGGCAATTTGTGAAGGGATGACCGCCATGGCAGTGCCATAGGCCGTAATGACATGTAAATGTCAGATTTTTTGCGTTCCGCCCTATACTGGCATTTGCCATCGACAACACTTCTTTCACCCAACTGTATCAATAATTTGTGAACTTTACACCTTTAGTGTATGAATTATAATTTTAAATAAATTTTGATTTTAGATTTCAAAATTATGTATATTTGAGTCACATCAATTGTAAAAGAAGTTGCATCATTTGACCTGAGTGATTGAATCGTATGCTGGAGATGAATGTGGAAGAATTGGACTGACCATTATAGATTACCTTAATTTGGGATTGGTTTTAAATAGGTTCTTTTATGTATGCTTTCAACCCCCAGAGACAATGGTAATTCCAAAATACTTAGCATCGAGAAATTCACCAAAATTATGCTGATTATTGTGTACATGGATTTTTCTGATCAAGTTTGGCTTTTTCATGCAAGTAGCTATAAATTTTAATTAAAATTGTAGAAAAACCGATCTATCGCATTTTCTAGTGATCTTGCCTGACATAAATATTTGACCTCGTTATTATTTGTCCCTTTTGCAGAAGGCTGTCCCAAACGCCGCTCTTTATAATGCTGCTGTTCAAGGGATGAGCTTATGCGGCAAGGTTGACTTGGCAAAAGAGGTTTATACAAAAATGCTAGAGCACGGTCTTGAACCTGATGTCAAAACACGAGTACTAATGCGTGCTATGAAAAGGAAATAGTCTTTTAATTGCTATCTCCTTATGTATCACCCGACACTTCAGAGTAAAGACGTGTTTGGTGTGTGATACCTGTCATGTCCGACACGGCGCTGACATGACACACAGCACCGACACATATGGTTACATTTAATTACTTCATTTTCCCAAATAATTACCGGTATCTACGTGTGTCTGGTGTCTTGTTTGTGTATGTGTTTCATAGCTATCCACTAACAACACAGTTTTGAAACAATGACCAAAGGGAGGATAATATCATTGTGAGCTGAATCAGGATCGATCAAACCATAAATAACTTTTTAGGGTGCTTGGAAACAGAACAGCAGACTAAAATGTTACTATAAGTCTATAACAATTGTAAAGTTACCATCTGCACTCCTTTCGCTCCTTCTACGGTGCTGAGTTATGTAAGAAATCTTCTTGTTTAATATGTATGTAAATGATGTAAATGCCCAAATTATTGTACCCTTTTTTGTGTCATGTTCATAGACTTCATTCTTAGACTTAGCTGGTGTCTCTCTTGTAACTAGTTTCTGCGGCATTATCAGTGTTGGCTCTTTACAACTTATTCACTAAAACACATTCATCTTGAAGTATTTCTTAATCATGTACTCTTCCTTTCAGTTTTTTTTTTTTTTTATGATATGTGGACAATCATACTTTTCAGTTTCTCTAAGTATTGATTCTGAAAAGTATATATTTTCATAGAGAACTTTGGTCTGTCAGCAGAATAGTTGGCAATAATTACTGTTTTTTTTTCTTTCCCATCACTGTATTTTACCTAGTTTTTGTTTTGACAGTACTATTAAACAACAATCAAAACCTTTTATCATTACTACCAGTTTGGGGTGTGTGGTACAAGTGGTAGATACTCCTTAACCATTTAGTTAGAGGTTTGATCTCTGGCTAGTGCATATGAAAAAATATTGAAAGAGATTAACCCCTTAAAAGAATATCAGTTATCTAGAGGGATTAGTCTCCTCTGTAGTAGTGCATAGAGTATACCTTGTTTGAATTCACATTTAAACTTAGAATATTGCTTTTCAATGCAAACTGAACTTCATTTTATGAAGCTATAAATTGTAGCTTTCATGTAAACGTGAGTTTGAAGCATGAATTTGCAGTTTTCTAAACATATGCATATGGTTCAAGGTTCAACCGCAGGCCGCAGCTGAAATGTGTTATGGTCATTTGATAAAACTATATGCCCTATCTATATATAAGGTACCCCTTTGAAAATCAACAAGTATTGTGTGTTGTGTATTATCTTGGTAATGAATGTCTGCTATAATGACTGTCATGTAACTACTTAACAGTTTGTGATCAACCATGGTTCAAGGGATAAAAAGCTGTATTTGTTTGATACTAGGTAGACTTTGGTGGTCTATGTTCCTAAAATTTATACAGATCAAATAAATATTTTCATCCATTTTGCAGCTTCAAATTAATAATTTTTTCTCAGTACATTTTTTCTATGGTTTAGTGGCTAAGATGACAATAATAATTAATAATTTTGGTTTAATTTAAGCTAAATTTTGGAGGCATTAGTCGTTGGGAGCACTAGTGAGTTGCAAGCTTTTTATTCACCGCATGTTGTCGATGACTAATCTTCGTCGAGATATTAGACTGACCATCTATAGTGTAGTCTCCTCTTCTAACCATATTTTTTTCATTCACAAGATAGTGTAAATGTTTTCAAAAAATTTACTGAACCATCGCCACTGTGCTGCTTCCACTGTTGCGGTTGTTTTAGTTTGTTTTAGTTTGTTATAGTTAACATTGTTAATGTAGTTTTTCTTTTCGGCCTTAGAAGAGATGATAAATTCTACCATAATTAACTCACACAACTATGAGATCTCGGGTTTGAACTCGGGACAAGACGTTCAATCTAACAATATCAATATTTGTCAGTTGAGCTAGGACTTCAGGACATTGGTAATGTAGCTATTAGTTAGAATATGTATGAATATGTGCTAGTATTATTAGTAGAAAAATGCTATTAGTTAGAATATGTTTGAATATGTGCTAGTATTATTAGTAGAAAAATGTCTGAATAAGTAAAATTAATTTTGATATGAGTATGAGTTTTGTTGTTTAATAATATTATTACTCAAAGAGCATGTGTTAGTATATTTTTAACCAACGAAGTATTGATTACTTAAATATGTGTCAACAAATATTAGGAAAAATATATTTTAGTATATTTTTTTGTTGTTAGTATGTTAAAAAAATAAATATTAAGATGAATATGAAATTTGTTTTGACTTTATTCATAATTTAATATTTAATTAACGAAATTATGAATAACTATATATAATAAATTATAGCCATCATTCTTTTTCCCATCTAATTTTTCATCCCTCTTCATTTTTTTAGTATAATTTCATGTTTTCAACAAACTACCAACCCACAATGCAAACCATGTTGACATATTTTTTTTAAAATATACACTACAAATTATACATTGGAAACCATGTTATACAAGATGGCACTAAAATTCTAGATTATTTTTCAAGTTTTTGAACAAAATCGTTTTTTTTAATGAAAAATAGTGAACGTAGCTCTTTAAATTGGATTGTCACGTAGGAATTTTGTAATGACAAATTGATATGGATTAAATTTCAAATTTGCACAAACAAAAAATTTATTAATCGATTAAAAGATGAACTTTTAAAGAATTAAAGGGTTAAAAAAAGATTGAACTTTTCGACCAAAGGGTTAAGAAGGATAGAAAATTTTGCAAAACCGTTGATACACACTATATGCCACTGAATTGAATAAAACTTATATGATTTATAATAACCATAGTTCAACACTATTCATGATATATGAATTCATTCAAAAACTTGTTTTTCATATTACATTCAATCTAGTGAAATGCAGCGAAAACAAAATTTACAAAGAATAAGTTTATATCAAAAATAGAAAATTGTTCTATCTCCTCCAAACACCAAGAACAATTGTAAAAATAAAATTTAAATCGTTCAATTAAAAGATAAGAGAAAAGGCATATCACACCGATATTTACATTGATTTCTTTACTCGTTCTCATTATGTAGAACATAACGTTCCTATTCCACGTGAATAAGAGTTTCTTCTTTTACTTGTAATATGAACGTTTACAAATATCTTTCAGCAATTAAATTACAATGTTTGTACAAACATTCAACTCTTCCCTAAATGCTAAAGAACTAGAATTTTATGAAACACCTTTCAAAAAATTTGAACCAACACCTTCAAATTGGAGACACATTTTCAATCTTGAAAACCTCTAAAACTTTAGAATAAACCACAATTCTAGTACCTTGAAAATATCATTCTTTTCAATCCTATCAACTTGAAGCTAATTGAACCTTCAATTGCTCACCAATGGAATAGTCATTCCAAGGAATGATACTCCACCTTTGATATTTATCTCTAAAAAATCCAATCTCACCAAGAAAGGGAATACATTTTTTTTTTATCTAAGATGGTTTCTTGAAGAGATGAAAGATGAAGAATGAATGAACTGCTATAAATGATAGGTGGCTGGTTTTGAGTGCCAATATAGTTGAGACATCTTATCAATCATGTGATACTTTTGCACTCTAATTTTATTTAAAAAATATGAAGAATGAATGAAAGTTTTCAAGTTTGAAATAAAGTAACATGTTGATTTTTATAAGACATAGTCCAACTATGAAAAGACGAAGCAATGCAACATATATAATTGATTTTTAACTTAAAAACTAAACTTTGTTGCTTGTGTAACTCAATTCACACAAAGTGTGAATTGATTCATAAGAGACTCAGAGTTCTAGGATTTTAATATTGAGTTGCATGAGTCGATCCATGTTGGGTGTAAGTCGATTTATCAAACTTTCAAGAAATTTGGTAAGTTGATTCACATATCAGGTGAATCAACTCACATGTTTAAAACATGAATAAGTTTCAAGTTATATATGAAAGTGGCGTCTAGGGTGAGCCATCAATTAAGTGGTTCATCGGTTGACCATTTTTATACACCATCCAATTTGTTTAAAAAGAATTAAAATCTTAGATGAGTTAAAAAAAAAAAGAGAACAAATGCATTTTTCTCACACTATCCCTTGTCTCGCCTGTTTCTCTCCCCTTCATTTAAGCTCCTAATTGTTTTGAACAATTCTTCGAATTTGAGAAAGATGACATTCCTTTAATACAAGAACAAGTCTCTTAAACAACATACAATTCTATCTCATATTAAAACTTGTAATTTTTTTTTTTTTTCTGGTTATGATTTTGGTTTGTGCAAAAGTGTAATTGAAACATAAGCAATTGTTGGAGGGGACGTGAGATTGAGTCTTCAGGTGAAGAAGATCTAAGACTTTTGTGGGTTTTCCCTTTCGTTAATTTCATACACTAGCAACACTTTCTGTAGCTTTTTAGTTTCGAAAACTGTTTTAAAAAATCAATTTATGTCACCGAAGATATTACTGGGTTGAGTCGCGGACTAGGTCGCTCTCTTTAAGACGTTTCACAGCACTGCCCAAATTGTGCAAGGCAAACGATCAACCATGAAGTCCCCAAGATAAAACAGCCCAAATTCACTGTATCGGAGTTCTACTGCACCGTAGAAAACCGTTCTAGAATTACACCAAATATCGCAGTCAATAATGGATGTCACTCTTAATATGGCACTGTGACCACTCGAAAGAAAAAGAAAAAGAGAGAAAGGGAGGAGAAGTATAGAAAAGTCTCAAATTTCAGAGAACTTTTGGTGTGGTTTTTCGAATACAAAAAAATAATAATACACCACTTAGCCCAAGCCTAATCTCATGCCCGAGCCGGCCGGACAGGCGGTGGCGGCACGCACGTGTGTGTGGTGGTCTATTTGCATGTGTTCTTCTCCCTTCACAAAATTGGGGTATCCCTTGGGACACACCCCAAGTGCCATACATCCACCTTATAATTATACTACTAGTGTGTGTTATCCCTCCTATGTGAGACTTTCTTTTTTTTCAATTCACACCAATTAGCTCTCATTAATATCATCATCATTTCCAACATCATCTTATCATCATTTCCAACACTTTCTCCATTGTTTTTTGTTCCTTTATATTTTTCAATATTTTTTTTCCTTTTGAATTGAAAATTTCAATTTTAGGGTATTTTGATGGTGGGTATGGAGGTTTCAAAGCAAGTAAAGGGGAGGAAAATGTGAGAGGGAGATTGAAAATACTAAGGGTTATGATCTAGTGTACAAGGTGTATAATAAGACGTGTATGAATTATTAATCTAATGACTTTTAATCATTGTTTGTAATAGTCCACATGTGAGGGATTTATTGAAGCCTTTACCCTAGAAGTTAACATATCTGAAATGATTTATGTAACTTCTGAATCAATTCAAGTTTACGAAAATCGCTTGAAAATAGTTTCAATTCATTGTATGACTTTCAAAAATATTCTAATATACATCTAGTTTGCTATATATCAAAGAAAGAGTGTCATGAAAAAGATGAATAATAGAAAGTGTGGGGGTGGGGAGGTGTGGAGGGAGAAGATGTAGTCAAGGGTAATTTGAAAATTTAAAAGAATTCAATGGAGATATATTGTAGTAGCTATTTTACGTGACATCCAATTATTTTTTTTGATTTTTCTACTTATACACATTTTGTAATCACAATCTAAATATAATTGCTAAATATTATATTTTGATTGGACATCAATATAAAATTAGTTTGTATTTATTACGTTGATTTTTTTCTTTAAAAATCTCTGATAGTATGATTAGTAATAGGTGTGGTGGAGGTACATTTATCATAAGACTTTTTTTTATCAATAAACCTTTACTTATTAAATGTTTAGATTACTTCTGTAAAAAATAAAAATAAATGTTTAGATTACAAATGCTCCATAAAATACATTCATCCCAAAAAATTAATTTAATTTGACTGCGATATGACAAAAGTTATGCATGCACTTACACACTTTTTTGAATAAAATACACATTTGTGTCTTGTACCCTATCAAAAGTGAAAATGAAATGAAACCATTTACTTTTCGTTTCAACTTTCACATTTGAATTTAAATTTGCAGTTGTAATATATAGGTTAATGTTTATCTTATTTAAAATTGATAGAAAATAAAATAAAAAATAAAATATTTTGGTGAACAAAGAATAAATTTGACATTGTCATATAGCACATATATATATTCTTAAAATCATCAAAACTCTCATTATATTATTAATCAATAAGGATGGATAAGTTATAAATAACTCCGAATTTTCTCTCATCCAACAATTGAATTAAAATTTCTTTATGAGTTTATTAACTTCGCAATTTTTTTTTTGAAAAATCAAAGTAATTTGATTCTTCATCAAATAACTTCAATTGACCGTATAATATACTTTTAAAATATAACTAAATATTTACTATAAGATTATATAGTTATGAATTTTTAATGAATATAAAATTTCTGTATTTGAACATTATTATAATATAATGATGATAAACTATTGAATTGATAACGAGTTATTAAATAGAATAATTCATTTGTCACTTTTCAACAACCATCATTAGGTTAGTAGGCCTAGAATACAATTACCAAAATTTTGTTATATTTAAAAGAAATATTGTGAATACTTTTTAACTCATAATTATTTTATTTATCTGTTCAAACATATTTCACTGATCATAATTTCAATTTGTAAAGAATATAGTAAATGTTTTAATGCAATTAACTTTCTCAACACCAAATAAATTATGTTAGAGTTGAGTAGATCATAAAAATAGTTACCAAAATTTTCATTATTATATTTTAAAACAAGTATTAATCAGATACTGTGAATACTAACTAATCTTCGATTATCGTATTCATTATACAGTTGATCAATGATAACTCTAATTAATTAGTAAATAATTTAGTGACACTATAAGAAAATTCAAAAATAACGACACAAGATTACTCTCGCATTTACTTTCTTTCAATTGTATATAATTATGTCACATCTTTTAATTTGTTTTAGTAGCAATTCTTTGTTCATAAACAACCAAAATTATTGTATGATATGATCTCTATATTTAAATGAAGCTTAACAACCTCCTTTGATTTTGAGGTATTTATGTTAGGTTCTATTGAATTGTTGTTGATAACGGTGTTTGTTTAAGAGTAATTTTATAGATAATCTAACCTATAAGGAAGCTTTGGAATGGAGACTTTGATCACCTGAATCTTGCACCTTATTTATTGATACATGCAATGACTATAGGCTTTAGATTTGCATTTTTTGTGTTTGGTTTGGTTGGGACTCGTATATATATGTAAGTGGAGAATCTCATTTTTATTTGTGTTGTTAAAAAAATTTGTGTATTGTGTAGTAGGCATTGAGATGTTAGAGAGTGAATAATAGGTGAAATTTTAGTAACACTTTAAAATTTGTTTTGTTTGTGACTTTAGATAATAGGTAAATAAAAGTAAAAAAAAAAAAGGTAATGTGACAATATTAGAATGATAATTTCCTCGTAATGATAATTTCACTATTATTTTATTAATGAATTAAATCATCAAATAACTTTTTATAGTCCTAATTAGTAAATGATCTAGTGAATATTTTAATATAATTACTTTCTCTGTATGAACTGAATAACCCACATTTTTTAATAACAATGAATTGAAAAAGTATTAAAAAGCTGGCCTGAGTTCAAATATGAAAAACTAACGACAATTGATTTTTATTATAAAAAAACTTACTAATAAATGTTTTGAATACAAACTTATAAGTTATCTTAAAAATGGTTTTAACACTCTACATATTTTTTTTAAAGAATTAATATTTTACATAAAATTAACAATTAATTATTAATATTAATTATTTAAAAAAATATTCTACACAAACAACTATCAAATTTAAAATAGAGTTCTATGAATGTACTTTTTTATTTAATAATCATATATTATCGGTGTTAAGAATTTTTACATAAAATATGTAATCATATCCCATTATTTTACA
>JBBPBQ010020321.1:48165408-48256437 GCA_037974755.1 Cicer yamashitae
CATAAATTATTTATAATCATTATCACAATGTTTAATTCAAAGCATTACTTTGCATTAAAAAAATACCTAAATTTTATATTTTGTTTTATAAGTATATATTTCATATTTAGTCAAAGATGGTGGTATTATTCATTTCGTGTGAGGAAAGACAATCATATTAACATATTCACTATATTATTTACTAATTAAGATTATAGATGATGAATTATGTTTTAATTTATAAATAAAATAAATACTGAGTAAAAAAATCAACAAAAATATGTTTGTAAAAAAACGAATTAAATTATAATATTGAAACTTAATAACTTCAAAAAAAAGTTTAGTTTATCATGACCACATGAATAAGTTTAACACTTGCATTTAATTATATTTTTTCATTTTACACTATGTAAATAGATTTGACGGAGTAATACTATGATGTCTTGCGACATGATTCAATTAGTCACAAATATATTTGTATTTGAAGGAGTAATAATATGTGGAGAATTATTTTACAATGTTAGTATATAACTTTTAAATACAAATATATTTTTATAATTATTCGCTTTGGCTTTAATTATAAGTATCTATTGTGTTTCTCATATATCTTAAAATATTTTTTATTTCGTCTTCTAAAATAAATTTATAGTATTATTAATAAAATATATGTTTGAGAGAATATAATTAATGCATTTTTGTAATTTCTAAAAGATTTATATATAGGGACAAAATTTTTTTGTCAATAGATATTTATAATGAAGAATAGAGGTAGTATATATTTAAATTAAATGTTTATATTTGGAATTTTAATTTTTAAATAAATTATTTTTGTTACCATTTCCACGTGATTGCTTTTAAATTTTTTTTTACGTTTTTAACAAGACTACACAAATTTATTTTTCACTTATGTAGTTTACTTTAAGGTCAGAAAATCGGAATTATCCATTTCGTGTTGAGAACGATATCTATATTAATATATATAGATTATTTACTAATTAGGTTTATGACTAACAAACTGAATGTTTAAATTGATGAATAAGATAATAGCAAATCAGTAAGTATTTTCTGTATCTATTTTAAAATATAATAATGAAAATTTTGGTAACTATATTCTTAACCTTCTTTATTTTTTATCTTTTGAGATAATTTATTTCGTGTTGAAAAGGACAATACTTTTAAAATACTTATTATATTATATTTTCAAATTATAATTTTCAAAAATAAATCAATACATCAAATATATAGACTTATTAAAATTTTCAAAATAATAACATGAGACTAAAACACTAACAAATATCATATATAAAAAGCTAGTCAAATATTTACACAATGGTACAAAACCAGAAGTATATTTTGGCCACTGACAAGAGCTACTTACACAATGAAAATTCAAAACGAAAAATAAAATCAAAGCAAGGAATAAGGAAGTAGGGTCAAGGGTGAAAAAACTTTTTGTCGTGTTGACAGGAAAGTTTCAAACGAAGGATTCTAAGAGACATTTTTAGTAAAAACAATGTCTTTAATATAATATGGCTTTTAGTGAAAAGGAATGCATTTAATATTAAAAGATTTTTTCAACGGTATAGTATCCTCATTCTCATAAATAGTTGCATCGATTTTAATTGGCTAATTAAAAAAAAAATTGGAGGACTTTTTTGTTTCTGCATATAGTTAAAGAGTTTTGATAATATATTATTGAGCCTTTATACCGTATAAAAATTAAAGAAAAAATTATTTTTTGGCGAGGCGCCTCCCTTGGGCCGCCCCTGGGACCAATTAAAAAAGGTGTTTAATTTGGCTTTGACTATTTAAAAATTAAATTCTTTTGTTAAAACCGTAAGTCATTTCTTCATTTCAAAAACATACTTACTCGAAAATCATTTTGAAGACATTGAAACATAAAAGAAAGATGAAAAAAAAAATAGTTAAGTTCTTTGAAAAGTGTTTTCCTTCAAATTAATAAAATATTTGTTAAAAGATATATGAATTTAAGACACAAAGAATTGTAAATAAAAGACTAGAAGGGATAAGGATGAACACTGTAACATTCTAACATCTCTAACTGACACTATTACTCACATATTTCTCGTCCCATTTCCTATCATTGCAAATTAGCGTGTTTTTTCCCTTTTATGAGAGTCAAACATATGACTTAGGGGTAAAGTCAACAATTCATTCACTTACACTACTAATGGAGCTAATTGACTTATCCCCTAGGTTCTCGGTTCAACTCCTACAAAAGGCAAAAAACTCGTTGATTTCCAGTTGTGGGAAAGGGGGCGAGAAGTTTGTGAGTAATAGTGCCGGTTAGTGGGTCATGGCTATTACAAACACATTATTTTTATACTAGTTTACAACAATTTGTTGCTACATTTAGTCTTTCCTTTACAGAGAGATTTGACTTGAGTATTCTTTACTATGCTTCTCCATGCTACAAGTATTTTCTATTTGCATGTACAAGCTACATAAGTATTGTTTACTCTTCTTCTTTAGGCTACAAGTATTGTTCTAATCGCCTTATGTGAGAATCAAACTTGCTACTTAGGGAATAAGTACTACTGTTCATTTATTCCCACTATCAATTAAGTTAATTCATGTGATGCATGAGGCCGACAAGACATTAAATGATCGTTGAAACACAAGACACGTACAATGAGCGACTTTTGTGACACTTCTTCTTCACTCGATTTCTTCCAATGCACTACTAAGACACAAATTAATAAAATATTTGTTAAAAGATATTTGGAGATAAGACGCAAAGAACTGTAAATAAAAGAGTAGAAGGGAGAATGATGAACACTGTAACAACCCGACATCTCTAACTAGCACTATTATTCACATACTTCTCGCCCCATTTCCTATCATTAGAAATTAGCAAGTTTTTTTTCCTTTCGTGAGAGTCAAACCTTTAACTCAAGGGTAAAGTCAACTGTTCATTCACTTCCACTACTAATTGAGCTAGTTGACTTGTCCTCTATGTTTTGGGTTCGACTTTCACGGAAGGCAAGATACTCAATTTCTAGTGGTGGGAAAAAGGGGCAAGAAAGAAGTTTGTGAATAATAGTGTCGGTTAGAGAGTGTTGCCACACTTAGTCCTTACACAAGTATTGTTTACTATGCCGCTTTAGGCTACAAGTATTGTTTTAACCGCCTCTATAACAGCCCAACCCCTACCACTGACACTATTATTCACGATCTTATTGTCCCCTTTTTCGCCATTGCAAACTAGCGAAATTCTGCTTTATGTGAGAATTGAACTCGGTACCTAGAGAATAAATATCATTGTTCATTCACCCACTATCAATTAAGCTAGTGCATGTGATGCCTGAGACCGCCGAGACAAAGAGTGATCTTTAGAGCACAAGGCAGAACTCTTGTGACACTTCTTCTTCACTCAATTTCTTCCAATGCACTGCTACTTTTAGTTCTCCCAATTTTTTCCAATGCAATGACATCATATACACTTCTTTCCTTAATCCATTATTCTCTACTTCGATTTCTTCTTCATTATCATCATATCACCTTCATCTTCTTAACTAAAACTCAGAAAACACAAAAAATCTCAACCAAAAAAACACTAAAAAATCCATCATCATCTACTTCTTCTTCTTAACTAAAACCCAGAAAACACAAAAAACTTCAAAACATAATTAAATGCGTGAAAACTAAGATCTGTTACTTCAAACAAATTTTTTCTTGATTCTTCTTCTTTTTTTTCAAAAAAAGCTTCATTCAACAAAATTGTCAAAAACCAAAATTACTAAAATAAAATTAGTTTAATTTAATTCTAGAGGAATCTCAACATCACCGTCCTTAATATCTTGTTGTAAATCCTTAGGCTCTTTTCCATCAACAATACAACCAATGGATCTAGGTTTCATCAACTTTGCAATCTCAATGACATGATCGAGTGAGATATTCACTGCTTCTTGCAACTCTTCTTTTTTAGTGTGCCTTCTTCTTCTTGCAGAATGACGTTCTTCTTTGATTCTTTTTCAGATTGTATATGTTTCTTTCTTGTTATTTTGCTTTGCTTTGCTTTGATTCTTAGTTATTAATAGGAAAAAAATCCCAAAATAAAAACGGTGCATGGTTTAACTGGCAGTACCATGTTTGGAGCAACGATCAACATAGTTTTTGTTTTTTTTCTTTTTTAGTTACAAATCGCATTTGTAAATGACGACTTTCTTAAGGAAGTTCGAGTTTGCAAATGCGACTTTCTTAAGATAATATTTTTTTTACATTCATTTTTCTTTTAAATTAACAAATATATATAATTAATATAATTCATTCATAAAAAACAACATCACAAATTTTACAAAAATTACGATAAAATTAATGTCGAATGTGACCTTCAGTACTACATTGCTGAGGTTTTCTCACACGTACGAGATTTTAACGACGTTTTTGTACATCACGAGTTTGTTCTTCTTCTCCATCTTCATCTTCTTGTTCTTGAGGATGTCGAGGGGGAAACACTGCAGAAGAACTATTTCCACCTTGAGTCCAGTTGGATATTTGATTTAACGAAGTATATGCATTCTCAAAGCTTGGAATCTGAAAGCTTTGTTGATACATAATATTAAGTAACTGGGTAGCGGACTCAGGTGTATTAAAACGAGTATTGAACGTGTTATACAATAATTCTTCTTCACTTGATGCAAAGGATAGTTGACGATTGTCTTCTTGTTGTGGTTGTTGGTTGTCAAAATTAAATTGTTCCCCCGACGTGAACCTGTAAGATTGATGTGGTGTGTGGTAGTCCAAATTGTAGTTTCACCCTATCTTTTTGATGCATTTATATTATGTAGAAACAAATTAAACATGTAGATGCATTCCATAGCCAATTATCTTCTGGATAATCGTATGTTAGACGTAGGTAGGGCCTCTAAAGAAACTGATATATAAGAGGTTTGTTAGTAATGTATGCATAAGAAGAAATAAAATAATATAAATAAATAAATTAATATTTTAATATATTACACAATCATTTCACATATTCGAAACGATTTATGGGAACTGGAAACGATACATCTACCCATTCACCTATAGAAAGGAATGGATGACAAAGAACAAAACTATCGAAACGAGTTTTGGGAATTGGGATAAGTCTTATAATGACCTTCCAAGGTGGTTGTTGGCTATGTAAAAATTTCTTCCAGGAACTATTGTGAAAATGTAAGTATCACCTGCATATTCTGATAATACTCTGTTATGGGGTTCAAAAATTTTCAAATGACTATTCTGGGTTTTCCCTCCATGCATTTTTGGGTTCAAATTTTGTAAATCATTTGTCTCAGTGGATGGAACTTGGTTATACGGCAAGTATAAGGAGACTCTGTTGCTAGCCATTGCACAGGATGATAACGAAAATACAATTTTCATTGCTTATGCACTTGTGGAAGGTGAGACAGGGGTGCTTAGAGTTTTTTTTTTTGTTGAAAAATATGAGAAGGTACGTCACATCTCTAGTCAACGTTTGTTTGATTTCAGATTGACACAAATCCATTAAAAGTGCTTATAATAATCCAAATAATGGTTGACATGATTCTCCATCAACACATATGTACTACATCCGACACATTGCACAAAAATTCATGAGAAAGTTCAAGTACAAGGAACTTCAAAAAAAAGTTATTTGTAAGGGTAATGATCTAATTCTTCTTAGTATATTTTCCATTTATCACTTTATAATACTTGATATGTTTTACCTCATTTATAACAGGATATGCATTAAGTGAGCCATCATTCAAATATTACCGCAATGAAATCAGGACGGCAAATCCAGATACTTTAAGATGGGTCGATAATCCCCAGAACAATGGACTATGGTGTATTCTCAAGGTCGACGATGGAGACACATGACAACAAACATTATCGAGTCAATCAACGCAGTGCTCAAGGGTACACACAATCTCTCGGCTTTGGTCCAATCAACTTACTATAGATTGAGAGTTTTATATGCAGAAAATGGACGACAACATCAGACATAATTAGCTTTTGGTCGAGTATACACAGACGATTGCATGGACAAAATTAAATATGAAGTTGGTAAAACACTCACCAAGTCATGCGATTCGACCGAAATTGATATTCTTTCATGGTGCATGAAACAATAAACTCAAGAGAGGTGCATGTTCTTACGCTTGTCAAAACTATTTAGTGCATCTGCCTGACGTATACAAGGTTGTTAATGTATTCAACATCTACAAAGAAGAGTTTTCACCTATACCCAATGAAGGATATTGATTCCATATAAAGGTGAAACATTGTATCACAATCATGAAATGCGGAAAACTAAAAAAAGTCGTCCAAATAGTATCCGTATTAAAACTGAAATGGACGTTAGAGAAAAAGTGTCAAGAAAATGCGGACTATGTCGGTTTACGGGTCATACTCGAAAACATTGTTCAAATGTTACAGACAACTCTAGACAATCTATGTAATTTTTGTAAAATTTGTGTTGTTGTTTTTCATGAATGCATTATATTAATTATATGTATATATTTTGTTAATTTTAAAAAAAAGAATGTAAAAAAGAAAAAAGTTTCCAAAAATCGCATTTGCAAATTTGAGCTTCTTTAAGGAAGTCACCATTTGCAAAGGCGACTTGTAACTAAGAAGAAGAAAAAAAGGTATTTTGGTATATAGTTTTCAGAAGGGAGTAATTTAGTAATTTTTTTTTTGAAATAAAAATTATTGAAAAAAAAATCACGTGGGTTGTTTAGCTTTTATTTGGGCAAATTAATTATACGAGAATAATTTTTTTTTAGTAAACGAGAACAATTTTATGAGAGCTAAAAGATTATTTTTACTTTTAAAGTAGAGTGGAAAAATAAAAGGCAAAATTGGAATACAAAATTATAATATATTCTGATTCGTATACTTTTCAAAAACAATGGAGTCGAAATTAGTTTTACTCTATCATAAAATATTCAAATAATAGAATAATTTTTTTGTTCCATTTCATTCCGTTCCACTCATTTCATTATGTTCTAATCCGTTACTTTTAAATTATCTAAACAGATTTTATAAAAAAATAATTTTTAAAAAATTATAAAATATAATAATAATATTATTTAAGTAAAAAACTTATTTATAAATTTATAAATTAACATAATGAAAAGTTGATGTGACATCATCTTTTTCCAAGTCAACGCTGACATGTAAACGCCACGTCATACATGATGAGGTAAATCTCTAAAATTAGACAAAACCAATAAATTTCATAAAATTTGAAATAGAGAAAGTTTAATTGATAAAGAGTTCACTTACGTCCCATAATAATACTATGTATATGTTTCTCTTTATAAACTATTATAGAATTTTATTTTATAAACTATTATAGAACTTTATTTTATATCTAAAGTGAAACTCAGTCTATAAATATAAATATTTGTTTAAACTTTAAGATATACTCTTATCTCAACCGAGTCCAACTCATTTTGTTGTTAAAATCAAAATGATTGCATTTTTACAAAAATTTAAACTAAAAATTTTATTTTAGAAATGCTGAATGGTGCGTTTCTATTTGACCACTTGATCCTTGTTTGGTTAATTTTATATTTTATCATGAAATATCGTGATCTATTATCTCGTAATGTTTAGCACTCCTCATTTTATTTTGCAGAAACTTAATCAAATTTCTTACATTTTATGTAGTTTAAATTGCATATTTAAGTTCAAATTTTAAATTTTATTTCTCTCTCAATTTTATGTCGAGATAACATGCTCTTCCTCTCTTCTCAGGAAACGAAAGTTGAAAATTTTCGTACTGTTTCTCGTTGTTCTGAATTCTGCTAGTTCCAATGACGAATTCAATGGGTCCTCCACCTCCCAAAAACCCTAATCTTCCATCTCAAACCCTAACTTCATCACCTCCTCCGAATCCTGATTCTCATTCGTCCCAATCCACCACCAATGATTCATCACAACCCGAACAACCACCGCCACCGCCACCACCACCACCACCACCACCGTTTGATTCCACCGATACTCAAACCCCCAAACCATCTCAAGGTATAGCGGTTCCGTATAAGATTCCTCTTTGGAACGCCGCTCCCTGCCATGAATTCTACCTCGAGGTTCTCAAGGATGGTTCCATCATCGACAAATTTAATGTGTCTGTTTCTCATTACTTCATTTTTCTCAACTTTTTATTTTATTTCATTATTTTCTTCAACTGAAACTGTTTTTGCTTGTTGTTGATTTGAATCATAGGTATGAGAAAGGTGCTTATATGTTTGGGCGATTGGATCTCTGTGATTTTGTGCTTGAACATCCAACTATTTCTAGGTTTCATGCTGGTATGTATATGCTACGAATTATCACTGATTCTTGATCTCAATTTGATATATTCATATGATTGGTATGAAAATGTGTTTAATTTAATAAACCATAATGTCAATGATGACTAATGTGTTTGTCTTTTAAGTTGTGGAAGTGGAACTAAGACTCTTTTTTGGATAAACAACTTAAATTAAGCTATTTATTTATATAGTGCTTATATATAAGCTATTTCTATAACAAAAAATAAAATAAAGTAAAGTGAAACTGTTTTTGGATAAGCTATAATAAGTTATCATGCAGAGCTTATTGGAAATAAGCTGAAAAGTGCTTATCAACATGTCATAAGTTGTTTCCATAAGCTCACTCTCAGCAGTCTTGCAAGTGCTTATGCCGATAAATAGGCTCAAATAAGCCAATCCACAGGGACCCTAAGTTTGAGACCACAAAAGCTGGCAATCTGCCTTGTATCCTCTGTGATTCGAATCAAAATATGTGCACAAGAACACTAACATTAGAGTATATACCACTGTAGTTTGCGTGTATCTCTGTAGTGTTATATACAGCTCAGCGAATCAGTTAGTTAATATCATTCTGTTATACTATAGGTAGTTAGTTGTAGCAACAATACTACATGTGCAGTGCACTTCTTTTGTTTAATATCAATGCCATACTTGACTGACAAATCTCAATGCCAAGAAAGTATTTTTTTCCCCTTATCTAGGCCTCCTTACTTCTTAGGATTAGGACAACTACAGGCCTCTTAACTAGCTAGATGGTCATATATCATAACATAACACCTAAGCATCTAACCAAAGGAAATCCTTGATAATCTTTTCTATTTTATTGAGTGTTCGGAATTCTTCAACCACAATGAAGAATAAACAATTAAAATTTTCAGTTCGAGAAAATTAGACACTGATTACTTGCTGCCATACATTAGATCAGATGATATAAACCCATCTAGGCTGCCCTATTATAATAGCCAATGCAACCTGATTACCCCCATACATTTTGAAAAGATCTGGAATGGAAGTTATATTAAACCAGTGCATTACATTTGTGAATTTCACCAACAGTTAGACTTTCAAAAAGTTCTCCCATGATTCTTACCTAGGTTTTTATTTGTCTCTTGTTAGTTATACAGTTTAAGAGAAGCGGCGAGGCATATCTCTATGATCTCGGGAGTACTCACGGAACCTTTTTGAACAAAAATCAGGTATTAATTGCTTTTTCTCTTCCTCTGGAATTTTTGATAACTCTTTATACTAGATTTTTTATTCTTCAAATATGTTTTTTGTGATCCTTCTGTTTGATAACTATTTTCATGTGTGAAATATACCCTGTGACAGAGATGCAAAAATTGTTGCCTTTTCTATTTATGTCCTTTTCTATCTTTTAGATTTATATGCTAATTATTGGATTGAAGGAGAATGCTAAACAAATTTGCTGGTATTGCTCATTTAGATATGCCTTTGCTAAACCCTTGTCTGAACTCTGAACTCCAAAGTCATGAACATAATTTCTCCTTTTGTAAATAAAAAGTCTTTCATCTCCCTCTTTTGCTACTTGGGTTGTTTCAAAAAAGTTACCACCTGCACTAAGTGCTGTTAGGATATAGAGTAATGACTAATTAGAGTAGTTAAGAGTTGTTATAGAAGTTAGTTAGTTGAGGTTGTTATAAGGCTATTTGTATAAATAGGGAGGTTATGGAGTTAGAGAGATATCTTGGAATATTGTGATCAATTGTTGAATAGAGAATAATCTCTATTGTTAAGGGGAAACCCTTGGAGGAGAGAGTTCTCTCCTATTTCTTTATCGAAGTGTTCTTTCTTAGGAATCCAATTCTTGGGTTCCTAACAAGTGCACTGTTGTTTTTCCAAAATAATATCACTTCAAGACCTCATTTAGCTAACCGGAACTAGCCTTGGAAACATCTTGTACTGTACCCAGATTGTATAGTGTATACCCAACATTATGTAATTATATTAACAGCTCTAAAGTTGACAGAATTAGTAAAGATCGATTGATATTCCCGATCATTGTGATATAGTTTATCATTTTCATCTTTAAGTACCTATGGAGTTTTTTATCAAAAAAATTGGGACCCAGCTGTTAGTAAAGAAAAATATCGGCAGGCTTATAACTTTATACACATCCCTGACATAGCTCCTTTTCCTTTCCTATTTGCTTAGGTGGAGAAAAACACATACATTGACTTGCGTGTTGGTGATGTCATTCGATTTGGCCGGTATGTATTTCTGTATTGAATTTTCACTTTGCTCATAAACAAGGCTTTTTGTGTAGTTCTTATTATTTTTGTTTTTTCTTAAATCAGTTTTGTTTCTTTCATTGTTTCTGATGATGTGATAGGTTTTTTTGTTTAATTTATCTGTGCCTAGTATCTATTAGAATCCATCAGTATTTATTAAGCCATTATAAAACTAGTAATTGCAGTATTCTTTTTGTATTCCATTGACAGGTCATCTCGGATGTTCATTTTTCAAGGACCGTCTGAGTTGATGCCTCCTGTAAGATCTGGTCTTCATATGTTTGTCATTTTTCATTAAATTTATGTTATTGGGATTTATGAATCCTCTGCACAATTTGTTATGATTTCTTTTTTCAAGTCATTGTAATATTTCTTTGTGTTAGATTTTCACTTATAGGAAAAAAATCCTTTGGAAAGAGCTGGTTTAAGTAAGAGTGTGTTCACTCTTATATTTTTTTGTGAGTTAAGATTATGCCTTAAATTAAATCAATGTGGACTCCCTTTAGAGACAAGCTCTCTATTGAGGAGCCTTATTGCCATTTATAATATGGTTTTGATTAAGCAAATACGTTCTCCACCTAATTAAATAACCTACTGTCAGCTTTGACTTAAATTGTTATGGAATTGAATAGATAGGGAACATAGTAAATTTGTCTAA
Source organism: Cicer yamashitae (assembly GCA_037974755.1). Taxonomy (NCBI): domain Eukaryota; kingdom Viridiplantae; phylum Streptophyta; class Magnoliopsida; order Fabales; family Fabaceae; genus Cicer; species Cicer yamashitae. Next base: position 48,176,604 of record JBBPBQ010020321.1, read on the forward strand.
CACTCCCTAAGCTGTTGTGTACATTATGCAAATCTTTATTTAATTTACTTTATAGCTTCCTTGGTAATATGTTCTTGCACATTGTTGCTTATCAGATGAAACCTTACTGAGTTATGCATTCATACTCTATTACTAATAATGGTTTGTGTGATTCATTTTGGATGGATTTAAATTTCTAGATTTTTGGTGGATAAATTTTCAAGAATAATGCTAGCAACATACTCTCTAACACACATTTATTAACACACTCATTGGTTAAAATACACATGGGTCTCACCAAATTTATATGGGACCCACATGTTTTGGTGGTACCTATGTAAATTTTAACCAATCAAATAGATTGTTGAAAAATGTGTGTTAAAGAGTGCAATTTATTTTATCAGGGATTCTGGGCTGCAATTATTTTATCTATTCTCATTAATCGTCAACTATCCTTGACATTGGGTTAACTATTATTCCGAACTTTAGGTAATTTTCAGAAATTCCTAAATCATAGCTTTATCTTTCATTTTCTGGTTTCCTCCTTATATAATTGAGAATATTGTATGCACCTAAGAATGTGGATCATTTAACAGAAGGAAAAAGTTGTGAACAGAGAAAGAATGTCCTTTACCTCACTTATCATTTGAGAAAGAAAATCAAGGATAAAAATATGGCAATAAGGCTGCCCATATAAAGATGCTGTGCAGAAAACTCCTAACTCAGTGGAAGATAATTCTATATTTTGAAATATATGGGTATAGGAAATTACATTCTTACTTGATGTACTATGTACATTTTTCTTTTTATTTGGCTTGTTTTGAATGGCGTGGTTAGAAATCTATAACCAGTTAGAACGTAACAGAAATAACGAGAACATGAAAGAATGACGTGAGGGAGAATCTAATAAATTGAGAAGCTTCCTGTTTCTGAAAAATATTAACTTCTTTTTTCAGATTATTGCTGCAATTAGCTTCTTTTCAAATTTATTTTTCTCTGTAGGAGACTAATGTAAAACTTAAGAGAGAAATGAAGATGCGGGAAGCAATCCTAGATAAGGAAGCTTCACTCCGACGAGCAAAGCAAGAAGCATCTGATGCTGAGGGTATATCATGGGGAATGGGTGAGGATGCCATTGAAGAAGATGAGGTAATGACACATAAGATTATCTATATAGTTCTTCCTTTGAACTACCTAATTACTCATTTAAGTTTTATATGCTTGAATAGAATCTACTTGAATGTGAAAACTCAAGTTGACCATTTTTTATCTTCTGATTGCAGGATGATGTTGAAGAAATAACGTGGCAGTCATATAAAGGACAGCTTACCGAAAAACAGGAAAAAACCCGTGAGAAAATATTAAAAAGAATGGAAAAGGTGGGTAATTCTTGTTAATTTGGTTACCTGTGCTGTGCTTTTCATCTATGAATTATAATCCTTAAATATAATGCTAACCTTATTGCTTATAGACCTAGAAACCCAGAGAAACTGATACTCGTTCTCACTTCCACTCTTCCCAATTGTTTGGATCCTTTTTCCTACTGCTGTATCTGTCATGATAATGCACCAAAGTCCAAATGACTAAACTAAGAGGTTATATTGTGGCCTCATAAATTAAAGCAAATTAAAGTTTTTGTCTCAAATGAAGGGTTGATACTTGTAGACTGAATACAGAGGACATCTCCTAAAGGATGAGCATTGATAAACTCTCCTAGAAAATGAGGGATGGTATTTGTACCCCCACACACATAGAAATTCTCTCCCCTTGCCACAAAATTCTGTTCCCTGTTAGCCTTTTTTATATGATGGTATACTCAAAGGACTTCCTTATATATCTGTGTACATTTTTGTGTGCAGGTAGGTAACATGAAGAAAGAAATAAATGCAATACGAGTTAAAGACATTTCTCAGGGTGGATTAACACAAGGTCAACAGACTCAGATTGCTAGGAATGAGCAAAGAATGGAGCAGGTAATGTTGGAGAAAATTAATAAGACATGGACCTTGCATATCATTTCTCTCCATATTCTGTGATTGTAAATGCTGATGCATGAGCACGTAAGCTGATAAGCTGGCATTTTTTTTTAATTGGACAGATATTGGAAGAACTTGAAAACTTGGAAGAAACACTGAATGATAGTATTCGAGAAAGTTTAGGTGCACGCACAGGAAAGCCATCTCACGGGAAGAAGAAAGGTGCAGTCGAAGATGAAGAAGAATATTTAAGGTATACTGTCATCAATGGAAGATAGTTTTTTTTTAAATCTGAAATTTACTGAGAAGAATCTCATGTGTGAATATCAATTGAAGAAAACTGCATATTTGAACTGCTTAAGGCTGTTGTACTTATTTGTATTTCTGTCTTCAAATTTAGTGTTCCTTTGGGTCAATGTTTGATATGCTTGCTTAGCTTTCTCATACAGAACTTACACTGATGCGCTAAAACTAAAATACATTTTGGTAATTATATGGATTTTTCAGTGATGATGATGATGAATTTTATGACCGTACGAAGAAAAAGCCTTCTTACAAGAAGCCTGGTGATAATCAGTCAGTAGAGACTGCAGATACTCTTCTTGATAAGAGAGATACAATCATAAAGGAAATGAATGACAAGAAAGAGTTGCTTATGACTGAGAAGAACAAAATGTTGTCAGAGAGTACCACACAAGATGACGTTGATGATGCACTTGATGCTTACATGTCTGGGCTTTCATCTCAACTAGGTGATTGTTCTCTTCATGTATATCAAGCTTTACAGGGCTTTAGTATATTTTGAATTATACTGCTTTTCGGTAGGTTTGACATTCAAATGAACTTTTGTTTATCCATAGTCATATGCTTGCAACAATGATGTATGTTTTTACATGTAACCAATGTTGTTAAAATTGCCATTATGCTCCTAGGATCCCTTGATCCTGTGAAGTTTTTTCCTTCATTTCTTGAAATATTAGTAGTATATAAGCCTTCTACTGCTTGTTCTGAGCTTCACTTGTGACATAACAGGATTGTTAAATGGTGGCCATAGCGCTGCCATAGCGTGATAGGCGATTTGTGAACGAATCCCTGCCATGGCATGTTCATATGACAGATTTTTGGCCTTTCGCCATCGACAACATTAATATATTTGATTTTTCTGTCTGTTCTCTTCCTGTAATTTTTTATAATTATATTAAAAATATTAAACAATAAACATCTGCAACAACTGCCAAATAAATACCCAAATTCTCATTGATTAATTATATTATCAATTTTATAATAAAATATCTTAATATTTTTGGTTCTTGCAAATATGTCACTTTTTGTTTTTAGCCCTTGTACAATTTTTATTTTTGTACTTAAAATTATACCACCTTTTGCTTTTAGTCCTTGTTTTGTTTTAGTCTATAAAATTTACTCTTGTTGGAATTGATTCCTGGAGTGTCATTGATTTTAGTCCTTACATAGCCTACAGTCTATATTTGAGAGACTAAAATCTAACAGTCCAACAAAAACAAGTACTACATAGAATATGTTAAAGACCTAAGACCTCCTGTCAAGGTGTGTAGTAGGAAACACAGGAAGGGACCCTTGTGCAACTGTAACAGATGTAACTACTAACTAAATAAATGCAATTAGTTAATTAACAATCAGGGAGGGATTATAAATAAAGCTATTAGAATGTAAGTGGTATCACTGTAGATCATTGTTGTGGGGAGTACAAGTCTCTTAAATAATTGTAATTCAGTTCATTCTTTCAATAAGAGATTTGTATTCAGTTCTCTAGATTTTCTCCCCATTGAACAACCCTATTCTGACAGACAAAACAACAAAGATAAAAAACAAAAGGTGGTATATTTGCAAGGTCTAGAAGCAGTCAAAATATTTTATTACAGGGATTAAAAGTAAAATGTGATATATATTTAGAGAGACCAAGATGGTATTTAGACCTTTTTTAATTCTTACAATCTGTAATATGATTTTACGTTTTATGATCTTTCACCCATATCCTGATTTAGCTAGGATCTTGGTTTTGGCAACCTTGCATGTAACAGTAATACTGATAAATGACTTTTTTACCATATCTCTTATGTCATTTTGTCCAACAATGGATCTTGCTATGCGGATGGATGTTTGATTGCAGCACTTATCCTTGCTCATTTATTCTTTTATGTCAGTGTATGATAAAAGTGCGCAGCTTGATAAGGAATTATCAACTCTTCAGTCTGATCTAGATAGGATCTCCTACCTGTTGAAGATTGCCGACCCAACAGGAGAAGCTGCCAAGAAAAGGGAGTTGAAAGTACAAGAGCCCAAACCAAAAAAATCCGAAGAAGTTGCCTCTACTACTAAGAAGAAACCACCTGCAGAAACCCAGAAAAGCAATGAACCTTGTCCGAAGGTAGATGACAATAAACCACATGTGGAAACCCAGAAAATTAGTGATGCTTGTGTTAAGGAAGATAGTTCTGGAAAAGGAGAGGAACCTGCAGCTACAATTGTGGCTTTGGACAAGTCAAAACCCGGCAATGATGAGTTGGAGACTGAGAATGCTGTATATGTCGCTCCAAAGCCCCAATGGCTTGGAGCTGTGGAGGACAGGGTTACAGATGATAAGCAACAGCTGAAAACCCCTCTGCATCTGCATGAGACAGATGAATCCAATCAGTTTGTTGACTATAAGGACAGGAACAAAATTTTGGGCAGTGGTGATGATGAAAGGACATCATTTGAATCTACAATTGAGTCTGCTGCTCCTGGTCTAATTTTAAGAAAACGGAAGCAAACCGAGACAAATGGAACAACCAGTAATGATGCCTCTCAGCAATCGACGTCTTCCACCTCAGGTGAACAAATGGCTGAGGATGCTGTGGCACTATTATTAAAGTACAAAAGGGGACTGTATGCTGCTGATGACGATGATGGAAGAAATGAAAGCCTAGAGAGGAGGCCTAAAAGAGTTCTTGGGCCTGAAAAACCATCGTTTTTAAGTGATGAAACAGATCACGCCACATGGGTTCCTCCAAAAGGTAAGCACAATTATGTTAAATATTCTGACCACATGATTGAATTATCATTTATTAGATGATCATACAAATGTTTGTTCTGTGCAGGACAATCAGGTGATGGAAGGACTTCCTTGAATGATAAATATGGTTACTGAGGTAGAATGAGATACAACATTGATCAATGGAAGAAATGAATTCAAGCTGCATATTCACGTAAGAATGTATCTAAGAAGTATCATGCTGAACCTGCTCAGTATTGACGAACTTTCATGACTTTCAGTGACCTTCCTTTGTTCTGAACTAAAAGGATGATGAAGGTTGTTGGTTGAAGGACTACTGTAAGTAGTATAATAGAGACACAGCAGGGTGAAAGGATTACAGTAATGTAGTAAGTAACATTGCTGGTTGAGATCCACTTCGTTGATTCTGGATGACATACCTGCCTTGTGTACAGCTGAAACATCTGAGTACCGAGTTGCTTTTGTTTCTTTGAGAAGTTCTGAATGAAGTGGCCAATTCCACCATAGAAGATTAACCCAAAAACATAGACCAATGTACAGTCTGTGTGTGCTGCTGTTCTGTGCAAACCTATTTAAGCATTAGAATTTTTTTTATAAAATAAATAGGCTTTAGTGCTAAGAAACCTTGGAGCTTCTCCAATGCAATGAGAATAAGAACAATATTTGGCGTTCTTAAGTTGTTTTTTACTCCTACACAAGAATTATAGTTGTGTTCTTAACTTACTTTGGGTCCCACAAATTCACCACTTTTTAACCCAAGAACTGTCCCAGTATGGAAAACTTATTGATAGGTTATTGTTATGTCTCTGAACTCCACTGCTGAAAAAAATTAAACAGTTTTAGCTCTTCATAAAATTTTGAAACACTTCCTTGGATGCTCTTACAAAGTTTTCCTGTTGTTATTTTCATTCTAAGGAGAGGGAAATTATGGCCATCAAAATTGTGCACAAAAAAATGGAATTTGAGGTACTTGTGCTTCACCTTAGTGTCTAGCCGACAGGGGGTCTACGGCCTAGCCTACGTCAGGCATAGGCTAGACCAGACTTTTTTCTTAAACAAATAAGGTTAAAGCTTCTAAAAAAGCCTATTTAGTTAAAAAGGTCAGGCTACATAATAAACTTTTTAGGCATATTTAAATTAATACAAATAATATTTTTTAACTACTATAATTATTATATTAAATTTTGATCTTTTTGTTATATATTCAATTTTAAATAATTTATGCATATGAACCTCATTTAGTTTTTGATATATTTAAATGTATTATTATAAAATATAATTTAAGTATAATGTATATAAAGTCATATTCTTCAAAATGTGATGTTAAATATCAAAATAGAATTTAATTTTATTGACATATTAACTCGTTAATCTATTTAAAGATATATTTGATTACTTATTCAAAAATGTTAAAATGAAATAGGCTTTTATCAAGGCTAACAGACCATACCAGACTTCTATCATGGTCAGATTCAGGCCTAAAAAGCAAGCATATGACAGGCCACATGTCAGCCTTAGGTCTTGAATTTTTTGACAGGTTAGACTCAAGCCTAGCAAAACTTAGTTTGGCCCGGCCTATTCCACCCCTATTAGTGTCATTACTCTCTGATGAATGAGGAAATAAAGATCAATCCTGAGAACTGAAGTAGTGCTCCAATTGAATGGCTTTTTCCACTATTTTAATATTAAAAAAGTTTACATTTTTTATTCTCATAAGGAATATTAAAAGATTAGTAAATGTTAAAAATTTAAGAAAACTTTTTCTAGGATAGTATGAGACGAAATTGATTCCTTTGAAAAGCGCTTGTTGGGACTTGGGGTCTCCATTCTGTTGTAGTTGTGCAATTTGGGTTTTGCTCTTATTTTTTAAGGTCAACATTGCCTTTCATTAGAAATCAAAAGTGCATTGCATTTCATTATTAGAAATCAAAAGTGCAATACAAGTTGGTATTGATAATAAACTTGGGAGGTGCTGGGAACATTGTCGTCTTAGTTAAACTATAGGCCACATATTGAAGTGATCAACTACGATATGATACTCAAGCTCTAAACTGTCTTGAGCATGCATACTACTTTTCCGAGAATTTAACCCAACATGGTTACAAACTTAAAGCAAATATTATAGAGACATTTTTAAATAATAAAATTGCTTAAAAAGAAGGAAAAAAAAAAATCAAGTTAAATCAAGTTTTACACATTTAAGTTTGAACCCGAGTCAAGATGAATGTGGAGCTTTCATATTGATCAATTGAGTTAAGTGAATATCTATAACTATTCTGTCGTATTATATAATTATAACTAAATTAATTTTTTTGAGACATTTTTTTTAAATTCTTTGGCTACTTGGCTCTTAGACGGGCCTTCCTTCTGCCCCACTTACATTTTTACTCTCTAAAATCCCCAAAATCTCAAATTCCAAAAACTCCAAAGCCTCAAAATGTCAAAAAATTTATTAATATTTCATTTTGTTTGAAATTTGACAACTACATCACATTCTCTTAGGTAACATTGCAATGCTATTTAGTTTTTGCAATTTTTTCCGTTATTTGAGATGTATTAATATGTTTGGATATGAAATGGTTATTGATGTGTCCGGATAGGCTGATCCAGACATATATATTGGAGAGACAAATATTGATTTACATTAGTTTAGTATTTTTCATTTTTCATTAGTGTAATATATTTTGGGTGTAGTTCATTTACATAAATTAATCTTTTTTTCAGCTTTCTGATGGACTGAAATGTGTCAACCATGAGGGGAAAATATCATCATTAGAAGTCTTAAATGAAGACTAGTTTCTAGGTGCGCTAAAATTGACTGGGTTATCAGGGATTGCTCAGACCTATTATGGGACTATTGATCTAAGTCTGCTATCATTATTTTCAGAGAGGTGGCATGTAGAGACCAATAGTTTCCATCTCCCTTTTGGTGAGATGACTATTACATTGGGCAACGTATCATGTCTCTTGCATTTATCTATACACGGTTGTCTGTTGAATCATTCTACTATTAGTAGAAGTGATGCATCTGAGATGTTGGTTGACAACATTAAAGTAGAACCCGAGGAAGCTGCTAACGAGTGTCATAAAACCAAAAGTACTCATGTACGGTTCAAATGACTTGGTGATCTATATAGGAGCCAGTTGGCCTTAACACAATAGTCTGAGGATGAGCCTATTAGAGAAGTCCATAGGACAAACGTCTTAAGAGCATATTTGCTATGTTTGCTGGGCACCATGTTATCACAAATGAAAGTGCCACATAAGTTGATGTAGTTTACTTGAAGTACTTCACAGACCTTGATGTTGTTAATGAGTATGCATGGGGTACTACTGGCCTTGCATACTTATATAATCAACTATTAGATGCATGGTTGTATAAGACAAAATAGATGACATGTTATACTTCTCTTCTTTAGATAAATTTTAAATAAGTCAATTTTAATTTTAATTCTATTTGTAATATAATATATTCATTTCTACTTATATAGTCATTTTTAATTTTCAAAAATTGATATAGGCATGGATACCAGATCTATGAGGGTAAATATGACGAGTCACTCCCCCGTGCTTGTATGTGTTGTCCGCATAGGGGTATGCCAACAATAGAGTCTTACCGAGAGTGCATCGATCGATTATAGGCTGAAGACATTTGGTTCAGTCTTTACAACAATCATTGGGATACACGTCAGTTGTTGGATATCTATTGGTAGTTAGGATGGATCAGGTGTGGATCTAAAAGCATGCACCCACACCTACCAAAGCGCGTGCTTCAACAATTTGGCCATGTTTAGACTATTTCACGGGATCCATGTATATCAGCATTGTCTTTGAAGTCTCCCTTAGATATGGATTCAACATACACAAATTATGAGAAACGTGTATTATGAGAAGACATTTGAGGTGTTCGTATCCTCAATCTAAGGAGGAGGGTACTATGATCAGATATCTATTGCCTAGATGTGCTAGGATTAGAGATATTGCACATGGTAATTGGTATGATTACTAGAGAAGGGGTATAACTGGAAACTCCAACATGGAACTCATTACAGGCCATCTTAGCAGAGGCTCGTGGTGCATTCATGTATCGTAGAAGAAGGAGTTAGTAAGAATGACAGACACAATAGACATAGATGTTTAGCATATTATTGCCTATTATGTTTTATTTTAATTTTTTATATTTAATATTGTGTATTACTTTATATCTGTTTAGGTTATTTAATATTATGTTTTACCTTATTTTGGTTTTTATTATATCTTATATTTTTTACTTTTTATTAGAAGAAGAAACACTCTGATGCTCAACATTAGTTTGTGTTTGAGGTGGAGACTAAGGAAAATGCCATGATTAAGTGGCTTATATAACCAACGAAAAGGTAATATTGAGTTTGGATTTGATTCGGAGTGGACTAAAGCTATGTTCGGTCTAGAATAATAACCACCAATAGAATCGTATCCAAGGACTAGAGGATCATGTTCTCTCTTTTCTTCTTCAATTTCTTCCTAAGCACAATCTTTGGCCTGCTGATGATTATGTTTATCAAGCCTCAAATTCCAAAATCATGTTTAACAAGTTCTCTACTAAGTTTCTTAATTATAGACCTCTATTTAGAGACTTTTTTTAGACTCTGACCTAATATGTTTTATTTTTTGTATGCTTAGGTAGATGTGTAAATTTTACAAAGTGCACTATTTATTGACCGAGTCCACGTGTTGGAGGGACTAAAAAATTTCAGAGGATTCTACCCTGCACCCCCACAGTTGTACCTCCCACCCCCAATCAATGTTAAAATACAATTTTTTCCTTTTCAAAAATACACTTTTCAGAAAATACACTTTCGAAATCAAAAGTTCCGAAACATAAAATTTCCAGAATATTCGAAAGTTTTTAAATGACAATTTCCAAAATTTTCGAACAATTTGAAACTTCTGAAATAGAAAATTCAAGAATTTTCAAAATTTTCGTACAATTCAAAACTTTCGAAACTTCCGAAACTATCAATTTTAAAACTTAATATAAATTGTTAAAAGGGCAGAATTGTATTTTCACGTTGATTGGGGGTGACAGGTACAGCTGTGGAGGTGCAGGGTAGAATCCTCAAAATTTCATATCTAAAAATGCTCCACTAAATGAAGCCCAAAAGTTAAGAAAACTCCCAAAATTGTATGGGTTAAGTGAGCCATAAGCCCATTTTTTTCAAATTTCTTTGTCAAATAATTTTATAATTTTTTTTAGAGAAATTTTTTTACTTTTTTTTCTAAGAAAAAAAAATAAATTTCTGTTTTCTTAAGAAACTATTTTTGAATTTTTAAAAAATAAATTTTTTTGTTAAAAGCTAATTTTTTTGAGATTTTTTTTTCAAAGAATCTCAATTGACAAAAAGATATGAACCCTCACCAAGGCCCACAAAGAATAATAAAATAATTGGTTAGGACTTAAAAAAATTCTCTCAAAAGAGGGTCTATAATTAAAAGATTAAGTATGAACTTTATTAAGTGAGGTTTAAGAGTTTAGGCTTATTTGACAGCTCTAGGCCAAGGTAAGGGGTTTAATGGGCTTTTTTTTGTATAACTAATAATATTATTTTCTTTTAAAGTTAGTTTTTCAAAAAAAAATTAGAAAAAACTTTTTGTTCCTTTCCCAAAAGATTATTATATTTTATTTTCAAAAGATATTATTTTTCCACAAAAAATTATTATTTGGAAAAGATAATTTGCTAAAAAATGGAGGTCTATAGACCAATTTAAGATTTTGGAACTTTCAATTTTGGGAGCTTACGAAAATAGGACTTTTTAATCTTTGAAATTTTTTAAACTATATTTGAACTTAGATTTATTTGCCTCGTAAAATTTGATAGCTCTAAATTCATTTCTGTTCTTGAGTCTTTCCAATAAATCTCTTTGTATAACTTTTATTTAGAATACAAGCTACAATTGTGGGTGCTTCTCCCATAATTACTTTGGCAAACTCTTGATCAATAACATGCTCCTCACCAAATTCATAATCAAATTCATAATATTTGATCTTGTTTTTTCTCTCTGTTCCTACTATTGGGGATATATGGGATGTCACCTCATGAATAATAGAAGTTACAAAGAAAATTAATATTCTAGGATAAAGGTTTATTTTGTTTCTTGAATTTTTTTTAGAAATCTAATTTAATACTTGAGAAAAATAAAAATTACTTTTTAGTCTTTAAGAAAAATAAATCGGACCAAATTAATATTTATGTGAACCACATTTTTTTGTTGAGTTGTCCGATGACTCATCAACTTGATTATCCCACATGTAAGTTCTATAAAAATGGACAATTAGGTCGTTAACAATAATTAGAAATACACAATTAAGTCTATGATATAGATTAAATGAAGAAACTTAGAGTACATGTCAGGGACTTAATTAACTATTTTTAATTATTGTGAAGGAACTAATTGTCATTTTTTATAAAAATTACATCTGTGATAATCAAGTTGATGAGTCATCAGACAAGTCAGCAAAAAAAAAAAAAACTCAATTTTTTAGCTGTGGTTCACATAATGACTAATTTGGTCCGGTTTATTTTTCTTATGGATTAAAAAATATTTTTATTTTTCTGAAAGACTAAATTGAGTCTCAAAATTTTTAAGGGACTAAAATGAACCTTTATTCTTTATTCTAAGATCTTTTGACATGTATCGGTGACATAGTATGAAAATGTCAAGTGTGTGTTTGGTTGTGCAGTGGAAAACCATCCGTGAATTTAGAGCTCTCTTGGTGTGATTTTTTTGAAGGTCCAATTTGTAGATTTTAATTCACCATAATTTTGTTGAGGCAAAATCCCAAATTAAGTGCTTTGAGGATAATCAAGCAGTTAATTAATCACTAATCATGATTTTGATCATATTATCATTTAACTTGTGTTTTTGAGCGGCTCTCCTTGAAAGAAATCAAGAACATTATTATCATCTCACATCATGTCCTATATAGACAAAGATCCACTTTACAAGCCCAAGAGTATTTGAAGAATCTTTAAAATTAATAACAAAATGAACTGGAAAATGATCAGAAAAACATTCTGGATGTTCCTTATTAAAGACAAAGTCAAGACAAATCATTTTTCTACATTCCAAACTACAAGTTAAGAATATCAAAACTGCTCAAATCAGTGGTCTAGAACTCGAGTGGAAGGCCTAAAGGAGGAAAACAATCTCCATATTGATGACCAGATTGATCTCCAGATTGATGAGTTGTGAGCAAGGACAACAAAGACGTAAGTACACTATACTTACACTATTCACCAGAAAGCTTTGCATGCTTCTGATTGGAGCAGTACCAACTGACATGTAACCACTTATTCACAATTCCATTCAGACTCAAAAAATCAGAACTTTTTGGGTTTACCAAAGAATACTCTAGACATAATAGAACATGTGCTTAATAGACTTTAATCAAGACTGACAACCAACTAATGTGTCTAACGGCTATATTCAATATGATCTAAGTTTTCAAACCTCTTTTCATCTATAAAAGGAAGATCAATGAGAAGACAAATGTAAGAGTTTCAAAAACAATTGATCTATAATAGTAGCAAAGCTCTTCACTCAAACAAAACTCCAGTTCCCTCACTATATTCGTGAATCATTTTACTTAGTTATTGCTATAAATCAATCTCAAACAAGTGTTGAGAAGTTTCTAGATCTCAAACACTTTTATCATACACATCATCTTGTAACTCAAGTCTATCTCTTAAGATAAATTGAGCGTGTTGTACAAATCCTTTCTTGATTTAAAGGTACTTGTAAAAATCCTTTATGGACTGAAAGGTAATTGTAAAAATTTATTTAAAGGTTGAAAGGTGAAAGTTGTAATTGATCAAGTGTGATCAAGATAGAAAGTGCAAATGCATAACATTCTAGTGCTAAGCACATTAGTGGAAAATCTCACAGATTGTGAGGACTTGACGTAGTAGACCTTGGGTGAACCAAAACACATCTTTGCGTGATCTTGTTATCTTTATCTATATTTATCTTGCACTCACTAATCACATTTCACTTAGAACTAATATGTCTTATTTACTTCTAACATATCCAGAATATTTTGGACATTTTGTTTCAACCAAGACTAATCTTGAGTTAAATTAAATTTAGGTACAAGAATTAAAAATTTTAAACAGGACATCAATTCAAACTCCAATTTCTTGTGATTGATATTGATACTTTAGACTTCTCATCATGATTTTGGTGGTTTCTAAATACACTAAGTGTGTGTTTGGTTATACAATATTTAAAATTAATTTTGTAAAATTGATTTTAGTTAAAAGTGAGTTGAATGTAAATTGATTTATTTTTGGATATATTCAATCATCCTTCACACTTTAGGTGTTTTCGCAAAGTTTCTTAAAAACATGCATATAATGGAAAAATACTTTCAAAAACATGCATCATGAAAAATGTCAAAAATTACATTTAAATCAGTTTTTTTGACCATAATCGAATCACCCATGTGCATGCTTCGACACTATCTCAAAAACAACATTCAAAATAGTTCTTGAAGTGTTTCAAGAATTGGAGGTTTCAAGATTCATAAGAAGCAGAACGCATTGAAACAAAGATTTTGTTCAATTGGCTGAAGGATCATCTTATTATAATCATAACAACTCTTCAATTAATCATATTGGAAGAAAATATTTTTTTGATTGACAAGGGATTGAATGTAGACCACCTGCGAAGACGGTTGTGGCTAAATTAGTATAAATCTTTGTGTGTTTTTTCCAACCCACACTCTTTTACTTTCAGCAATTCGATTTTGATTAACTTTGATTAAATTGTTTGATAAAGTTTTGTTTGATTGTGTTTTTTGCACAAATTATTGTTTGTATTCCTAAAATTTTGGTTTTTTTGTCAAAGGGCATAAATTTATCATATCAACGTTGAAACTTTTCTTGATTTTAATTCAATTGAAGATTGTGTTGTAATTTTTGTTTTCATATAAGATTAGGTTTTTAACTTATAAATATTTGACTAAAGTTAAGAACTCTATCTTTCAATTTGTGCACAAGTCTTAATTGAATTGATTACATTAACCTTAATCAAATTTGTTTTAGTGTTATCGGCTTGATATAGCTCTTCTTCGAATTGTAAAATTCAACTTGTGTTTGGTTAATCTTTATTCATTGTCTAATTGAGTTTCGCTTTTCAATTAGAAAATTAAGATGTTAAATTGTTATTATCCTAATTAAGTTTTTTTCAATCAAATTCATTGTTTCTATCAATCGTCTAATAAAGCATAGTTTAATTCTCGAAAAAAATTTGAAAATTGTTTTTATATGTTGCGTACAAGGAATCTATTCACCCCTATTAGATTTGGGAAGCTACGAGGCCTAACAATTTCCTATTTTTTATTTTTTAAAATTTGTGTTCCTTTTTCCTTAATAAAAGACTATTAAAGTAAACAATTGTCAAAGATACAAAATAAAATATTAATTAATGAAGATACATTTATCTTATTTTCTTATTAACGAATAAAATTAACACAAATCTTATAAAATAAATAAGAAAATAGTTTCTCAAAGTAAACCGCACTATTTATGTTTCCAAATCATCACCACCATAGATAGTTTTCTCTAATGACTAAGGATGCCAAATACTTGTGCTCCATCACTTTGAACCTTCACCTTGAGGATTATGTTCTTTGGTAGATTAACTATTAGCAACAACTTCTTTTTCTTTAACTAAAAACTTAAATGCACCGTCCTTAAGCCCTAACTCAATTGAAAAACGTCGATATTGCTAGGTTGAACGTCTTGTTCCGGTTCGAATCCAGGACCTTACAGTTGTGTGAATTAATTACGATGAAGTTTACCATCTCTTCTAAGACTAAAAAAAATGTTTACATGCATCGTCCTCCATCACTACCACCTACCTTTTTCAAGTGATTCTCAATGACATAGAAGATTGTTCTTTATTTCTGAGACAAATACTCCTTCCGGAATGAAATATAAACAAAAATAATAATTGAAAAAATTAATTTATCTTGTTAAAAATTAAGAACATGTACATCAATTTTTCAATTATATTTTTTATTTATATTTCATTTTATAATAGTTACATAAATGAGTATCATCTAACACCTTGCCTAACCTGATGCACCAAGAGTTCTATCATCAACAAATTTAACTTTGTTTATGATTATTTCTTAGCAAACTATTCCCATTTTCAACAATTATAACATTTAGTCCCATAACTCAATTCTCCTTTTGCTTGCTTTTTTTTTTTTTACCTAACAGTGGTGGTTTATGATCAATTTTTGGTTCAAAATTATCTCTCTGAATAGTTTTTTCCTTCTCTTTTATTTAAATAAGTAAATTCAGATATATTTAGCTTTTCTTTTCGTGTTTTTTGCGATTTCTTCTTCTTAGTGTTGCGTTGTTTTTGTTCATCGTTTGGGTGAGATATTTTGATTTTATCGTCTTGTTGCAGTGTTCATTTTGTTTAGATTAACATATCAACTTCGATTCAAAACAGATTCAATTAATCACTTTGGCGCATTCAATGTTACATCTCCAAAGATATGAATATTCCGGACACTTCAAGTTTATCATACTTATAGAATTTGTCGCATTGTAGACATCATCATTTTTACTTTTAACAACTTTAAATTATTTTCTGATATAATTTGCATGAATGAATATTTATTTTTTTTCAAAAAATACAAAACAATTGTAACATTTAATGCTACTCTAATCAACTTTTTGGTGCCACCTCTTTCGCAAGATCGAAATGCGGGTGCCCCACCTTTTCTTTGATTTTTTCTTCATTTCTATGATCAAGTTGTCCCTTTTCTTTAGGGCCACATTTTGTTGGTCTCCTCTTCTATTATTCTGTAATCTTCATGTTCTTAAAACGGTCACCATCATTTTTTGAGGTTGATTCAGCCTGTGGTTTAAGTGACTTTCACTACACCACTTCAAGTGATCCTTACAACTCTTCAATTTTCACGGTTTCAACATCCTTTCTATATTATTCTATGGCAACAACAATATCATCAAATATGGGTGGCAGGTTGTTGAGATATTTTCAAGAATCAAAATATCTGACATATTTTCACCATATTGATTTATTTCAGTTTACACTTGTGTAAAATTTAATCTTATTAGTCACCATCTGCACTAACTCATAGTCCCCTTAATGTTTGCGGCCTAACCTTCTTCAACATTTCAACACCATAATAAACCTTATCAAGAATGTTCAAAGTCTCCTTTGCCATACAGAAGACACCACAATCTTTTCAAAATTAGATGTATCACATTGATGGAGGCTAAATTAAGCTTTGTAAGCTTTCTCCTTCATCTCTTTGAAAGTTGATCTTTGGCCATCTTTTGAGTTAGTATTCAACTGCTCCGATTTGGTAACCACTAACTCCCAAACATCATCTCCATTTATGTGCACTACTAAACATAATTCTTCCCATCAAGAAAGTGAAGAGTTGCTGAAAAATGGCCATTGGAAGTCATTGGCCTACAAAATCATGGGTTCCCTAAAAAAGAACCACAACTCTAATACTCATTGTTGGAACAAGAATATAAAAAGCATGGAGAACTCACCTATATTCTCTTTCACTTGATATTTGATAAAATGTCATACTTATCAATAGAATGATTCTTCACTCCAACACCAATGCTCTTAGTATTTCCTATTATGTATAATAGTGTGCAGACGTACACTAATGTACTTGTCTGTTTTTCTCCATAAAATTAATAGAAGTCACAAAATTTCACGTTTATTTAAAATAGTTATTGGATTGAGTTCGAATGATAAAATTGAAAGAATAAACTACTCCAAACAATCATATCCCCCTTGTTATAGATAATAATCATATACTAAATAAATCATGTGGGTACACTAATTTAAACAACTGTATATTTACAAGAGAAAAACTATAGTGTAGACTTCTCTGCAGCTATCCATGACATGATTTGCATGCTCAATCAGAAGTTGAATTTGGTACAGATTTGATACTCAAACTGTGAAAAGCACCCCAGATTCTTCAAAAAATAAATAAATGAAATCTATTATTCGTGCTGCAGTGACTTAAAATGCATACTTTAACTCCTTGGCTTTTCCCTTAGATGCTTCCTAGATCCTGATTGTTGAACACTTGCACAAGCTTCAGTAAGTGTATACCCTCAAATAATCATCTACGCTACAAAAAGTAGGGTGAAGATATTGTCATTGATTCCACAAGGGTCCTCCTCAAAACCCTACATGCCCTTGAAGATTATATATACAGCCACTGAAATAGCACTACAGCAGCCTCTACAATGAGTACTTTCAGAAGATATTTTGTCCTCGTCGAGCTCACAGACAGCTATTGTCAGTAGTAAGGGCTAAAAGACTGAATCCAATCCAAGCTTTAGAGAAAGGACTAGATTAGAATCAGTTGAAGAAATATGGTGACTCTAAAACTTCCCTCAAGTCAAAGTCTCCACGTTCAGGTAAGGGTGGAAATTGTAAACATGGGAAAGACTCTTGAAAGCTCTCCAGTAACTGTTCACAGAATAAACAAACAAGAGATCAAACAATAATGTAAAAAACTCAAATTAAATAAATTAAGATGCATTTATTAACGAATAATAATTCCAGACTTTGCATCTTGTTAAATAGCACAGTAGCATGGATTTTGGATCCTTTTCTTTTTAAGCAATGCAGAAGGAAGAAATGAAATCCTAGAAGAAAAAAAAAGGACGTTACTCAAAGTAATATCTGCAGTTTGTTTACCAAGGTCAAAACTGGACCGAACCATCCACAGTCCAACTGGGAACCGGACCTATGTCCAGTTCTGAAGACTCGGAAAAACGGAAACTAGGCCAACCCCAATCCGACACCGGTCAAACCATTAAACCTCAAACCGATGACTAAGCAGATTCAATGTCTGATCCAGTTATAATTACCTCGTTATCTATGGACAAAGTCAAAGTCGTCTTCAATCATGACTATGCCATTCTTTGCATAAAAGATTTACACTTACAAATTTCACCTCAAGTAAAATATACCTAGGAACAAGATAGTATTGGATATGAAAAATGAGCATTTAAACAACATACTTTTTCCAGAATCGGGGTCTCATAGAGTTCTACAAACTTTTCTCTCAGTATTTTGTTCATATTATCAACATCACACGCATGCGTCCAATATGAATCATGAACCCCTACAAGTATATAAATCAATCACTGATCATCAGTATTACAATTATAATACCGAAACCAAGGAAAGAACCTAACAAGGAAATACCTGCAAAACTCAAGCCTGCATTTTTGCAGGCAACTGCAGTCATCATCATATGAGAACCATCAAGCGAGTGAACAAAATTTGGTGGAAATGCGGTTCTCTGCCGCTTGACCATGACCTGGAATATTTGAAAATAAAATTTAAAAGTTAGATCTGGAAAATATAAATCAAAACAAAATACCAAAATTTTCTCCAATATAAGCTTTGCTAGAAATGTTTGCAAACTTGTTTATATAAAGATATGAAATAAAAATAGTACATAATGATGAACTAAAAACTCTGGAAATGTTTGGTTTACAGAAGCCGGCCACACAAGATAGTCACTGCAAAATGCCCATGCATGATATGAGGTGACCATAGGAAGCTCAGATTCTATTTAATCAGCTTTAATGTCCACTGTAGATGAGCGTGTGAAGCCCAAAGTGTTGACAAATAGAGGCTATAGTGTTAAAGCGTAGCAGAATTTGAACAAGTCACTGTTGTCTTGCGATACGCTATTTAGTACATATAGTTGTCAAACTACAGCTATATCAGCACTACAGGCCTACAACACTATGATGTAGCAAAATTTGGACAAACTGCAAGTTTTGCAATCCACAATTGAGAACACGGGAAGCCCATTGGAATCACAAATCCCAAGCATGAGATTTTATTGTTTTTTCTTAATTAGTAATTTTACGAGGTAATTAATTAATATTGTCTATAAATGTCCTTTCCCATCTTCCTTAATTGCTTCACACAAGTCAATAAAAATTTCTAGTACTTCTACATATAATTTCTATACAGCCACAAAAATTGCTAACTTACCTTGTCTGTTTCTCGTTGCAATGTTAACATCTGAAGTGAAGTTTTGACCTACAACATATATAACAATAATAAAAGCTTATTAACCTATAAACAGAGTAGAAATTATGAAAACTTGAGAGAAGTACTGATGATGTAATTCCAGGAAAAATTATGTTGCACTCACAATATGCCTTCCTAGTTTTCGGTAAGGTTGCACCACAGGAAGTCCAAGAGGAGTGGTCCAACGCACTGGCTGATTTTCAGATGCAATTACCTGTTCCAATTGTCTTATTAGCCATAATCATACAAATGGCGTGCAGACTGGCATGTTGTCTGTCTGTCTGCTTTTTTGATAAATAAATAAATAGACTACAAAATTTTATACGATTAATTAAAAAATTCAGTTATTTGATTGGGGAGGAAAGATAAAATTGTAAATAAAATAGTTTAAACAAAAGATAAAAATGAAAGAAACAATTTTTACAAAAATTTTGGTATCTTTTTATATATAGGGATACATATTTTTAAAAGTTCAGTTATTTAAAAATAAAGAAGGATAAAATTGTAAATTAAACAGTTAAAATGAAGGGTAAAATTGGAAGAAAAAAGTAATACCAAAATTTGGTATCCCTTTTATTCACCCACAAGTATAGATAACACAATTAAATAATCCTCCTCCTAGTTTGGCATTTTATATTCTCTCTTTCCAAATATAACTATGACACCTACACTGTCCACTGTCCTTCATAACAATATATAAAGGCGACACACCATTTTGGTGTGGCCTTTTTTATTTCCAAAATTACCTTTCACTTGCTTCCCAGATTAAATAAGTAACTACATCAAATTCAATATTTTTTATCCATAATAACAATATACACACGTTAGCACAATAAAAAGAGCAGACAGGCGGACACTCACGTGCCTGTCTAGACACTAGTGTTAGTACAAGGAGTATTGTAACATACTTTTGCACAGTCCCCAAGCCAGTTCATGATACTTCGTGCGCCTTGAAACATCTCCTCTAAGGCAGTTAAGGTTACCTGAGAAGGAAAATAAATATGAAACAAACACTACATACTTAACAAGAAGATATTTAAAACACATCCATTTTAACCCCCTCTAACCTTTGCAGCATAACAAGAAGCACCAAAGAGCTCTGAATCATCTAAAATAGCGTTTCTTTCTTTCAACCTCCTCTTTATCTGTTCCCGTGCTCCAATATAAGTGACACCGTACACTGATGTCATCACTGTCTGCTTAACCAATTTTCTATCCACCTAGAAAAAAGTTCAATCAGCTCAAAATCAGTCTTGAGGTGAAGAGTGGAAATGAAAAAACACAAGCATTAACTAGAATTTGTCAGAGAATAAAGTATTTTCACTCAAGGTTTATGATTCGAGATGAACTATAATTTATTCTTTCAAGTTTCAACAGCTATTCTCCTTGTAATGTAAAAATATGAATCATATCACACCAAACGAAGTGCAGATAACCTGATTAACCAAAGCCCTTGCATGACGAGCTTCAGAAAAAACTGTGGGATCTTTCTGAGCATCCCTTCGCATGATCTCTAATACCCTGCATAAAAATTGTTTCTTATGATTTGAGTTTACAACCAAGACACCTCTCACAATTCAAGTCAAAAAGAGACTAGTGCTGTCAATCACGGATTGGGAAAAACAGCATTTCTTCAAATTCTGCAAGGCTACAAGCCTACAACACTAGAGCACCGCAATAGCTTTTATTCACAATACTTTATACTAAATAGCATATCGTAGAACAATTGTGATTTGTTCACAAATTCCGCAATGATAAAGTGTTATATCCGCTATATGACAACACAGAAAGATATCGCGAAGAAAAGAAGCAAAAAAAAGAGCTTTTCAATGTCAGAATAACTACAAATAAATAATAGACCGAATAGCATAGCAGGAAAAACAATGGCACCAGAAACCTCCTTAATTTTTTCATAAAGGAAATTTTAGTAGAAAGAAAAACAAATACATAAGAGCATAATAAGATATCCTCCTTAGCAACAAATGAACAAAGTGGTTAAACGTTGCTTCCATTTATCTTTCAACCGTAACACCAGTGACTTAATCAGGAAATTCAGCATGCCGTCTATAACCACTAAAAGTAACCACCAGTTCTAGATTTATTAAAATTTATCCAACCAACAAAGAAAACCTTGGATACTTCCTTGCCCTCCAAGATTTCCAAGACAAAAAAGGTCCAATAATTACTTCCAACTTAACACATACGCCCTCCAATCATCCTAAATCACCAAAAACAAATCATGCAGAACAGGAGAAGTATTTGGCAAGCTAATGCTCAATAAGGCTTCCCCCTCCACCCTCCAAAATTTTCAATTTGAGAGAACATCAAGATTTTAACAAAAAATGTAGAAATTCCAATCTTATAGGGGAAAAGGAAATGTGTTTAATTTCTGTTAGAATATTAGAAAATATCTTATAATATCTTTTATATTATATTAGAGTATCTTGAGTTATTTCGTAGGATCAATTTATAATCATAGAGATATCTTAGAATCTCTCATTATTATTATGATTTATTCATGATTTATGGTTAAGTCTATGTTTCTCTATAAATAGAGTTTAGTATTGAGTCTTTTGTAATCAAGTCAGCATTAAGCTATTATCAATAATATTCAAACCCTTATTCTTTTCTCTCCTCCTTTTCTTTAAAATCCCACGACTTCAACAATTTCTATTTGCAACTAATTCTGGTTTTTATATATTTTTTCCTACCAAGTATAGAAAGGTAGAGCCTCAAACATCCTAAAATCAGCAGCTTGCATTGTATGTTGGCTTAAAAACTGAGAAATAGTAACATACAACTATATGAACCTTTATTTTAGTAGAAAAGGAATAAACATACAACTAGAGGGAGGTAAATTTCTACAAGGACTTCATATACATCCATAAAAATAAAACCTTGTCATGCATAGTAGAAACAGTTTTTGGGTGCCTTTAGCACTGCTTGAAAATAGCAATTTATAGCTTTTTTGATTGGGTAATTAATGCTCTGAAGAATATAAGGATTTAGAAGCATCTTGAAGGTGCTCTAAAGAAACAAACATGTTGATCAGACATATAAGACAAACATGACTTAATTTTAAACTATATGTAACAATATACACAAATATTCACCTAGCCGCTATTCCCGAGTAAACATCGGCTGGCTTCTCTCCCGCAACTAGATTGACAGCAGCAGCCCCTAGCTAAATAAAAATAAATAAATAACAAATCGTTATATAGATATCTCTAATCAGCAATATAGTTTTGTTCAAAAATGGAAAACAGAGCATTTATTATTTTTGAAATATTTAAGAGTTCTCACAAAACACATGATAATTATATATCTCCACTCATAAATCTATACATAAAAACAAAGCATATGTTTCAGCCAGAGTCACTTTTGACAAGACCAGTCTGGGACCAAGCCCAAAGACAAAACAAACTTCACAGTCAAAAGACTCGACCAACCAAATAGTACAGACATGAACCAATCATCCCAAAAACTTAACTGTTAAGGGAAAAATATCAAAGGTTTCAGGTCTAAGAAAAGGCTCTATATATGATACTAGATTTGAAACTGAGGCAAATTGTGACTAAGTGTTGGGTCTACAAGGAAAATGGAGGACCCAGTTCTGAGTATTTGGCCAAATGTTTCATTGATAATTGAGTATGATACATGAATGTATATATAGAGATGGAGCCTTTATTATAACAGCATAACAGAATACAATGAGTCGTTGTATCTTTATACATCTAAGCATATAATTAGCTACTATACTGACCCATATGCAAATACAATTGTTACTCTAATATGAAAGTGCGTGAATGGTTTTATATCGACCACATCCCTCACATAATGGCCTTTTGCACATGCCGACCCAACCTTATGTTGAAAGTCGATTTCTATCAGAAGAGGAGCAACAATGCTTTACCTCAAGATCACATAGTCAAAGAGGCTTGATACCATATCATGAAATTACTATCTCAAAAGCTTAAGCAGTTGGATGAAAGCACATGAATGGTTTTATACCTAAGTGCAAGTGTACAAATTTTAATGTGATTGTAAGTTTTACTCAAACTAAAAAATCATTTTCAACAACCATCAAAATCATTAGGACACAACTACATTCAGAAGTGGTATTCATTCCTTAACTAGATCTCTAATACCTGGGACTAAATAACTTGAAACTCAAAAATTGGAAAAAGACACAGGGAAAGCAAACTGACAAAGGCCCACTTACCTTGTCTCTTCCTAAAGCAGCATAATGTTGTAATCCATTGCAAGAGCCATCCTGTGACAAAAGATCATAGTACAAATATTGATTAGTTAATAAACATGACGGTACATTATAAACGGAAATCATGATAACGATGGGCTTGACAACGACTAAATGGTTTTTTATATCAGACAACAAATAATCAATAGAAGTAGATTAAGCTGGTGACTTTTACACAAAGCATTAAGTGCATAACATGTGAAGAAAAATGCTATAGAAACACTGAAACTTATTTCTTTTATAATATATACGGTGGCATCTAGCGTGAGCCATCAAATAGGTGCTTCACTGATGGACCACTTTTATACACCATCAAATTTATTAAAAAAATAATTAAAGGTGTAGAAGAGTTAGAAACAAAAATGAGAATATATGTAACTTTTCTCACACAATCTCTTCCCCTAACCCTCTCTCCCCTTTCATTACAGGAAAGAAAAAAAGTGTTACGAGTCTTTTCATTTTCCAGGATAAGAAAGGGGAAAAAATTAAAACTAGGAGGGGTGCACTTCTAGGTTGCAGGATGCAGATAGTGAAATCTAAAGGAAAAGAGTGGGGTGGCTGATGGTCATAGTAAGGGGAGCGAGAATGAAGTTGTTGTGGTTAGTTGGAGAGGACACACGTGGGGAAAAGATAGGGGCAGGCTTGTGTGTGCAAATGAGTAGATATTTTCATTTTAAATAAATCTAGACCATTGATTAAATTTAACAGCATTGTTTTTCTATCTCACCGGTGAGGGACTTAATTGTACTATCACGCTAGGAACCACCATATTATAAATTATAAAAACAAATTATAAATGGGAGAAATATAAGGATAGCCTAGTGCAGGAGGCTTTCAGTATTGCGGGTTCAGTGAGGGTATGTATTATGTGTGTGTGTGTGTGGTGTCTGTTTCAGCAGATGTACTTCACTACTAGTTTTAAGCACAGACACCTTTGGGATTAAGCGTGACACCGTGACCAACACCTGCACGACACATCAAACATGTGTCGTAAAAACAACTTCTTTGTTTGCTTCGATCAACTTAGACACCCCTGTGACACATCAACCGAGGGTTAAAGATGTGCCAAAGCAATGATGCTCAATGATGAGGGTTAAAGACATTAAATTTAATTACAACGTGTTTACTTTTCGGTAGTACATGAATGAATGAAGCTGAAAAATTATCATATCTTGTTTGATAATTTTTGTAATGAAACAATCTCCTCAATTTGAAATGCACATATATATTTTGATTCTCAATACTTGAGGTGCTAGGTAAGTGTTAAGAATTTAGCCTTATAGCCTCAAGGTATTGAGTTCATATCCCTTCGAGGGCAGCTGTAAAATGACCATTAGTGCCACTTTGAATAATAAAAAATTACCCCTTCCCCAATTTTTATTTTAAAATAGTTTTATAATTAATTTTCATATTTTATTTAATTGTAATAAATAAATAAATTATAATAAATAAATGCGAATCGGTGTCGATGTCCTATGTTTTTTACATTAGCAGTGTCGACGTGTCTGTGTCGTATCTGGCGTCCTTGTTGGAGTTTGTGCTTCATTCAACTCAATTCATACAAGGCATGGCTGTGTCATAACCTCAAACTCAACCCAACTACCCAAGCAAAACTATGAACACCCTAGCATATTTTGACATGTCAAAGTTCATTTGCATCATGAAAATACCTGGTGTACTGGAATATGTGATATAAACTCTTCTGGTGCAGAACTTCTTAAAGCTTCGGTTAGAGTAATGCATGCAGCTAAGCACTGGAATGGATCTTCTGCATTCAACCACCAATGTCTTCCTTCCATAGGTTTTTCAGCAGAATCAAATATGTCATCAAGATGATTTTCAACGAATGCTATGCGAGCTTCATTGGATAGTTTATCAACACCGCCAGCATATAGATTTGCCAGGTGTATCTTCAGCCAGTGCAGACCAGACTTTCCAAGAGGGCGTCCATCTGCAAACTCCAATATCCCTCGGCATACATCTGAACCAAGGTGATTTAAATGTGGGTGCATGGGATATGCGCGCCCCCGAAAATCAAGGTTGTGTGGGTAGTAAAAAGACTCTTCGTCCTTCATTTTCCGGGCTACCTGCACCCACAGATATAAATGAGTGAGTTACCAAACAAAAAATAAGGACTACAAGCTAATGCACATATAGGTCAAGGTAGCATACAGCAAGTTTGAGTTCAATGTCACAACGTTGCGAATATCTCTCACGGTTCTCTTTCTTCGCAGATTTGAGCTGCCATTTCCATTTATTTTTCTCTGCTTCATCATCAGTAACTGGTTCCTTGGGTAAATCAGCCTGCAATAGAAAGTTGAGCACTATTTCAAACCATAGTCAACAATAAGTTTCTTAAAGCACAAAATGTAAAATTCATGATTCCTAAATCTTTAATATTTACACCAGTGTTGTCAAATAGCGATTATAGCGGTGCTATAGAGAAGCGTAATTTGAACAAATCGCTATTATTCTGCGATACGCTATTTAGTACAAATATTGTCAAATAGCAGTTTTACCAGCACTATTGCATAGCGGAATTTGAAACCACAACATTGATTTACACAAAAAATAGTACAATAAGCTAACAACCTACAATAAAATCACAAATAACAATTAAAACAATAGACGAATAAAGAAACTGTATAGTTAAACTTACATCAAAGCGGCTAACCAAACCAGCAAGTTTGCCTCCAGTAGCCCATATCCTGTCCACAACACTGAGTACCTCTTTATTTATCCTCCATTTTGTACGCCCAAGAGTATCCAGAGCCTAATCACAAGCGTTTTATATGTACATTTATCAAAAGAAACTCCCTACTTAGACAAAAGCATAGTGAAAATAATATAACATATCACAAGGTAGGTGTACATTCAAGCACAACTCTTCATTGAGTAACATCAATATCTGTGCTGTACCCAAAATGCATGAAAATTATAATAGATTCAGACCTCATATACAGGCTCTAGTTGCTTCCTAGGGACTTTCTTGACAGCCTCGCGTTGTTGCTTGACTCCATGAGTACGCATGACATAGGAGGGTAAGAACAAGTACCCACCTTTGTCATAACTGTGAAAGTTCGCCAAAGGGAAAATTGAGAATCAGCACCAAGTTAGACATTCATCCAAAAGAAGAAAAAATGTAGTCTACATGTTATAAACATCGAAGCCAATTGATTGTTTGTAGTATGCATGTCATTTACATGTTATATACTATGAAAAGTGTAGTATGATAGTGTATGAGGAAAATCCTTCTTCATCTATACATCTATACATCTATAAATATAATAAAGGGGATAAGGAGATAAAGGGGATAGGGAAATTTGGTGTAGCATATTTTTCTACCAAAAATACCCTTATAATTTTTTCTTAACTTCTCACATAGTAGTAACCACCATTGGAAAAAACCATCAGTGAACAAGAGACAAAAAAAAAGAGAAAGGGGAAGGATTGAAGAAAAATATTTAAAATAAAAATTACAGTTCTTGATTAACCAACAATTTTTAGTACCACATGATTAACATATGTTATTCTGGACGCTAATAATCATAAAATTGATAAGCAAAGGGTTAGAGAGACAACACTAAAACGTGTTAAGTTATCATACCCTGTCCAGTTGGTTGGTGGAACCAACATAGGCATATAAGGAATGACCATATTTTTTGCCTGTTGAAAAATAGAAGAAAAGATATCAAGAATTTGTAGAACCCATGAACAGAAGATATCTTTTAACATAAAATATACAAACAATGTAGGGTGCAATAACATATACTCAGATCTGATTGAAATAAAAAATACATATAGTGGTGCTGGTGCTTTTAATACCCAAAAAGATAAGCCATTCAATCAGAGATATGGAGAAAGACCAGAGAGAGGACATGAGCAATTTACTCAATGCCAGGTGATTCTCCACCGATCAACTTCTTCTAGAATCCTTAGAGATAACCACTAATACAAGAAAAGTGTATTTAAAAAGAAGAAACAAGCTTTTGATGTGCCCAGTCTGTGAGCGAAATTTCAATTAACTCAAGGACTAGCTATGTAAACTCAATCCTATCCCCCATTGAGCACAAGAAACCTTTGAGTCCGTTTTATTTGCAAATTAATACAAATTATTATAGGACAAAACAAAACATACAAGGGATGAAGAAAAACACAAAAACCAAAAACTGTTACTCAATAAACCATGGTACAAAAGTTTTCCCATGAACATAATACCTAACAGAAAAAATACTCAATTTTTATTTCCTGCCTAATAACTGCAATGACTATGTTTTTTCTTATCTCTCTCTCCACTCTCTCCTTACCCTACCCTTTCTCTCCGTGAATTGCATTTAATAACTGCAATAACAATGTTTTTTCTTATCTCTCTCTCCTCTCACCCCCCACCCCACCCCTTCTCTCACTGTATTGTGTTAAACTTTTCAGTATACATAATATATATATATATATAATATATTATGCATTTAAACATGTGTCATATCATATTATATAAAATAATATTATGTATAATATTATTTTTTTTTTCATAATATTATCTATACCTCTATATAAAGGGAATACAAAGTTCGGTGTGACTTTTCCTATCCAATTTTGACCTATATATAAACTATTTTATTTACAACTCAATCCTTCTTTGTTTAATTAAATTATCAAATTTGTCAAATATATTTACTCTATATAAAAAGATACTAAATTTTGGTGTAATATTTTCTTCTTCCAATTTTACCCTTCATTTAAACTATTTTTTACAACTTTATCCTTCCATACTAAAAAATTATTTTTTTAAATAATTGGATAAAATTTTACTACTTCTATTATTTTTATCAATCAGTAAAAGAGAAAATTCGAGCATGTTAGTGTTTGTCTTGACACTACTCTATTTCTATTATACAAGGTATTGAAGTAAATTCAAGCATGTTAGTGTTTGTCTTGACGCTACTCTATCATGCTCAATCTAGATTGTCACATATTATATATACCAACTTTTATTTTTATCATACTCTTTTCTCTTCTCTCTTTACCCATATTCCCAATCCCTCTTCACCTTCTAGATCCTATGATTCTTCTGGTCCAGCATTGCCATTATTACATCATATTTAATTAAATACCAGTTACAATTAACGATGCTAGAAATGCTTAGGATATATACCCATAATGGAACTCTCCTTTCTAAAGTAAAATGGACAAATAACAATACTAAAAATGCTGCTTGAGATACTCTAATGATGAACAATTCAATTTGAATTTCAACTAAAAAAATTAAATGCGGCAATAGAAAATACTTACAGTTCGGTCAAGCCCTTTAAGAATTAGAGGGTCGCACTCAATAACACCATATTTTTTCCCTGTTTTCCTGTTTAAATAAATAATAATAAATCAGACCAACAGTAAAAATATACTGCTGAAAAAAATAATTCTAATTATGAGAGGCAAAGATCAAAGCCCACGTTGCATCTTTCGTCACTGTTCTAAATGAATGCACAAATGCAGGACGGATATCAGGTACACCATCCTGTGACTCATCTGATGGTGGTTGTATGTACGCTGTTTGCACCAAAAGTTCAACCAAACGGCTTCCTACCTGTGCAGTGGAGAAGAGGATACCATCTTATTAAGAAACAAATAAATAGCAAAACCAACATTGCGAGGTTGTAGTAGAGGCTACACAGACCTTTGTCTTCATAACAGATCCCCATGGTTTTGTATCATCATGGCCCTTCACTATTCCTCTCACTGCAACAAGCTTTTGCTTTTTCATCAAGTCAATGACTTTTTTCCGCAGTTTTTCCTCTTCATTGATGTCTGCAGTGGACTCAACTGTTTCATTTTTCTTGCCTTTAGCTTGCTTTTTCTTATTACGTTTTTCCAGAAACTTGTGTATTCTAACCTGCAGGATAACAATAAGCAGTGCATAAAGGTTACACCCATAGCAAGAGAGTGGATTAGGATACTATAAAATAAATTGAACATATCCTAGACTTAAAAGAAGGAACTTGGTGTTGTTAGAAAAGCCATATCTTCAAGTTCATCAAGACTTATAACTATTGTTCTGCACACACACTCTTACATGTCTGTGTATAAAAGTTCTTTGCAGGGAGGGAGGAAATATGTGTCAACCTTATCTCCATCGCCATTTCATGATTCCCACCCCGTCTCCAATAAAATAAAGTCGGAAGTTACCTATCAGATAAAGAATTACCAATCCTGCCTCCAAAATGCATTGTAAAATATGATATTGAAAATTTAAAATAGAAAGCAGAGTGAAAGACATAATTTTGTTCAACATTATAGGTCACTATGTAGATTTCTGATTTCTCAAGATATTAAACTCCCTTCTCCCTCAAAACCTCTTAAACGTCCTCCTCACATCCATGGATGTTCTAAGGGTGTTTCTAGGTCTAAAGAGAATGAAACTGTATAATGTAAACTATTTCAATCAACATATTTGTGCTATTAATAACAAAACAAACACAAAGACAACGCTGGAAATGCAATTTCACACTCTCACCTCTTGCTCAATAGCATCACCTACGCTGCAGACGGTCTGCACAACCCTACAAGTGCCAACAGAGCCTTTCTCAGTTCCTGTCATCAACAACCCCATCATCTTATGCATAGTTATGACAGCCATCTTCTCAGACGGCAACTGAACAAAGTAAGGCGCATAAACCGTCCTCTTCTTCCCTGTCCTGTACACCTCCTGCTCCTTCTCAATTGCATCCCTTAGAGGCTCAAACCAACCAAGAAACAATGATTTCATGTAAGGCAAATTAGGTGCCAACTTCTGTTCACACATATCCATCAAAAGCTCCTTATACTCCTTTGCAGCTTCTTCCCAAACTTCAGTCTCAGTCTTCACCTGTCTTTTCCTCAACTCCTTGTATTTCCCCTCTGCCATACCATTCCTCAAATTCACCCCATTTTTCAACTTACATTCAGCAATTTGTCTCTTCTCTTCTTTCTCCATCCCAACCAACAACTCTTGAACTTCCTTGCCCGGTGTAGGGTCTTCTACCGCATCATTCGAAGAAACAGCCTTGTTTTTGCACCTAATATCAGCAACTCGTTTCTTCTCTTCTCTCTTCATCTCATCCAACAACTCTCGACTTTCATCTACCGATGCAGGGTCTTCCTCCACTTTGGTCTTATTTTTCAACCTGAATTCCGCAACCTTTCTCCTCTCTTCTCTCTTCATCTCATCCAATAACTCTTGAATCTTATCAACTGGAGCAAGATCTTCCTCCGCATCCGTCGAAGAAACCGCCTCAGCAACACTAGAATACCCTTTAGCATCTAATCGAAAACTCGAATTCTTCGAAACACGACAACCACCATCAAAATTACCATCTTCCTCTGCGTCCCTCGAAGAAACCGCTTCAGCAACACTAGAATAACCTTTAGCATCAAATAAAAACGGAGAATTATTAGAACAACAACAACCACCAAAATTCTCCACTAACTGAAACCTCGACTTCTGAACATGTCCAGTTCGATTCTGTTTTCCAGGGTGACATAAAATATCTGTATTAACCGTAAAAATCAAATTTTGAGAAGGCGGACTAATACGAGGACGACACAACCCTTTACAAGCTTGTTTTGAAACGTTCCGCCACATGTTCGACGAAATGCCCAAACGAGTTGGTTTAGAAAAACGGTAATTTTGAAACGATGTAAGAGAACCTAATCTCTTGTTGAATGAATCAACGGTGGCTGTAGTAGTGGAGAACATTAAATTGTGCGGAATAATAACCAAAGAGGAAAATGGACAGAAAGAAAAGGAGAAGAAGGAAAAAGAAGAAGAGGATGAAGAAACACAAAATTCATAGATAAGAAAAATGGAATTTTGAATTATTAAATAGTGATTTCGCCGCCTTATGAAGAAGAAAGAGTGGGTTGGGTTTTTGGCGAGATTGAGGGGGGAACAGTTATTGGCTAGCAGTTACGGCTCAAAAACCCTTCTTCATTTCTCTCATGGGGTTTTACGATGATGATAATAATCGTAAAGACGGTTTTAACCCTCTCTCTAACCAAATATTTTTTCTCATAAAATATATAGTAAGAATTTTATTTTAATTTTCTTTTGGTTATTAAAGGAATATTATTACAATATTATTACCCACACCCCTATTTTTACTACCCACACTCCTCAATATTTTTATAAAAATGAAATACATAAAATGCTCTTGTCTATTTATAGTATTTTTGACGTTAACCTCTCATTCATTTTATCTTCATCTTCAACCACAACATCTCTTTCTATCTTAATATTCTACCTCATACTCATATTCATTATTTTCTCTCACACCCCATTCTCCTTCTTCCTCCATTTTAAATAACTTCAATCATCCTCATTGCATCTCATTTACATCAGGTATGCATCAATCTTGATATTGTTGTTGTTTTTTTTTTTTTTTACAAAATGTAGCTTGTTGTTGTTGAATTCACGTATTCTTGTTTTGCTGAAATTGCTATTTTACGCAAACCCAGAAGCATACGTGAACTTAGTTTGCTCACACAAACTCATCAAGCCCAGAAACCTACGTGAACTAAGTTTGCGTACACAAACTCAGTTCACATAGAGCGTACGTGAACTCAGTTCACGTAGGTTTCTGGGCTTGCTGAGTTTGCATGAACAAACTAAATTCACGTACATGAACTCAGTTCATGTATGCTTATGGGCTTACTGAGTTTGCGTACGTGAACTCAGTTCACGTAGGTATCTGGGCTTGCTGAGTTTGCGTACGCAAACTGAGGTCACGTAGGTATCTGGGCCTGCATAAAAAAACCAGTTCACGTAGGTTTCTGTGTTTTGATTTTGAAGCGAGTATGCATCAGATCATAACGGTTTCTGGGTATCTGACACTCTTACAGGTAAACTTTATGGTTGTTTATTGTGTTGATAATTTCTATTATTAATTCTAAACTAATGATATGTTATTTTATATGTTCGGGCTTGGGTCTATGAGCATTTCTCGATATTATGTGTAGATTGTTATAGACCCTCTCCTAGATATGTGGAGGACAACCCTAGAGCACTTCGATGGAAGCTAAAGAGGGATAAGGGTTTGGTTGTTCCATTTAGAAAAGCTCTTGACGAGATTGATGTTGATCAGATATGTTGACACCATACGAAGAGCATTGAGTGAGACGACCGTTTGAGGATGTTTCTTTATTTATAGGGTGGATATGCTGGGGAACCAAAGATGTATGCTCATCTGCTAGATAGGGTATTGCGTCAATATGGTCATGTCAAAACCATTCCTAGTTCACCATTAGAGATAGTAGGTCAGACGACCACACCAGAGGAAATGGACATCATGTTTATGCAATATGTTATGCATGTAGTTGATGTTGGCGCGATTGTACAGGGACCTGCAGACTGCGCAAACGATTACATGGAGTAGTTTCACATTATTTCTCATTCATACATCATTCGTAGAGAACCAGTCCATGTATGTCCTTCAGTTGCAGAACTTGCTGACGATGGTCCAATTGAAATAACTGTAAATTTATTCAAATTTATGACATAACTAAATTAATTAGTCAACTATTGTCTTAACTAAATTATTTAATGTATTTTTGAATGCAGCGTCGAGCAATACAAATTGCAAGAAGAGCTTTTTGGTCGTCAATTGGTGTTACCTGATGGCATCGCACTTGTTAATGAGTTAATTGTATGTTGTGAACTTAGAAGGGTGGTGGTAGAGGTTGGACAAACGTAGTACCATATCGTATGAGACAAAGAGGGACTTAGGCATTATTTTGCGAATATTTTGGATATGTTTAAATATGTTTTTGGTTTCTGTAAATATAACAGTTTTTAGTTTTAGTCCTTGTAAAAAAATTTGTTCGGATTTCATCTCTGTAATATAAGAAAAATTTATTTTGATTCCTTAACGTC
The DNA here is from genome assembly GCA_037974755.1 of Cicer yamashitae. Taxonomy (NCBI): domain Eukaryota; kingdom Viridiplantae; phylum Streptophyta; class Magnoliopsida; order Fabales; family Fabaceae; genus Cicer; species Cicer yamashitae. Next base: position 48,209,867 of record JBBPBQ010020321.1, read on the forward strand.
AATGGACGTTACAAAAACGTTAATTGACAAAGGGAAACGTGAATCAAATATTTAAATATGTTTTTGGTCCCTGTAAATAAAACAGTTTTCAATTTTAGTCCCTGAAAAATATTTGTTTGGATTTCATCCCTCCAATATCCAAAAACTTTATTTTTGGTCCTTAACATCAAATGGACGTTACAAATACGTGAGCCAACAAATAGAGGAAAACGTGAAATACAAATTTAAATAACTATTCTAAACAAATTTAACCGAAACAATATTTGAATAACAAATAAAAATAATTTGTACTTATTTCTAATAAAATAAGTATACAAACTCCGATGGAAATACAAATTTAAATAATTATTTTAAACAAATTTAACCGAAATAATATTTAAATAACAAATAAAAATAATTTGTATAGTTATTTCTAATAAAATAAGTATACAAACTCCAATGGGAATACAAATTTAAATAATTATTCTAAAAAAAAATTTAACCGAAACAATATTTAAATAACAAATAAAAATAAGTATGCAAATTATTCTAATATTTAAATTAATATTCTCATTGGAGTGCTACGATTGGTCCACGTTTTCCTCTATTTGTCGGCTCAAGTATTTGTAACGTCCATTTGACGTTAAGGACCACAAATAAAGTTTTTGATATTGTAGGGATGAAATCCAAACAAATATTTTTCAGGGACTAAAACTGAAAACTGTTATATTTACAGTGACCAAAAACATATTTAAACGTTTGATCCACGTTTCCATTTGTCAATTAACGTTTTTTGTAACGTTCACTTGACGTTAAGGACCAAAAATAAATTTTTCTGATATTACAGGGATAAAATCCAAACAAAAATTTTTACATGGACTAAAACTAAAAACTGTTATATTTACAGGGACCAAAGACATATTTAAACCTTTTAGATATGTATTATTTTGGGATTATTTTTGTTATGTAAAATATTTTGGATTTGTGTAATACTGATTTTGACAGTTATAACAACCATTATATTTGAATTCATAACAATATTAAATATCAACTATTCAATTTACAGTAGGTTCATTTACAGTGCGTGGAAATATCTGCAACCAATGTTGCATGCAACCATTGTAAATAAACTCCAATTGTCGTGCTTCTTCGGTGCAATATTTTTTCCACAAATTACTTGCTGGTGGTACAGAAGAATCTGGCTTCAAATAAACCTGTTAAAATCAATAATTTAGTAATAAAAAAATTATAAAATGAAATTAAATATCACAATTAATGCTTGCACGAAATGAGAGTTCTTAACAAATGCAATAACAATCATACGATGATCTGACATAGATGTTGGTGATGGACTTCTAAGTGGAAAAAAATTTGTGATTGGTTAAATGATAATGCGACGAAAACCAAGTTAAATTTCGAAGCAATCACATATCCCATTTCTGAAAGTGTCATCCAATTATCTGTAGTTGCAACTTGTTCAACATATACATTGTGTATAAGTTTTTGAACAAAAATTTCTCCACCATATATTCTCTCGTAATGAGACATGAACTCTTTAAGCTCTACCACACAGTGTTGATGAATGAATGCCCAAGAGTTCTCACTCATTCCAAGTAAACCTGTAATTGCACGATATCCACAATTACCATCATCGCCGACGTCAATAATGTCATCTATGAATCTATGAATTTCAACCGACAACGAATCGTTGAAGAGAAGAACTCTTGGTTGTTGAACCTTGTTGATTGATGATCGAGGTGTGAGCTTTTTGACTGATAATCGAGGTTGTTGTACTTTACTAGATGTTATAATGCTACATGCATTTGTATCACTGCATCGAACACTTGCATCCACATACTCCCACCAAGAGATCACGCTTGGTTGATTTATCTCTTTTTGATATCTTACTTTTGCCTTTTTTGGGTGCACCCTTTGTTTTAACATTGTCAACAGGTGGACACATCGACGTAGTGGATGGATACGCGATCTCTCGTAATTTACCTTTAAGTGCAATTTTTGTCAGGTACATCAAAAAATTTCACTGTCACATCTATTTCATGTTTCACAGATAACTCTGAAGGTTTACCCGATCTATCATCATTAAAAGTTAATTTACTCCACCAAACATGAATAGCGTCTAACGGAATGGAATGTGGGATCATATTATACTTGGCTATTTCACATGCACAAGGTAAACCATGTGTTGTCCTAATCGTACAACGACACTCAAACTTATCAATACCTGCATACTTCACGCGATCATATTCTGCCGCAATTTATTGCATTTTTGGATACAACACCATGCAAATAGGCGTATAGTTTGTTACTATGTCGATGCACCTTTTGAATGATGCTCTTTTCAAATGATGCTACTATCTCACTTTTTTGTAATACAATCATGCTATTGGTGGTTTCCCAAACACTGCATATATCATCAATACTGTCTTGTAATATCCTTTTCAAACTCCAATGCGCCGACTCAACCCTTTGTGTTGTGGTATTCCCAAAGTGCATAACTCTATTTGTCCACGACTCAACAAATCTTTCTTTATGAGGAATTAACCACTGCCCATGTACATAATCATAAAAAATAGAACAGCTACTACAAATTCCTTCAAAGATAGCTAACTTCATGTAGTACTGAGCCTCATCATAACGGTAAACAAGAGCCTCCCATGCCTCCATTATTTGCACCTGCTTCTTTTTTAGAAACACAATCATCTTGCACTTGGCTTTGACATTTTTGCATACATGAAACATACATAATAAATTGACTACTTTTGAAAAAACATATTGAACTGCGTTAATCAAACCAAGGTCTCTATCAGTAACGATGACTTGAACTTCACTTGTAATATGTTCTTTCAACATTTGTAGTGTCCACGCAAAATTATCAGCACGCTCAGACTGTAGATATGCAAATCCCACGCAAAATGTCATTTCGGTAGAAGTAACATCAATAATCTCAAGTAATGGCATTCGATAATGTGTTATCCATAATCAATATTATGTGAAAATTATTTACAAGAGTGATAGCATCTGGATAGGCCCAGAATATGTCCCTCAACTCATCTGAACCTTTTACCTTCTTATATCGATAGACGTATTTGTCGCATTCCATCAATGTCAAAATATGTTGCATTTATGTTCTATTACCTCTAAGTGATGAACGATATGTTTGACGTGCATTGTAAACTTGTTTTATTGTCGTCAAACTTTCAACATTATGATCCTTTAGTGTCATCAATATGTTTCTTGGTTTTACCATGTTCTTCGTCATATCACCAAGTATATTTTTCTCTTTATGAGACAATTGACCTAAGAAAGAATGACCAGTCAATTTTTTGACCAATTCATGGTTATGGAAACCACGTGCTACATGCAGATATCATCTCTCACCAACACTTGATAGTGTTCCTCTCAATCTAAATGGACATTCACATTCTTTAATCCAACTACTCCTCATAGGTTTAGGATTCTTCCAAGGTCTATATCTACCGCTTCTTTCACAACCAAGAATTAATATTGTCTTTGTTTTTGGTCGTGCTGTTACAGTTTCAGATCTAAAAATGACAACGACAATTACATTTTTCTTTCCAACATTTCTAGCTCATCTCAATAAATCATCTCGCGTATCAAACATCATGTCGGTGGTAACCACATCAATCAAATCAAACATAACAGGTTCAATGTCGTCATTCATAACGTCTTCAATTTCAGGTTCAACACCATCATTCATTGCATCAAAATCAGGTTTCAAAATTTCATCAAAATCACGTTCCAAACCATCATGCATTTCCTCAAAATCAGATTCCAAATTTTCATACATTTTGTCACTATTGTCTCCCCCTTGATCTTTTTATTTGCATCCAAAAAAGAACATATCAAATATTCATAAATATGCGAACTAATCTAAGATCATGATTGTTTACGTGAACTGAATTTTCACGAACTCCTACGTGAACTGAATTCACGTACACTTACGTGAACTCAGTTCAACTAAATGTACGCGAACTCAATTCACGTAAGCCTCACATGCTTCACTGAGATGTCTTACACGTGAATTGAATTCACGTACATTTACTTGAATTGTGTTCACGTAAGTGTACGTGAATTCAGTTCACGTACCGCTTGTGAATTCTTAAACTCCATTGACTACAGAATCTTAAATCACGTAGTCTTACGTGAACTAAATTCACGTATTGTCTGAGATTTCTAAAATTTAATAACGTACGTGAATTCAGTTCACTTAAGGTTACAACGTACGTGAACTGAGTTCACATAAAATCTCCAGATTTTGAAGAAAAAAACTCAAAAACAGATCAATAAACATACCTTGTTGGGTCACTTTAACCACATTGTGAAGAGGAGACTAATGAGGTGTAAGTTATGAGTGAGTGATGTGAGTTTTGAATGATTATGAGTTATGATGGGTGAGTTATGGATGATTTTGTGATATGTGAGTTATGAGGTTAAGAATGGCGATGAAGGGATAAATGGGGTTTAAAGAATATTATAAATAAATAAGGGCATTTTAGGTATTTTGTGATATGTGAGTTATGAGGTTAAGAATGGCGATGAAGGGATAAATGGGGTTTAAAGAATATTATAAATAAATAAGGGCATTTTAGGTATTTTGTTTTTATAAAAGAATTGAGGAGTGTGGGTAGTAAAAATGGGGGTGTGTGTAGCAAAATTGATATTATTATCAAACCAAATGAATTGAGAAGAACTAATACTCACTATATTAACAATTATTATTGAGTCCATTTCAAAAATAACTTTTCGGAGATTCAATTGTTGAGACATTGCAATTATCAAGCCGAAGCGTTCAAAACTCTACCCAAGTTGTCCAACAAAATCCAATTCTACTGTAAAAACCCTTGATAAATTTGTCTTAGTGATATTTTAGTGATCTTCCACAACTAACGATTCCCAATGAATTCCTAAAGGGACTATCTATATCAATCCTTAAATAGTTATGGGAAGATGATTTTTTTCAAGAAATTTGGATATATTTCTTAGTTTTCTTAGTTGTTGTGAGCATAATAGACGTTTACTTTTGAAAAGAAAGAAGTAATAAACTTCACTTGATTTGCTACAACTTAGTTGAGAGATTAACCAAGATTGGTGATTTGAGAGAAGACCAATGAATTTTAATCTTTCTAAAGTTCATAAACTAAAACACCAAAAAACGTTTGTTGTGATCCAAGAATTCTACCGACACATGTATCTGCCAAGTTTCACTCAATCCATTTTTACAAATCCAAAGTGATGAATTTGCTCCAAAGGTCTTAGTTGATAAAATCATATTCCAAAAATCTTTGACATTCTCAAAATCTTTGATCATCTTTGACAAGAAAGAACCGTTTGTATTGTTATGGACGAAAAATTCTACATAATTAATTGCAAAAATATAATTATTTTTTAAAACAAATTATGATATGCATGGTATATGTAAATATAATACCCTCAAATACTTCAAAATATAATTAAAAAAACAAATACTCTTTTTTTTCTTAATTCTAATAAAATAATTTCTATATTTTGAAATGTGAAATTCAATTTATTTATAATCTTGTAACAAACAAGCCGTCAATGATCCTTTTTTTTCACGAGATTCATAATGATTGTTTATTATGAGATTTATAATAGACTAATGGTTAATGAGTACCGATTTTTTAATGTACTTTTGATCCTTTATTTTTTATTTTGAGTTTAAAATCCCTAATGTCACAATAATATAATGATTTAGTAAAATAATAATTTTAAAATATTTATTATAAAATCCTAAGTTTAATGTATTGAATATAAATAAAACTAATATGTAGTTCGTACAAAGCACGGGACATCATATCGTTAATATAAAATTATTCATCTTTTTTATTATAATTTAAAATCAAAATATGATTGATTTATGATGTTTCTTTGTAATTATATAATAATTTATTATTTCCAATAATACATTCTTTATAAATACCAATAGTTCAAATAATGTGTATAGCATTTTTTTTGTACGTACTATGAAATATATTAACGTATTGAATATAAATAAAATATGACAATAATTTATAAAAAAAAGTGACATTCAACGCTATAAATATCTATTTAATAAAGATGATTATGTTATCAAAATCTGATACAATATCAAAGTCTATTCATTTAGGTCATTTACCAAATTATCTACACATAAAATCGTAAAGAGGTGTATTGGAAAAAATACAAGTCGCACGTTGAAAAAATATAAAAATAAAAGAGTTTATAAAAAATCAAAATCTTTTGTGCAAAAAAAAGATTACACTTTTTATTTTACGAGTCAATTTTGTAAGAATAAATTAGAGTAACATAAAATCGAATATTACTTAATTTTATTGAAACCAGCTTATCTTCCTATTATTTCAAATGATGATAATTTGGAGCATATTTTTATTTGCACGGGCTTTAACTAGTTTCAAATAATAAGACACCTATTTTCTAATTTCTTTTTTCTTCCCATGTGTCATTCTTCAAGCATCCCTCTTTTGTTCGGAACCTGAAAATGAAAACATGTTAATACCACAAACATTTAGGAAACCATATATTTTACATTTGTAATGCATTATAAATTTTTCTTAAATCAGTTGAACATATTTGTCATTGTTAATAATTATATTAAAATCATGTGAGAATCTATATTAAGATTATTTAAGACTAATTTCAAGTATTTTGTTTGTCACGTCTCACTCTATTAGTGATGCTCTTCTCTCATTCATTTTTGTATAAATGCTTTGATTTGATTTAATATAGTGGTTTTCACTATGACAAGTCTCCTATATAGATTAATTGATTCAATTAAATTATTCACAAATCTGAAATAAGTAATGTTGTTATTAATAACAATTAATATTAAAACCAATAATAAAATTATATTTTATTTGCTATGAATTGAATGCAGGTTTGTTAAAAAAATGTTGAGTGGGTGGGTATCGACAAAATCGGATGTGGTTGGTCTCTTAGAATAACAACGGGTTACCTTGTGCTTGTGAATTAGCATAATATAAATTGATGAGTGAACCAATTCCTCTAGATTCAGTGCATATTCAATGGAGGAAATTAAGCATGGAGTGTGATATCACCCAAGACATAGAAGATGGATTAGAGTTTGACATGTCTAATGAGATGGATGCATTGTGGAAACGTTTGTGATCACTTGATATTATAGGGGAAAAAAGTGTTGATGAGTAAGGTGCATGAACTTCTTTTCCAACTACAAGTTCAATGTGTCCACCACCTAAAAAATTTAAAACCAAAGGACGGATGAAGAAGAGTACGTGTAAGAAGCCGAAAGGATATGATGTATATCGAGACTCTTCTTATTTTGAGCATGTCAATGCAACATATTGTGAACATCCTAGTTGCCAACCATCTCAATCGTCAAAGAAGAGACTCTCGCATTCATCAAAGAAGCAACCATCTCAATCCTCGATGAAACAATCCTCTCAATCTTTTCTTGAGACAATTTCCTGATGTTATTCAACCATACATTGATGACATAATTAATAGCTAATGAAAATTGTGGCTTTCGGGTTATTGCATCATTGCTTGAACATGGTAAAGAGTCTTGGTCTTTGTCCGCCATAGTTTGGACTAGGAGATTGCTTTTCATACAAGTCCATATGATAGATTGTTCACAGGACGCATTAAAGAAGTTATAGATTATTTGAAGATAACAAGCTTGGGTATTCAACCCCTAGATAAATGGATGTACATACATGATATGGGTTACGTGATAGCAACAATATATAATATTATTCTAGTCATGTTTGGTCGGATATTTTCTATGACTTTCTTTCTTATGAGGGGTTCACATTCAAGATCGACAACAAATGATCGTATTATATGTATTGATTTTGTCGACTCAAGTAATTGGGTTCATGTAAAATGATATTATTTTCTTAAACAATAAAATTATTTATTATTTCAACCGATTTTGCAGTTAAAGATGAAATATGGATTTGCGATGCCAGACATTTCACTAGGTTGTAAGAAATTTTGTACCGATGGGGCAACTTCTTGGGCAATAACATATACAAGACGTCTACAATAGTGAGAGTTTTTATTAGGCCATATAACACGCGTTACACAAGATCCACATAAAGAACTCGTCTTCGATGTCATATCATTAGATGAAGATTGATTTTGCATGGACCATAATACTTTAAAAGTTATATAAAATCACCAATTTAGTTACTACTTTTCGTTATATTTCATCTTGTATTTTGTTTAGTTGTTAATTTACGTTGTTCATCACAAATAATATTTAAAATAAAAATAAAGTAGTAATATAATGAAATAACAATAAAATAACATTAGAAACTACAAAAACGATGTCCATCACAAATAAAAGTAAATAAATACTAACTGTGTTATGACACGCTAAATATAAAGCTCTGAAAAAGTAACTATACATGTTGTCGTCTAAATCAACACCATGTACCTCCAACCCCCGCTGTATAAGATCACCCACCTGCTGTAGGGTAGATGGATCTGAACTAGAAGCTTGTGTAGCGGTGGTCGGGACATCAAAATCTGGAACATATGGGGTACACCATTTGGCCGCACTAAAAGTGGATGAGATACCATGTAGAACCACTCTGAATATCCATCCAAACACTCTAATGGATATGTAGCTAGATGTATCTTATGATACAGTTTAGTGACAGAAGCCAAATATCACATCCACTCCACATCTGCATCAGATAATCTATAAAGAACTAGAGGTGGCGGTGATAGAATATGTTGAATATATCCTAACTGTCTCAAATATCTCTCTGAATATGTCACTACTTTGCTGCATAATCGAAAGTGACCAATATATAACATGATATCATCGAAGGAAACGATATCCCTGTGATTCTCTCATGGTCTCCCTATGACATCAGCAGGTGTTAGTGCATTTATCATATGCATGTACTCAAGGATTTTGTATTTGTCTTGTTTATAGCTCCATCTATTCATCCTGACAACACATTCCACGTCACCACTTTGGTCACCTTTTTTAATAAATAAATTAAAATCATAATAATTAATGATAATCATAAAAATTAATAAATAATAATCATAAATGTTTAATACATGCAATAGAGACATATATCCACATAATTGCTTGGTGTTGCAACAATTGACATATGAGAGGTAGTCATAAAGCACCACGAGTGCTGAAGTACCCCAAGTGTATCTATTAGTATCTTCCAAATCTCTAAATAGGGAAATGTACTTTGCATCAACTAATGCATAACTCTTATCTGCGAAAATAGTACTTCATACCAGCAAATACGCCTTAGCAACACAACCAAATCTCTCTATTACACATTGTCTTTTGAAGACCTTCTTCAACCAATCCAATTTGTAGTGCACACCCTTTGTCTTTCTGGTTTCCTTCTATATCTTAGCAGCAAACACCCATGATAAAGTTATGGCAAGATTACATGTCATTACTTTATCTAGGTCAGGTCGTCGGTTGTAGAACTCACTACTAATCTGAGGCCTAATAGATTGACAACATCATCTAAAGTAATCGTTGTTTCATCAAATGGAATGTGAAATGACGAACTCTTAAAGTGTCATATCTCCACAAATGTAGAAATTAGATTGTTGTCAATAAGCATAAACCTACTCCGTTGTAGTGGGGCTAATACACACGAAATCACCCATATCTCTATAGCTCGTGGGAGTACTTGCAAAGTAAATGTTGTAGCTTTTTACCATGAGAACTATCTTGGCATCAGTCGTTGATAACTCTTCATCATATGCATATTTTCATTGTTGTTAGTTTTATTTATCTTTGATCATTAGTTAATTTAAGGAGTTATTTGATTTTTTTAAAATTTTATTTATTGGATTTAATAAAATGTTTATGTTTTTATTTGATTAAGTAGAGATTTTTCGTAGTTTTGCGTTGTTTCTTTGTTTTAGTGCAGTTCTGAATTTTGGTGAGAAATCAACATAACCTATATGGAGTACTTCAGCCATATATGAAGTTGTAGATGCCCAATTGGAGTTAAACCAAGTGCAAATGAAAGCTAATATCCATAGCTACAACTTTCATGAAGACACCAAAATTATGTTCTAACTCAAAAGAGGAGAAAATGCAGTAAATATCAGACAACATATGATATGCGCATGAAGCGCAAATTCTCGCACCTGGGGCGCATTTCTACATCCCTGATTTTGTGTAAGAGCGCTTGGAGCGCAAATGTTGCGTCTGGAACATGTGACGCGCAGCAGAATGCATAAAAATGTGTTTTTCTCACTTTCTAGGTATCTTTTTGGCTATTGGGAAATTTGGAGACTTGTGCCTCATCCGCTGTCGCACACGGATCAAATACGATTGAAAATAAGTGCAAAAATGGGTAATAACTCGAGTCGTTTCGCAAGGACTCCTGATATAATGATATTAACTGAGTTGAAATTCAAAATTGGGGGTTTTTATAATGATTTAGTTTGGACAGATGAGCAAAACGATTAATCCACTTATTCGAGTTTCGGACCTATCAAAGAATCTATCAATGAGTTTTAATTAATTTCTAATTCGTGATTCTATTCTTATTTGACTACAGAATTGATCAAACAAGCGTACAATCAATCCTACATGAGTTCGGTTTCATTGACTGGATTATGCATCACAATCATCAAAATATTACAATTAACGATCAAGCGTCGCAGAATTATAATTCAATTAAATTAGAGATTGAAACCAAATTCTGTCAAATAAATTTAATCGATCATGTTGAAATTCAGTTTAAGAAATTAGAATATCAATATAATCAAATGAACGAAAATAGAATCAAGAATCAAAATCGACGGTATAACCGAAACCTCTAGGTGTGATGAAACTCTGAACTCGTGGATTAATCTGATGAAATTAGCCTTCCATGGAATTAAAAATAAAAAGTGTTTATATTTCTGATTCTGTCCGAAAATATTACATCCCCAGAAAGGAAAGAAAATTCTCAATATATAGTGCTCGATTTTGGGCTTTAAAAACAAGTGGCCCGCAATTTAAAATTATTACAAAAGTTCAGATTACGAAATCTGCAATTTAGGCCCAATAGAGTTCGGTATTGAGATTTTATTCCAACATAAAAGTTGTAGCTCTGATTTTTAGCTTTCCAACGACTGCTCGCATGCTTCAATCTGATATCCAAAGCTCAAGTTATGGCCTACAAAACGAGCAGGGGTAAAAATGCAAATAATAAAATTATAATTCAATTTCAACCCAAAGTTTAAAAACAAGCTAAAAAATTATTCTAAGCTATAAAGTGATTTTAAAACACCAAATTAAAAAGCTAGAAACATGCGCCCAAGTGTTATGATCAAATTTCCCCACACTTAAGCTTTTGCACTCCGTGCAAAGCAATGCATGCGATTCCAAATATTCTCAGGAATGCAAAGTGGTGAACAAAAGAAAAAATTCAAACTTCAAGGAATATGACATTCATGAATAATTTTCACAACCAAGGCAAACAAGAGGATAAATTAACTAAAGAATGCATCATAAGTGATAGAGTCCTCACAAGATATAAAATTCCCTCAATCACTCAAGTGTTTGGGCTACTGTTTACCCTCAAAGCACATCATGAAAGCTAGCACTACCATAGGCTTGACAAGCCTCTAACATCTATAATTGAAACACATGCACATAATGATCAAAAGGTCTTTATTCAGGTTGTAACGTGGCTAAGGTAAGGGTGAGATAATCCTAAGGAGACTAAGGCTAAAAATCAAAGAGGATAAAGGAGTAATGATCAAAAGAGAAAAATAACATTGAGAAGTAACTCAACAAAATATCATTGACTTTTATTATCAACTCTCTTTACTCACAACACAACCATTTTCCTCATTTTATTTCTCATTTCATTTTTCTTCTGTTTTTTTTTTATTTTTTTATTTTTTATTTTTTTTATTTTTTATTTTATATATATATATATACATTTTTTTTTCTTTTTCTTCTTTTTTTTTCAATTTTTTTTCTTTTTTTTTTATAAACCTCAAATTTTTCAAACAAATTGAGCACCCCCACACTTATTTAAGGAAAGATTCATTTATCCCCCAAGATTGGGTCTATTCATTGTTTTTCACTTTTAGGCTTGTAATGAGCTATATAACAAAGAATGGGATAATTAGGCTCAAAGGGGCTTAAACAAATGGATAATTGAAGGGTAGGCTTATTTGGCTAGTAGCTTAACAAGAAACAAATGCCTAGATCATTTCAATATATGCATGCGGACAAGAGTCAAGTCAAGTTCTAGCGTAACTAGCAATCATGAGTGAGATATCACACAAAAAAAAGAAGATGCAAAAATGTATTCCATTCATAATAGGCTCGAAATCTCACAAGGGTTAATGACCTATCACAAATGATACGCAATTTAGCATTTTAATCCAACTTATTTTACCAAGAATGCAAAGATACTATCCAATCATGCCAGTCCAAACAAACTCACAACATTTGCTCACAACATTTACAACCACAAAATCTAATGAAAAAGCATGCAATGCAGTGCACATTTATTATTATTATTATTATTATTACTTTTTTTTTTATATATTTTTTTAATTTTTTTTATTTGGTATTCTAAAACAAATAAAATCCTAAGTAATACCCCCCACACTTAAAATATACATTGTCCTCAATGAAAGTAACAAGTATAAATTAAGAGTAAGAGGAAAGGGAGCTTCCTATTCAAACTTCAGTGTAGGTGGGCTTTTCCAAGGAGAGTTCTTCTATGGTAGTATCTTCAAGCACAGAGCTCTCATGGAATAGCTTAAGGCGTTTTCCATTTACTTTGAACACTTTGTCGGTGTTTTCACTTTTTATTTCCACTACACCATGAGGAAAGGTGTTAGTAACAACAAAAGGACCAATCCACTTGGATCGAAGTTTACATGCCATAATTTTCAGACGGGAGTTAAACAGTAGAACTTTTTGGCCAATGGAAAATTCCTTCCTAGAAATCATCTTATCATGATAAGACTTAGTTTTCTCTTTATAGATTCGGGAGTTCTCATAAGCTTCTAGTCTAAGCTCATCAAGTTGCTGCAATTGAAGCTTTCTCTCCAAACCTGCTTTCTCCATCTCAAGGTTGCAGCTCTTAATAGCCCAATAAGCATGGTGCTCTATTTCCACTGGGAGGTGGCATGCCTTACCAAACACAAGTCGATAAGGGGACATTCCTATTGGTGTTTTGTAGCCTGTTACTTGAGCCCAAAGAGCATCTTCTAACCGACGGCTCCAGTCCTTCATGTTTGGCTGTACCATATTCTCTAAGATTTGTTTGATTTCCCTGTTTGAGATTTTAGCTTGCCCACTAGTCTAGGGATGATAAGGTGTAGAGATTCTGTGCATAACCCCATACTTCTGAAGCAAAGCGTCCATGGTGCGGTTGCACAAATGAGTGCTTTGATCACTTATGATGGCCCGGGGTATTCCAAACTTGCAAAAAATATTTGATCTGATAAAACCTGCAAAACTTTATAGTCATTAGTCCTGGTGGGTATTGCTTCCACCCACTTCGAAATATAATCAACAACAAGTAAAATGTAGACAAAATCAAAAGATACAAGAAAAGGGCCCATAAAGTCAATGCCCCACACATCAAATACTTCACAAAAAAGCATAGGTTGTTGAGGCATCTCACTCCTACGAGTGATTGCTGTTCCTGCTATTTGACACTGTTCACAAGTTTTGTAAGTCTCAAAAGCATCTTTAAACAAAGTGGGCCAAAAGAAACCTGAGTCTAAGACTTTTCTGGCTGTCCGTTGAGGACCAAAATGTCCTCCAGCTTGAGAGGCATGACAGAAATGAAGAATGGGTTGAGCCTCATGGTGGGGAACACATTGCCTAATCACCTGGTCACTACACAATTTCCACAGATATGGATCATCCCACACATAGTATTTGACATCACTTTTAAGTTTGTGTATTTGTATTCTGGATGCATCTGCGGGAAAGACTCCAGCAACTAGATAATTAACTAAATCAGCAAACCAAGGAATTACCTCACGCAACTGTAGTAGTTGCTCATCAGGGAAGTCATCTTGAATGGGGATGGGGTCCTCATCCAGTTCTATTCTGCTCAAACGATTTGCCACCAGATTTTCAGCTCCACTCTTATCTTTAATCTCTAAATCAAATTATTGGAGTAACAACATCCACCGGATCAATCTCGGTTTTGCTTCTGGTTTCTTCAGCAAGAACTTCAAAGCTGCATGGTCAGTAAAACACAACTACCTTCGAACCTAGCAAATATGATCTAAACTTATCAAGAGCAAAAACAATAGCTAAAAGTTCTTTTTCAGTGGTAGTGTAATTAGCCTGTGCAGAATCTAAAGTCATAGAAGCATAATAAATAACATGGGCAGCCCTGCCAACCCTTTGTATAAGGACTGCTACTACTGTATAGTTAGATGCATCACACATAATTTCGAAAGGGAGGGTCCAATTGGGTGGCTGAATGATGGGAGTAGAGGTCAGTGCTGCCTTCAAGCAATCAAAAGTCTTCCTGCATTTGCCATCAAAGGTAAAACTAACATCTTTTTGCAGCAAATTTGACAGCGGAAGAGCTATCTTGCCGAAATCCTTGATAAAGTGCCTGTATAAACCTGCATGGCCAAGAAAAGAACAAATCTCGTGGATGCAAGACGGGTAAGGAAAATTAGAAATCACATCAATCTTGGCAGGATCCACTTCCATCCCATTCTTAGAGATCACATGTCCCAAAACTATGCCCTGTTCAACCATAAAATGACATTTTTCATAATTCAATACAAGGTTAGTTTCAATACATCTATGCAAAACTCTATCTAAATTGTTCAAGCATACATCAAATGAGGAACCATACACAGTAATATCATCCATGAAAACTTCTATACAACTTTCTATCAAATCAGCAAAAATAGTAATCATGCAGCGTTGGAAAGTTCCAAGAGCATTGCATAGGCCAAAGGGCATCCTCCTATAGGCAAATGTGCCGAAAGGGCAAGTGAACGTGGTCTTTTCTTGGTCCTCCGGTGCAATATGGATCTGAAAATAACCAGAAAAACCATCAAGAAAACAATAATGTGACTTACAAGCCAACCGTTCAAGTATCTGATCAATGAATGGTAAAGGAAAATGATCCTTTCTAGTTGCCTAGTTTAGTTTCCTGTAATCGATGCATACCCTCCAGCTGTTCTACACTCGTGTGGGGATAAGTTCATTATTTTCATTTTTAACCACTGTGAGTCCAGTTTTCTTAGGGACTACCTGCACCGGACTCACCCATTGACTATTAGAGATGGGGTATATAATGCCTGCTTGCAAGAGCTTGGTCACTTCCTTTTTCACAACATCCAAAATTAATGGGTTAAGTCGCCTTTGGGGATGCCTCACTGATTTTGCTCCATCCTCTAATAGTATCCTATGCATGCACATGGATGGGCTGATACCATGAATATCAGCCAAGGTCCATCCGATTGCCTTCCTGTGTTTTCTCAAAATCTGCAACAACTTCTCTTCCTATTCATCTTCAAGTTTGGCTGAAATAATCACATGTAATTTTCCACTTCCTTCTAAATATGCATATTTCAAATTTTCAGGGAGTAGTTTAAGCTCTATAGTCGGTGGCTGCTCAATGGAGGGTACAATACCAGTGGCTGAAGCTAAGTCTGCAAAATCAATTATGTTAGTAGAAGTATCAACATCAGCATAATGATCAACCTGTAAAACAGCTTCGATCTCAGCACACACAGACCACAACTGAGTAACAGTGCAAAATTCACAAATATAAGTATCATCAAAATCAGACAGTGAAGGAAAATCAGCAGCAAACATATTAGGGTAAGTGTCATCAACCAAATCAACAAGTAATTCAATTTGAAAAACAGAATGCTCTTCCATGGGGTGTTTCATAGCATCAAAGATGTTAAATTTTACAATGCTATCACCAAATTCCATGGATAGAGTTCCAACATGTACATCAATTTTTGTTCTAGCAGTTTTCAGAAATGGTCTCCCTAAAATGATAGGCGCCCTATTGGAATTATTCTCTCCCTCCATGTCCAGAATGTAAAAATCTGCGGGAAATATTAATTCATTTACTCGAACAAGTACATCCTCCACAAGTCCAGCAGGGCGAGCATTGCTTCTATTTGCCAGTTGAATGGTAACACCTGTACTCTGTAAAGATCCAAGAGCAAGAGAGTTAAAAATAGATGTGGGCATAACATTAATAGAAGCTCCTAAACGTAACATGACATTTTCAAATTGACTACTACCTATGGTACATGGAATGGAAAAAGTTCCTAGATCTTTGCATTTCTGGGGCATGGGATGAATGAGGGCTGAAACATTATGCCCCATGTTTTCATTACCTTTTAACCTTCTCTTGTGTGTGCACAACTCTTTTATAAATTTGGCATATCTCGAAATCTGTTTAATTGCTTCAAGGAGGGGAATGTTCACTTCCACCTTCCTAAATGTATCCAAGATCTCCCTGTCCCTATCTGCCTCATCCATTTTCTTAGTCTTCACTGCCCTTTGAGGAAAAGGAAGTGGTATATTTTGCTCAACATCAACAGTTTCAGGTATCAAAATTTCTTCAGCAACCTTGTTATTTTTCACAACAGTTTCAGGTACCTTTGGTGTTTCAACAGCTTCCCAGACCTCAATGTAATTGCACTGACATTCGGGGCTTTTGGATTTACTACTGACTGGGAAGATAGTTGGTTTGATCCCTGAGTTTGCACCTGATTAATTGAAGTGGCCAGTTGGCCAATATTTGTCTCCAAATTCTAAATTGTGGAATCTATTCTTTGTTGGAATTGAAGATTTTGGACAGCCATTTGCTTGACAAGGTCCTCTAATGAAGGTGTATTGCTTTGCTGCTGATGTGGAATGTTTTGCTGATGTGGACTGTTTTGCTTCCTAGGTTGTTGTTGCTGTTGTGCAGATGAATTCCCCCATCTCAGGTTGGGATGGTTTCTCCAACTGGGATTGTACATGTTAGACGACAAATCATAGTTGGCTTGAGGGGTGAATATGTTTGCTGCATATGCTTGAGGAGCATCAGCAACTAGATCGTCTTGCAAAGTAGGACATGAATCTATAGGATGTTTTAGAGAAGTGCAAATACCACATACCACTGCTTGGATTTACCTACTGCCAATTTCTTTACTAAAGATGTAAGCTAATCAAGTCTGCTTTCTAGATTCTTGTGGGAAAAAGCTTGAATCTCATTCACTCCCTTTGTCAAAACTGCTGAATTGCTTCTAGTTGTAAACTGTTGGGAATTAATGGACATGTTCTCAATCAAAGCTTTTGCCACTTCTGGGGTCTTATCGACAAGTGCTCCCCCACTAGCAGCATCCAAAATACTTCTATCCATAGGTAGCAAACCTTCATAAAAATACTGGATGAGCAATTGATTAGAAATCTGGTGGTAAGGACAGCTAGACACCAATTTCTTGAATCTCTCCCAATACTCATGTAGTGATTCCCTGTCAATCTGTCTAATGCCACATATTTCTCTTCTGATTGAAGCAACTCTTGAGGCATGGAAGAACTTTTCTAGAAACAATTTCTTTAATTCATTCCAACTTGTAACAGAACCTGGCTGAAGGTAGTATAACCAATCCTTAGCAGCATCTTGAAGTGAGAATGGGAAGACTCTCAGCTTGATATGATCTTATGTGACTCCTTGAGGTTTCATGGTAGAACACACCACATGGAACTCCTTCAAGTGTTTGTGGGGATCCTCACCTGCAAGACCATTAAACTTTGGAAGCAAGTGTATTAAACCAAATTTAAGTTCAAATGGTACAGTAACTTTAGGATATTCAATACACAATGCATTATAGGTAACATCAGGTGCAGCAAGTTGTCTTAAAGTTCTACTATTCATATCAGCCATATTGTGTAGCAAAATGTCACTTTTTTCACTATCACTATCTGACTCTCTATCTGACACGTTAGCACTAGCAGCAGCTCCATTAAGTCTACGACGTAAATGGAAGGTCCTATCTATTTCAGGGTCAAGGGGGTGCAGATTTACAGAACTAGCTCTAGTCATGCATCATCATAACAATACAATGCAAAATCACAATTCTAAAAATTCCAACAATGTCCCTATTGCTAAAATTGAAATGAAAAATCGAAAACACTATCAAATAAAATCCAAAAAATATAAAAATACCACCAAAAATCGATAAAAATCAAATAAAGGTAACGCACATTTTTTTGGATTTTTTTGAAAATATCGAAAATTAAAAAAATTAAAAAAAGTGGTCCAGATGAAGGAATTTGGGAATTTTGGCGTCAAATCCCTTAATAAGTTCCTTATAGGAGAGTCCTATTCCTTGATTTTTTTGTGATTTTTTGGCGAAAATTCGGAGTAATCCGCCACAGTCGCCTGAAAACCGGATTTTTTGGACTAGCAACGTGCCTACGAGCTAGCACAAACCTATCCGACCTGTAGAACAACAAAGCACAAAGAAACAATTGTTAGGATGGTTAGTAATACTCTAAAACTAGTTAATATTGTTATCAGAGAGTCCCCGGCAACGGCGCCAATTTGATCTGCTGTCGCACACGGATCAAATACGATTGAAAATAAGTGCAGAAAGGGGTAATAACCCGAGTCATTTCGCAAGGACTCCTGATATAATGATATTAACTGAGTTGAAATTCAAAATTGGGGGTTTTTATAATGATTTAGTTTGGACAAATGAGCAAAACGATTAATCCACTTATTTGAGTTTCGGACCTATCACAAATTCTATCAATGAGTTTTTAATTAATTTCTAATTCGTGATTCTATTCTTATTTGACTACATAATTGATCAAACAAGCGTACAATCAATCCTACTTGAGTTCGATTTCATTGACTGGATTATGCATCACAATCATCAAAATATTACAATTAACGATCAAGCGTCGCAGAATTATAATTCAATTAAATTAGAGATTGAAACCGAATTCTGTCAAATAAATTTAATCGATCCTATTGAAATTCAGTTAAAGAAATCATAATATCAATATAATCAAATGAACGAAAATAGAATCATGAATCAAAATCGACGGTATAACCTGAACCTCCAGGTGTGATGAAACTCTGAACTCGTGGATTAATCTGATGAAATTAGCCTTCCATGGAATTAAAAATAAAAAGTGTTTATATTTCTGATTATGTCCGAAAATATTACATCCCCAGAAAGGAAAGAAAATTCTCAATATATAGTGCTCGATTTTGGGCTTTAAAAATAAGTGGCCCGCAATTTAAAATTATTACAAAAGTCCAGATTACGAAATCTGCAATTTAGGCCCAGTAGAGTTCGGCATTGAGATTTTATTCCAACATAAAAGTTGTATCTCTTATTTTTAGCTTTCCAACGAATGCTTGCATGCTTCAATATGATATCCAGAGCTCAAGTTATGGCCTACAGAGCGAGCAGGGGTAAAAATGCAAATAATAAAATTATAATTCAATTTCAACCCAAAGTTTAGAAACAAGCTAAAAAATTATTCTAAGTTATAAAGTGATTTTAAAACACCAAACTAAAAAGCTAGAAACATGCGCCCAAGTGCTATGATCAGTGCCCTAGCAGAGAAACTCAGAGACGACTTATTCTAACACCATTGAAGGAGTTTTATTAAGAATCATTCATTAATCTTTCTTGTAATTCTTCTTTAATCTCTACCTTTTGTATTTCTGTCATGAGTAACTAAATCCTATATGTTAGGGGTGAGTGAAACAAGATGCAACCCTTATTTGTCTGATTTGATTTTGTTATATGAATGAGTTCATTGAATTATTTTTCTCATCTTTGTGCTTAATGCCTTTTATTGCTTGATCAAATTGAAATTGTTTTACGATTCGTATTTTGAAACGACAGTGGACTTTACGAATGCTTGAGATGAGAAATTCATGATATTGTAGTCTATGGATAGATGCAGGTCATGAAACCAATTGAATTATTTGTAGAGGCAATAGTTTAATAAGAGAGTTATTGTACTGTAAAGCTTAATTCTAATCTTAATTTCACTAAGGAATTAGGGGTTACTTTGGAATTAAAGGTTATGTCACTAAGACATTAGGGTCAGAATAATAAAGAGAATTCGGTAATAGTTCAATAAAGGAATTTAGTAACTAGGATCAAATTAGATATCAATGTTGGATTCGAAGTGAAACTCATCCTTGACATTTTTCTTATTATAAAAGTTCAATTCTATTATTCTAGTTAGTTTCAAATATTATTTCAAGAAATTCATAAACTTTTTGTTCAATTTTAGTAATTAAACACAATTCGATAGTAAAACGCAATCCTTGAGCTTGACACTCGATATTACCATTTTAATTATTACTTGCATTAATTCAATACACTTGTTGAAACGCAATTAGTCGCTCCTGCATACAAATAAAATATATATGATATTAAAATATGATATAGAACAAAAATTATAATTAATTTAAATATTTTTAATACACCATAAATAATAATTAATTTAACATACTTCACCAAACCATAGTTTGGCAGAAACATGATACTGGTATTGTGTAAGGACAGACATATCATATGATCCTTCAGGATACCGTCCTGTTGTATAGATCCCTTCTGCAAATGGTCTTCATGCTGTATAGCCTCCTCCTCCTGTACGTATGTTGTCTGTACAAACTCCTCCTGCACAACAACATCAGACTTCGAGATCATAAGTATATAACCCTGCTCTCCCTCATCATGAAAAAACCAAAAGCTCTATCCCCCATCATCCTCTTCCACTATAAATCGACATCTCCTCCAGGATGTTATGGATCGAATCCGTTCTAGAGGAGCGTCCATCGTAAATGATGAAGTTCATCAACATCGCATACTATTCATACTATTTTTCCGTCTCGTCCCCTAGCACCAATACTCACTGAAAATAAACAAATAGAAAAAAAAAAGGAACTAAAAAAATAGAAAAAAGAATTCCAAAAAACTTGGGGGTTTCAAGATTTCCGGAGTGTAACTTCTGTATCAAAAAATTTTAAAAAAAATTTATGATAAAATAAAAAATTTTAACACTCATTTATGTATTAGAAAATTGAAATAATATTGTTGATGAAAATAAAAACTTTTAATATTTATATAAGGTTCAATACGTCAGTTTATCATATTTATGGGGTATAAGGGACAAAATAAAACCTTCTTCTTCCGCCCGTCAACAAAATGCTTGCCATATTTATTTCTTCAAAAGAGAAAAAGTTTGACTTCTTTATTTTACGAATATAATTTCATTTATTTCATAATTTGCTACTTATTATCTTTTTCTCATTAGAATGATCTTATTGTGCTTTAGTGCTTGGTGTATAAGTTTGACGAATATTATCTGTTTTTTTGTGAATGTTAGCAAAGGAAATATGGACAAAGTTAAAAACAAATGAAAGTGGTATTTTTTATATAAAAAAAACAACTAAAATGAAACAAGCATTGAACAATTATTTGTTTAAATTTCAAATTTTTGTTTTGTAATTAAATTCCGAAATTATTTGTATTATACTAACCAATTCTTTACTATTTAAAATTAAAAATTATAACAACAATACAGAAAACGAAAGTTAACGTAAATGAATACAAATGAGTTTTTTAGACTAAATAGAAATTATTTTTAATGGAACAAATCAGACTTTTAGACAATTGAGGCAGGTTTTTATTAAGGAAAATTTAATTTTATGATTTATCTTAATTATCAATTATGCTCCGTTTAAATACTGGTGTTACCTATTGGTGATTATCCCATGAGATTGGTTTTTGGGAATCTGAGTGATTGATAGGATTTGAAACCGATTGTCTAGTTGGAAGAGGCTTATAATCTTTCCCTCGGCGTACTTCTGAAACTTGTCTCGTCTGCACTGTCAATTTATTTCCTTTCTTTCTTTGAGGCTCCTACTAATCATGATTCATAGATACAGATAAACTTAAATACGACCTCCCAACCCAACTCAACTCAACTCGTATTTTGACTCAAATTATTCAACTTCGAGTCTAACCCGAACCAACCTATTTAAATCCAATAATTTTTAGTTCAAGTAGCAGATTTGATATTTTGAGCTTGCATACCTGCAAACTCAACTAATTGACATAACATATACATTTTTATTTATTTTTTATTTATTATTGATGTATAGTTATAATTTAGTTATTGAATTTTAGTTGATGATTTGTTGTTAATTTAATTAATTTAAGTGTTTTGTTGTGTATGTCAATGTATTTTAAATATTGAATGATATGTTGGTAATAGAATTTTATGATTTTTGAGATGTTCAAGTAAAATTTTATCTACATTTAAAAAATATATATATATATATTTATGATCCGCAAACCCAACTTAACTCAAGCCAACCCACGAAGAAAAAATTCACAAACCCAATCACCATGCCTTCTATATTACAAAACACTTCATCAAGAGAATGAAAAAATGAATCTACCAAGAAAGTTGTGAAACAAAGAAATCTAAAGGTATAGAACCCTCTAACTCGTATCAAATCTTCCATTAGAAAGTCTTTTTGTTTGTCGTGGAACATGCAGACTACACATTGTTTATTGTGGAGTTTCTTGATGCAAAAGTTTCAATCAATAATCATAACAATATAAACAAGGTAAAAAGGAAAATAATTAGTATTGAGAATAATGGTCAGAAATATCGAAAATTCAATAGAAAATGAAAATGTAAAAATGAATCAATTAATGAAGCTCCAATGAAAATTTTATCAAGAAAATCTTGAGAAATAATATAACAGAATAGTTATTAATCTAATACTTGTTGAGATTCATGATTGAGTCTAAGAAAAAGAAAAATAATTAAAAAAAAAATATAAAACTCAAATCAAGTTATAGACAAAGGCTGATATTGTTATTGTTCAATTCAAAACGAAAATTAATTAGGGTGGATTTTACTATCTTTTTAAGATAAAAAAATTTAAAATAATAATGTATTATATTTGTATAAGATACACCTTTATTAATAACGTTACGATACGAGATTATGGTGCAATTGAGGCAACCAATTATTGCTGCATTGATACCATTCTAAACGGTCAATGGTTGGTTCTTTGCCCCAATAATAAAGGAAAAAAGATTGAAAAATAAATGAATGCAAATAAATAATTTCTTTGACTTGATTCTACAAATAGTGTGACAATGAACACTCACTTTCTGTACAAACACTATTACAATTGCAATCTCAAATGGCTTCCATTTTCAAGCTTCTCTCGGTCACTCTCTTCCTCAGCCTTCTTTTCCAAGGTACCATCCCTTTCAATTAAAAGTTTTTCTTTTTTGTAAAAGATAATACAAGTTTTTTAAAATAAATTTAAAAATCAGATTGAATCTTTTTTACAATTCTTAAAAATATTTAACATTATTTTTTCGGTATTTCTAAAAATACATTTTCTTTAGCTAATTTTTATCTTCTCTCTATCATAATTAAAAAAAAACTTGTCAAATATAATTTCAATCGCCAACATTCGAATTCAAAATTAATAACTAAAATTGAAAATATTTTTAGAAAGTAAATGGCACTTATTCTAATTTATTATTTGCAGCTTATGGAGAATGCACCTTGAAAGACATTAGCATTAACCAATACAAAACATCAAATTTGGCACGTGGCAAGCCAGTGTGGAATGTTAACATAACAAACAATTGCATTTGTACTCAATCACAAGTGAAGTTGAATTGCAATGGATTTCAATCATATGTAAATGTTGATCCAACAATCTTGAATGTTTCTGGTAATGAGTGTCTTCTCAATCAAGGACAACCCATTTATCATTCTCAATCTATCAACTTTTCCTATGCGTGGGATCCTAAGTTTTCTTTTCAACCAATTTCTTCTGAAATTGAATGTTCTTAGGATTATAACAAAAAATAATATCTAAGTCCTGAAACCTATGTGACCAATATGTGGCAATATATCAAAAAAATATAATCTATCTTATGTGGTTATAACAATTCCTCTATTTTTTTTTTTTTTACGAATATCAATTCCTTTTTAATTATCTGGCTAATGATTAATTTTTGCAATTGTTTCTTTTGTATTCTATTATTATTATTATTATTATTATTATTATTATTATTATTATTATTATTATTATTATTATTATTATTATTATTATGTATGGAATGCACAAATAACAGTTAATTAATCTAATAAATGATTTTTGTGTCTTTTTCCTCTCTACTCTTACTTTTACTACATTCGGAACATCTAATTGATATACTCTTAAGGTCTACATTCAGACAAATTTTACGTTTTTTTTAGAAAAAATATATCTTTTAATCTTAAAAGAGTATAGTTTATGTTATTATGTGCAATATTCTCTTTTTTATTTTTTTTTACGTTTATTTGACAGATTTCTATTTTATTTATTTCTAAAAAAAATTAGTTTGATATATTATAAAACTTTTTACATTGTTAAAATAATACAAATATTTTTATGAATTTTTATGTAGAAAAAATTAAAATAAAATATTTTTTTATTTAATTAACAATACAAAATATATTTTTCAAATAAATCTCTAAGACTATGCATAAAATTAAAGTCTATTCAAAAAAACCTATATCAAATTAAATTATAACTTTTTTTTAAATAAATATCCAAGACTTATCTATTGTCTATTATCTATTATAAAGTAAGGTCATTCTAAATATGGTAATTCCAAATGCCTCTCCCATATATTTCATCCAAATTTTAGCCCAATATATCTTTTCATTTTTACTTCAAATAATAATAATAATAATAATTTAAATTTAAATTTAAATTTAAATATACAGAACCATTTTAGCAATTTTTTACATGGAAAACTATTACATATTTAATAGCAGGTAGGGTTGAGTAAAAAAAATAGCAGGGTAGGGTTGTTAAACCAATGGGGCACATCTATTTACCAACTATATCAATTAAAATAAAAGTTTGTTTAATATAAATCTTTCAAAAAGTCTAAAGATACCCTTACTATTTTTAGTAAGATTTATTTAATAGGAACCTCTCAAAAATATCTAAAGGTGGAACTTTACTATCTCAAATTAAAACTTAAATTAGGACTATTTAAAGGTGAACTTTGCAATTTTCAATAAATTTTAATAAATTTACTAAAAATAACTAAAAGTTGCATGGTCCCCCTTTAGATCAGTTATTAATATAAATTTTAATTTGAAATTGTGAAAGATAGTATATTTATCATCTTATACTTCAAATAAATTTGATTTTCTGAATTAAGACTAAAATGCATATGTATTCATCGTATTGCAAATCTGGAAATAATATTATCATATTTCGATTGGATGTTCTAATATTTAAAATGAAATTTAGAAAGACATTAGTGATTATTATTAATATTTTAAATAATTTCATTTTTTTTAATTAAAACAAAATGGCATTTATATTCATTGTATGATAAATTGATAAATAATGTACTCATATTTGTTGCATAATATTTTGATTCAAAGTCAAATTTTTTAATATTTTGTTACAGAATATTTTGTAATAACAAAAATAAAATAGATATTATTTATGACATATTTTTAACAAATAAATAAAAAATCGTTGTAGGGTTTTAGCACCGTCTTATTTTAATATTTTTTACATTATCATTGAAGTGTAAAAACATGACAAATGTTACCAAAGTTTGTTTTCAAGGTACAACAACATTCAATTAACTTTTCCCGTTGCTATTGCGTTTCATTAACCTTTTTTTATAACATTCGAGTAAGGTTTTATGTTCCACCTTAATATTAAAATCAATTACAGGTTAATCCTTTGACTTTTGCAATCTCGCATATAAGTGATTAAAAATTTAGCCATAGGAATTCATTTCTCGAGTAAAAATGAGGTAAGAATTGGCGGTGGCCACTATCGATTATCATTCCAAAACGTCTAAACAACCTAAAATTAAACACAAAATACAAGACAATACACAACCAAAATATTACGAAAATACCAACAAACATAACAACATGAAATCTTAAACAATGAGATATTAATGACATCAAACCATAAGAATAATATGGTGGCTTTGATAGTAGTTGATACATATGTTGTCGATCGCGGTGGGATCGCGCAATCCCGAAATTGCAGTGCGTCGGACGGCCTCACCTCGCCGCGTCAGGCGTGAAAACGCCATCAACTAGTGCAATACTCGCGGTCGTGTATCGCACCCTAATTGCATTGAAGTATCGTGACCTGACCTAGTATACTGTCCACGATTGTGTTTTCCAACAAACACAAGTTTTTTTTGAATTTTTTTTATTTCATTAAGGTATTTCAGTCTTTTCGCACACACTGAACCCTTATTATTTTATTAAAATACTAAACATCTGTTTCTTTATCTAATAATGCGTTTCTTCTTCTTCCTCAGAAGTCAGAACACAACATTTCTTCTTCATCCTCCTCGAAAGTGTTTTTGAATCTTCTGTTTCTTTATTTTGTGACCTCTCGTTTCTTTTTCTTCTTCTTCTTCTTCTTCTTCCTCTGTTTCTTTTCTTCGTTTTCGTCCTCTCTTACTGCTTTTGTTTTCCATTGCTTTTGTTTTATTCCTCATTTTTCCATTGTTGTCTACTTTTGTTTTGTTCCTTTATTTTCCACTGTTTTGTTCCTATGTTTTGTAAGAAGAATAACATATTCATCTGAAACACCAACAGCAAATGCTTGTTTAAACCTATTGGTGAAAACCTTCACATGGCTTGGCAGTGAAATTCTTTTAAGGATATTAATGACAAAAAGGTTGTTACTTGTGATTTTTGTGGGAAAGTTATGAAATGAGGTATTACAAAGAAAAATTGCATCAGATGAAGATAAGGGTAGATGTAGCTCCTGGTAGAAAAACACTAGTTGATGTATTTCAGAAACTCAAGGAGGCTCAGGAGAAAAAGCAAACAGCTAATGATTCATATATGGCTGAGCTAGGTATCAATGAGGAGGGCGATGATGTTGTGCAAGAAATTGCAAATGTTCAGGCAGGAAAAAGGTTTGCAATAGGTATTGCTAAGACAAAATGTTAAAGGCTCTACGGACGTGCTTATGTTTAAAAATCATGAGGTTTCTTAGAAGATGACATTAGCAATGGCCAAACGTCAACCATCGATAAAAGATGTTTATGTGAAAGAGGCAAGGGAATTAACTAATCAATACATTGGTCGTTTCTTCTATAGGAATGATATTCCTTTTAATGTTGCGAAGTCTAAAAGCTTCAAGTTGATGATTGAAGCAATTGGAAATTATGGACCACACTTAAAGCCTCCAAGTTACCATGAGATTAGAGTTACATTGCTAAAAAAAGGAACCAGAGCTCACAAAGAAAATGTTACAAGGACTTGTAATGGAACGAACTCAATATGGATGCTCTATCATGTCAAATGCATGGACAAATCGAAAGGCTAGGACATTGATTGATTTCTTGGTCAACACTCTAGGTGGGACTATCTTCGTAAGGAGTATTGATGGTTCTAGATTTATGAAGATCCAATTAAAGATATTTGAACTTTTAGACACATTTGTTCAAGAAATTGGAGTGGAAAATGTTGTGCAAGTTGTTACCGACAATGGTAGCAACTATGTCTCGGCGGGTAAGAATTTTATAATTGCCATTGTCCAATTTGAATATTAATTATATGCTGCTAGCCATATGATGTGATTCATTTATTTTTGGGTTATGAAAATATTTAGAAGACAAGTATCCTAATATCTTTTGGACTCCATGTGATGTCCATTGTGTGGATTTAATGCTAGAAGATATTGGAAAGTTGCCTATTGTTAACAAGGCTATGAGAAAAGGATAATTTCTTGTTGGGTTCATCTACAACCATACCATCACCCTTAACATAATGAGAAAGTTCACTCAAAAAGTTGAATTGGTTAGAAATGGAGTGACAAGGTTTGCAACTACATTCCTCAATCTTCAAAGTTTGTATAAGCAAAAGAATAACATGATAAGGATGTTTGTATCAGAAGAGTGGGTGAACACAAATGCATTAAAATATCCTAAGGGAAAAAATACATATAGTATTATTATCAATGTATCATTTTGGAAGGATGTTATATTCTCTCAAGGCGATGGGGTCGTTGGTGCATGTTTTAAGACTGGTTGATAATGAGAAAAAGTCGGCAATGGGTTACATATATGAGGCAATGGATAGGGCGAAAGAGTCTATTGCAACAACGTTCAATGGAAATGAGAGTAAATACTATGAAATTTACGCAATTATAGATAATAGATGGAAGTGTTAACTTTATCGTCCATTGCATGCGGCAAGACATTTCCTTAACCCCCATCACTTCTAAGTGACTCAAATGTTGGCAAAGATCCGAAAGTGACACATGGACTTTATGCTTACATTCTGAAGCTTTCTAAAGATTCCGATGATAATGATGAAGCTCTAAAGGAGATTTCGCAATATAGGAATACGCATGGCATGTTTGGTATATCTTCTGCAATTAGAATGAGGTCTATTGTGTCATCTGGTAAGTTGAAGTACAATGTTTTGTTAGTTTAAAATTACATACTTGATACTTGTATGTAAACAATGGGATTAATTATTTATAGCATTACAGTTGAGTGGTGGACCATGTATGGAAACCATGTTCCACATTTGCAAGTTGTTGCAATCAAAGTATTAAGTCTAACATGCAGCTCGTCAGGATGTGAGCGCCATTGGAGTACATTTAAGCAAGTAAGTAATTGTCAATTGGTTTTCTTATATAATTGGATGCAATGAATTTGTAATTAATTATTTTCTTTTAAAATTGTAATATAGATTCATTCTAAGAAAAGAAGAAAATTTGAGCACCAAAGGCTACATGCCTTGGTTTTTATGAAGTACAACCATGCTCTTAAAGACCGCTGATAACAAGAATTTAACCGATCCAATTCTCTTCAACAATATTGATGAGTGTTATGATTGGCTTGAAAAAGAATTGGATGAAAATAGTGTATTTGCAGATGATTTGATCTTGGGGGAAGATGGCTTGACTTGGGAACTTGCTGGTGATGCAGTTAGGGTTAATGAACCAGCAAGACTTACTAGGCACCAATCAAGACTCGCTACAACTATGGCTAACGGAGATAAGGAGGTAGAAGAAGAAGAGTTTAAATAAAATGATTAACAAGATAATGTTGATGTTGTTGAAATTACAAGTGAAGATGAGGAAGATAATTTTGCATGATTTTTATTGTTTTTTAATTTGAGTCTGTAGAACATGATTACTTTTAGAACTTAATTTTGATTACTATTAGATCTTGATTTTGATGTTAGATTTTGGTTATGAAATATGAAGTATGGTTACCCCTTTATTTTTGTGTATTTTATTTTTGCTATTTTTTTAGTATTTTTGTCTACTGTTTATATTTTATAACTTATATATTATTTTTTAGTCTTCACAATAGCAGTCATCCCGCTATCTACGATCCCGCTATCCCATTTTCGAGGTTGGACTCTATGCGCCGCTATCCGAGACTAACAACATAAGTCGATACAAGCTAATATCGGTTGGTGGGGGGAACATTCTTGAAGGTGAGATACACATGCGATGTTGATGGTGGGGGTTGCTCACCCTAAGAAGAAGATTTAACAATTTTGGGGTGTTATGCATGGGACAAGGATCTTCTAAATTTATGGTGGGAAAATCACAATCGGGGTTCAAAAGTTAGAAAGTGGACTGATAAGGAAGTCACATGTTTGATCTACACCCTCAATAAAGTATTAACAATGTTAATCACTAACATTGTTATAAATAAAAAGTCACCTACCTTTCTTCCTATAAATAGCAATTATGTTTAGAATAAATATTACATATGTCTTGAAATAGAAAATCTCTTGAGAGTTTGTTTTTCCCTTTTATAAAACATTCAAATTTTTAAGTTTATTAGTTAATTTTTTTATTAGTCTACACTTAATTATATTACATCTTTTTAAAGATAAATTAGTAAAATAATTTAAATTATCAACAAATTTAATACTATAATCACCTTTTTTTAATTTTCGTAATTTAGTCAACAATTTCTTATATACAGAAACAATAGTGGTAAAAAATATTATTGGTTTAAAAAAATTACAAATCACAAGTTTTTTAACCATGAATTATTTTATAATTTCTTTTAAAATAATTTACAATCCTATTAAACTCTCATTAAGTAACTTATCTTTTCTAAAATATCTGAATAAATTCTTTAATATGATGATTTATTCACACTTATAAAAAAAACAATCTCTTTTAAGTATTTAATTTAATTCATTAATGATAATGTGTAAAATAAAATAAGGAATCCTTCTAATGTGGACCCTAAAAGAATGGTCCAAAAGTGAACCCTTACAAAATAATGTGTGGTAGCTTACGTGCAGTAGTAGGTTTTATAAAATAAAGACCTGCAGTTGTGTGACTGACAAGAGTTAATGGTTGGACCAGGTCCAAGTTAGGGTGACCCGAAAATAAATACTTCAACAAAAATATTTCTCCATACAACTCGTGACCGAAAATTAGCTTTTACATCAAAAAAATCAATAAACTACCCAACTTTAACTTTATTTTTACAGCTTTTATCTTTAACTTTAGTTTTAAATAACTTATATACCTAAAAAGGGCTAGGCCAAATGCAACCTCAAGTCTGTATGAGTCGTACAGTATAACACAATGAAATATAGTAGTTTGGTGGAGTCTCGGATGATCGGTTTTGAATTATGTAAAACCGATAGTCGGATCAATAAAGGCCATGTTTGATTAGTTTGGTTCGGTTCAGAGCCGAACATGAAAAAAAAAAACCAAACTAATTTTATAGGTTTGGAATAGATCTGTGTGTCTTACACCCCTAGTTTGACCCTTTTTATCCTTAAAACAGTTCCCACACTATCAAATCTTCGTAATTGAACTAAACAAATGTTCAAAGTAACATTGCATAGAAGCAGAAGTAAATCTAATAATGCATAATTTTTGAATTTTATTTGTAAGTGTTGTTTGTATAGAAAGCAACACACTGACCCAAAGAATCGAACCCACTACCTTGGTCTATGCAGGCAAACTAAAAACAGAGAGGTTAGATTATGAAATGGAAGAAAATTTAGCAGCATATGATCTACTTGGTTAAATTACTTTTTCATCTATATATTTTAGAAAATAAATAAGACAGTGGAACAGTTTCCTATCAACCGTACATCCCATAAACCAATCAAATAATCAAATTAGAAGAATACAACCTCAGCATGTAAGCGTGTGTCATCTTTATGCGCGAGTCGTCGAGGGTCTAAAACAATCAATTTTGCAAAATCCAACTGATCTCACCATCTCCCCAATACTGCAGACAAAATACATAAAAATAGTCAGAAACAACAGTAGTGCAAATAACGTTAGCACATTTGGAAGTGTCTGGTAACTAACCGGTCAATGCTATTTCTAGCTTTCTCGGGAATGTCTCCTCCATTATTTGATTTCTCGGTGCGATCAACGCTCTTTCTTGATTTATCTTTCTTATCCACGCCAGCTCTTGATTTTTCTTTATGCTCCATGCTTGTTCTAGGCTTTTCTTTGAATTCAATACTCCGTCTAGAATTCTCCCTTAAATCCATGCTGGGTCTAGGTTTCTCTCGAAAATCTTTGCTGTTTCGAGGTTTGTCCAGTTGATCAGGAGCAGGTCCAGGTTCAGTTCTTGGATGCGAGGACTTCTCAATAGCTGCAATAAATTTCTTTAGGTGCTTTATATATTGAGGGTAAAGCTCTAGGTCACAATGGTTTCCTCCTTTAACCCATAAGGGTTCATACTTTTGTTTACAATGTTCCCAAAGTTGCTTCCCATGGGAGCAATCTACTACATCATCAGCTGTTCCCTAAAAGATACACATCAATACAAAGAACAATCTTACTAAATAGACATGCCTGAAAGTTGAAAGGTATACATTGATTGCTTTATGCCAGTATTAGTTTAGGCGATTAACAAAATAATTGACCAATGAAAAAGTATTCCGACCCATCAAAATGTTCCCAAATATCTGATTTAACTAGAACATTGAATATTGATGTCAATCATGAACATCTTCTTTTAAATGCCTAATTAAACATCCAATATGCATGATAACTATGTTGATCTACTTTCCCTCTTCTTTTATTACACATAACATAGAAAAGCATGAGCTATAAAATTTGTTATTTGAGTAATATGTTTTTCTGTTGATGAAAAAAATAATTGGACCTAAAAGCTTGAATGCAAACTTATATTAATGTGATGGCCAATTCAAAATATTAAAAAAAAAATCACGAGTTGATAAACCTTTGCGATTCCTTATTGCATATCACAATCATAAAGTTTAAGTGAATGGCAGTATCGCCAATGATGTATTGAAGTAAGGAATGAAAACATATTGTTGTAAGCATGTATTATGTTAATCACCCACCATAATCTATCACTATGTGTATATCAGCAAAACATGCAAGGGCAGAAGGAACATTAAGAAGCAAGTGGGGGTAAATGGGGAGTGGAAGTAGGTTCAGGAATGTAATGTAACAGTCGGCGTGCCCAGCAGGTGGAGGAGCAACCTAACTCTGCTAGTGAAATGGAAAGAGGAGGAAGGAAGGTCAGAGTGTTTTATCTTTTCATGTTCATGTTTTATGAAGAAGAAACAAAAGAAACAGAAGAAAGAGCAAAGACTAACTACAAACTTTCATAGCATAATCTATGTTGACCCCAAATTTAGCAAACCAATCAGCACATTCATTCCCTTCTCCTAAGGTGTGAGTGACCAATCAAGACTCATACACTTTCAAATTTTACTAATTTATAAATAAATAAATAAACACTCTAATTTTCCTCAAAACAATAGCATATGGCACTCAGTGAGATATCTTCAATAAAACAGTTCTTCTAGTTACATATTGCTATCAAAGTACTTTGGAAAACTTGACACGATGTTTGAAAAATACATACAGAAAGCTTAGATGGAAATCCACAATAACAATAGTCAAGAATTTCTCAGCAACTGAGAGAAAGATTTTGTAATCACAAATCCAAATAATGCAACCTATTAATACAGCTACATAAGGTTCAATGGGATTATTGTCGACAGTGATGAGGGTATGTATAGAAAGCAAAAAGGACAAATGCTATAAATTATAATACTTAATCCATTGCATAAGTACTCCAAATTATTAGTCCATTCTATATAGCAGAACATTTAGTTTGATATTATATATATTATATATTTGTTGGAAATAAATATACTCACATGAATTACAAGAACAGGGCAATTGACCAAGGGAATTTTATCAATGTTCTGCAAAAAAAAAAAAAAGTAAACAAAAATCATTAGAACTAAGTAATATGACAAAAAAAATACATATCCAAATTGAACATTTAAGTTCAACAATTTAGAACTGATTGAGATAAAACCTTATAAATGTCAAACCAGTAAGTCCGCTTCACCGGATACATGACTCGAAGGCCAGATAAGATAGGACTATGGAGAATGACAGCTCTAAGGTTGGGTAAACGAGAAGCCAAATCTGTAGTCGGACCACTACCAACAGATTGTCCATACAGAATAATATCTTCTTCTTTGGTCCCATACATTTCTACCAAACATTTATAAGCAGCTTCTATATCTGCATAAGTGTTCTGCTCACTAGGCTGTCCAAAACATTACACACTGTTATCAACTGAAACTCCCATTCAAATAAATATCCAAGCATTTTCATCATGATCTAGAGATCTTTCTTTTTTCGGATCATGAATTTTATTTTCTACATGTAAAATGAGGGTAAAATATTTCCTCAAGGTTAACCATGAATTAAAAAAAAAAAAGAGAATAATAAAAATATAAAATATCCATAAAAATGAGTAAAACAAATAAAATATTCATTTAAAAAGAAGCCAATAAAATAAAATAGATATGTCTAGTCATATCTAACTATGTTGTCAAAAATTGTAACATTACTTCTTTTAAGGTGTCTATAACAAAATGGTGAAATATAATTGAACATTCATGTAACATCTTTCTACACTTTGTGTATAATTAACAATTAAAACTTTATATTTCAATTTTATTTCTTATCTTAAAAAAATAAAAAAGGAAACAGTTTAATCCAACATCATAGGTTCTAAATTACGGGTTTTGAAAGTCTCTATAAACTATAATTGTATCACAACCTCAATTACAAGTGGATTGATCACATTTGTCAGCATTTCACTACAATGCAGTCAATCCACTTGTAATTGCAATTGCGGCACAATTATAGGGAGTTTCAAAACCTTCATATTACAGCCACATTTGCAATTGCGTACCATAATTAAGAAGGAAAAAAAAAAACGAAGGCACCAAAAGTAACCGCAACCGCAATTAAAAATAATTTCATCCAAACATACAAACAGGGCATTACATAAATCCCTATCCAATAATAGTAACATTTTTTTTCCAATTAAATTTAAATCACATTTCACAACAACCTAAACCTCAAAATTTAAATATAACTTCAAAACCGTCCAAATTAAATAGATAGCTTGCTTACCTTCCCAGATGACTGACCATACCCAGAATAGTCATAACTACAAAAAACAAAATTAAAAAAATTAGAAAACCAATCAGAAATTGACCTAATAATAATAATAATAATAATAATAATAATTGAGTAATAATAATCATAATAATACAAAAGGCATTGGCACATGACATGACATAACAACTAACATAATAATAGTAATTACAATTAGTGTGAACAATGTCGACACATAAGCACGTGAAGGTCACGTGACGACAAACACCTACCACAAAAGGTTAACTCGGAGATGAACACTGAGTTCACTGAACAACTCGTACATCTGACCTAGATCAGCAGCGTTTCCATGAGAATAAAGAAGTGTTAGAGAAGCCGAAGTGTTTCTTATATACAACGCAACTATGTTATTCCCTCTCTTCGTACAAAGCTTCAAAACATCGACGTTTTCCCTAGTATCAACTCCAGTTATCTTATTCTTCCCCGTAGCTTCATCAACTCCGATTCCGTAAGAAGCAGGATTCGGCGGAAAGAAAGCGAACTTCGCCGCCATTGATGACGTCACAGCTCCCATGAGTAGAAATTGAATTGAATGAAGAAAAGGGGTTAGGGTTTGTTTGGAGGAATGTTTATGATTTTGATTATTTGGATTTGATTTGGATTTGGAAAGTGAGAGAGAAGAGAAAAGAGAAGAGAGAGATAAGTGGCGAGGAAAAAGGGAAAGGGAAAAAGAGCACGTGCGAGTGGTGTGAATGTGCGTGTGTGAAAATGAAAGTGAAGGTGAAGGGACGTTTTAATTGGGTGGGGTCAGTTTGTTATTGGTTATTGATTGACACGTGTCTATTTCGGGTTTATGTTAGTTTCGAAGTTTTCGGAGTGTGTCTTTTGTCGTCACTTTTGGTCTTTGTTTCTTTGCCTCTATCCCATCATTCAAATCGACTCTTGAGTGCCAGCTGATTGATACCTTGGTTGCTAGTTAATGCTTGCTTTGAAAAAAATCAATAATATATAATTTACGGAGAGATTTGTGACTGTTTTACATATATATCTATATATATATATATATATATATATATATATATATATATATATATATATATATATATATATCCTAGATTTTTTTAAAAAAACACTAAAATGTCTTATTTACAAATTAAAATACGGGATTGTCTTACTTTTTAACTCTAGTTGTTGATCGTAACTTGACGATGCGACGACTTGAAGACTTTCTTTTTTTGTTCTAGTAGGGGGTCACATCTTGGGGATGCGACCATGTACTAAAGCAGTTTTTTTGTTTCATTTTATTTATGGGTATAATTATTATTTAATTAATTAAAAATAATTAAAATATTTAAAAAATTAAAATAATAATAATAAAATAAAATACATTATTAAATAATAATAATAATTTTAATTTTAATAATATTATTAATATTAGTGACTTATTGTTAATTTAAATTAATTATAAATAATTAAAATATTTAAAAAACCAAAATAATAATAATAAAATAAAATACATTATTAAATAATAATAATAATTTTAATAATAATAAAAATTTTAATAATATTATTGATATTAGTGACTTATTGTTAATTTTAATTAATTATAAATAATTAAAACAATTAAAAAATCAAAATACTAATAATAAATTAAATTACATTATTAAATAATAATTTTAATAATAATAATAAAAAGAAAATTATATTAATAAACTAAAATAAAAATACATTAAATTGAAAGAAAAAAATACATTAATTTAAAGAAAAAAATACATTAATTGAAAAAAAAAATACATAAAATTTAAATAATTTATTTCCATTTAAATGTCCTCCAGTTCCACATCTACGCGGTTGTAACAGCCCGATTTTTTTTTTAAAACAAATTCAAATTCATAATAAAGAGAGAAATAAATACTTTTGGATAAAATATTTAAGTCGTAACTCAACGACAAAGTCAACAATATTTACAAACAGCGAAAGCGAAAACGGTTTTGAAATGAAAATCCAAAGTATTTAAAACAGCAAAATACACCGGGGCTATGAGACCTATCCAACGTAGCTCATACCCCTGGGGTATTCTCGGCAGACACCTGTACAAAAGCACTGCCCCAAGAATTTTAACTTCCCCACGTCACATCAAAAAGTGGTACAAGGACCCATCAAAATAAAAGTCAAGCTGACAATATATGGTATAGGTACAGTCTTCCAGAATGAAATAAATACAACCACAACACATAGACATCTAGCCCCTATACAGCCATCTAATCTGATCATGCTACAAAAAACTATAACCCATGTGATCTCCACGCGCCCCGCAGAAATCCTTCTGACACAGCAGTGGTCAGGTAAGTCTAACTCCGTTCCCATCTCTAGAGTACTAACTGGTAGGACGATCCTGATTCTCATCTGAGGGCAAAGCCCAGGTTTCCACAATAATTGTAAAAGTCACCAACCGAAATTAACAAATATCACATAGCATTTAAATTTTAAATGCACAAAATAACCTTTCAACTTAGCATACATCTAGAAAGGGTTTTCATATGCCAAACATGCATAATCAAAGTTGCAAAATGAAGTTTTGGACAAAACTACACTGTCGTATACGAATACAGCATCCTTGTATTCGAATACAGTGCTATTTCACAAGTCAGTAGCAAAATTGAATATTTGTATTCGACTACACACTGCTTGTAGCCGAATACAACTGCTAAAATTTGCAGATTTCAGTTTCGAAAACGTTTCGCAATCATTCAACACTTACCACACAAAATCAATCAACCACACTCATCAATTACGACACAATTACAAATAACAACCGAGTATGTATATACAACCATCACAGTATATCAAACATGACTCGCGTGCCAAGCACCCTAAGGTAATGCGTATATGCCAATGCACATGATTCCGGAATTCCAAACCAAAACCTTCCTCGAAATGGCGTAAATCATAATTGTACAGCCTCTCACAGACCAGTACTAATTATCAAGGTGCAATCTCTCACGGATCAGCACGATTTACTATTGTACAGTCTCTCACAGACCAGCACAATTTTCTATGCGTGCAATCGCTCACAGATCAGCACGACTCACAAGAGTGCAATCTCTCACAGATCAGCACGACGCAAAAATCCCCGCAAGGACAAGATGAACCAACTATTCACATGGCATCATCCCGTGGCCCATCCGGTCACCACTATCACCATGGCCCATCGCGGTCACTATGTACTATGAAATGCATGAGCATACTCTGACTCTTTTCACCACAACCATTAAATAAATGCAGCTATTAAAAGATTCCCCTTTTTTAATACTCATTTAACACTAATGATTTTTCAATCTTTTCACAGAGCATACTCAAACATATAATCATCTATAAAATTCATAACGCATACGCCATCAATTATGGATACATCAATCGCACATTCACCACACATCCCCATCTCAAACAAAACAAATTCAATCAATTCGAATTTCAAAATTTCACACCAAATTTAATCATGAATCACCCGTATTCACAACTCCACATTTTCAAACATAAACCACCAAATTTAATCTCCAAAATTTTCAACCATAAATCACCAAATTTAATCTCCAAAATTTTCAATCATAAATCACCAAATTTAATCTCCAAAATTTTCAACCATAATCCACACATAAATCACATCTAAAAAATTCATAATATTAATTATGAACACATAAACCACACCAAACTTGAATCACCACAACAACATTAATATCTCAGAGTTCTCCCCACTGCTAACTCGGTGCCAACAACCTCGATTCCTTTTCGAGACTCAAGGAGCTAACTACATAAACATAAATATTTGTAACAATTTGTTCACAACTAAAATTTATCCAACCACAACAAAATTCCCAAAATTATAGTTTTTTCACACACCAAACTTTTACAAGCAAATAATCAACATTAATTCAAAACTCCACATTTCCAAACATAAGCCACCAAATTAAATCTCCAAATTTTCAACCATAAATCACCAATTTAAATCTCTAAATTTTCAACCATAAATCACCAATTTAAATCTCTAAATTTTCAACCATAAACCACCAATTTAAATCTCTAAATTTTCAACCATAAATCACCAATTTAAATCTCTAAATTTTCAACCATAAATCACCAATTTAAATCTCTAAATTTTTACCCATAAACACCTTAAATTCATTTTCCACAAATCTACACCTCAAACACATCAAATTTATTCTCCACAAAATCACATATAAGGTCCTAAATGCAAACTAAAAGTTTGGAAGGAGCCCTTACCTCAACGGTAGCGCTAACAACCGATTACGGCACTGCGATTAATTCCGGTGAAATATTTTGTTCGCACGTCACTTCGAAAACTAGCTCACTAGGTGAGCAACTTTCCCTTATGTCACTTCGCGAGATGAAGCTTAGATCTAGTAAATAAATAAGGATTTGTGTTTGTGGGTTTTGTTTATTTTTTGAAAACAGAAAAAGAAAAGGAAGCAGGAGGTAGGCGAGGAACGCGAGAGCTTCAGGTTTCTTATTTCCTTTCTATCACATGTACTTATATATCACCTTATCAATCAATATATATATATAATTAAATCAATTCAACAAATATCTAAATAATCTTACACACATCACTTCACTCCCATTTCAAACTATATTGATAAAAATATTTATTCTCATTGCAACTCAATTGACAGGTAAATTTTTTAGCAACTATAGATATTTTTAACAAAATAGTCCGGTAATAAATTTTCCGCAACGTAATTAAATTATTTCTCGCCAAATAATTTTAAGCGGGTCTCATAAAAATATCATTGGCATTTAACATTCAAAATACCAATAAAATTGGCTAAAAAGCCTCAGAATTCAACACCGAAATACAAAAATTACACATTAAAACTAAGGGTGTTACAGCGTTCGTCGAACTCGTCTAGCCCTTTATACGCTTGAGGTTGTTGTGGTTGATCATCAATTTGATCATTATCCTCGTTATAATCTGTATGTGGATTAGAACCACTACCACCTGCTTCCATGTAATTTTGAGTTTCGACGTTATACATGGAATCAAAAGCAGCATAAGCCGACTCAGGAGTTGTGCATTGAGTACCAAACAAATTATAGAAAATTCCAGTCCCTGGTTGATGAATGGGGTTGGTATTGGTGGCACTGAAGGAACGTAGTACTAAGTCGATATATCTGCAAATTCATGTAGATGTGGTGGTGATGATAAAGACGGTGTTTGGTGCATGGTATGTTGTTGTGGGGTTGATTGAGGGGTTGAGTGAACATCAGGATATGTTGAAGGTTGCAAACGTGGATCACGCATATATCTTTCCACATATATGTATAATTTGGTGCGATTTCTGAACCAATTCATATATTCTTTACTGTGGCGTAAAATACCTTCTACGAATTGACCTTGCAATACATAATTCTGACGTTCATTCCAATGTTGAATCTCATCTTTCCAAACCACATACCAATTATCATCGATGCCACTCCTCATGTCGACCTCATGGTACATTGTCATATCCTCTGGTTGTTGCGGAATTTGTGGATGGTAGCCGAACTGAAGTGCGACTCTGTCTGCATGATGTTTTTCGACGATATGATAACAGTGGAGATAGGTAGATGCAGTCCAAGTGTTCATCTCTTGTTCGGATACCTCGTGTTGGAACCCAAGATACGGTCTCCAACGAAACTGCTATGTTAAAAATAGGTTAAAGTAAATATTAAAAGGTATAAAAAAAATATAATTAAAAAAATTCAACTAAATGTGAGTGAATATATTACTTCTTGAACCATCATATGATCGATTGTATTCTGGTATCCCTCTATGTCGTTGTGAGGAACTCTACTAAAATTTAGACCACCGAAATTAAATCTGTCGAATATATAAAAAAAAATAATATAATAAAATTAGTAATACAGTAAGTAGTAAGTTTTAAAAAAATATATATAAAAATTAATTGCAATAGTTACCTTTGTGAAAGTGGAAATATCCATGCACTGGGTGATTCTGGAGCGACACAAGTCAAACGATACCATGCCCAGTTTTGCAACAACAATGCACATCCTCCGATAGAGTTTACGTCGGGTTTTGTAGCAAAGCATAATCCTCTATAGAGCG
Organism: Cicer yamashitae; assembly: GCA_037974755.1. Taxonomy (NCBI): domain Eukaryota; kingdom Viridiplantae; phylum Streptophyta; class Magnoliopsida; order Fabales; family Fabaceae; genus Cicer; species Cicer yamashitae. The sequence goes on from JBBPBQ010020321.1 coordinate 48,250,496, forward strand.
TTGCTAAAACTGCCGAACCCCAACTATATTGGGATGCTTTATTTAAATCGCCTAAAAGTGAAAGATACTTTAAATGTACACGATTGTTGGATTTGTCCGGCATCAACAATCCTCCAATCATACGTAGTATGTATGCCCGACACGATGCTTGTTTTTCTAATTCGGATGCATTTTCACCAACACCATCAAAAGTATCTTTAAGCCATTTTAATTTTATAAAATTACCCTTTGTTGCTTCCTCAGGTGGGATAACTCCTAAGTATTCTTGACAGACATCTTTAACATTCACAAAATTCGAACTGCTAACAGGAATTGTGCACTCGCCTATTGGCAAATGAAAAGTACGAGTTTCTGGTCTCCATCTTTCAACCATAGCAGTAAGTAGGCCGACATCTATTTTGTAGTTTCTAAGTTTGATCACTTCACCAAATCCGGCCTGTTGCAAATACGGTAATATGGCTTCGTTCGGTCTTTTGTTGGCATGACCATGACATTTTAGTTTTTCCTTGGATGGTATCAGAAATTAATAAAATATTCAATATTATTAACACTAATATAAAATACTAAGCTAATTTATTTGAAAATAATATATATATAACAATAATATAAAAAATTCAATATTATTGACACTAATAGAAAATACTAAGCTAATTTATTTGAAAATAATATATATAACAATAATATAAAATATTCAATATTATTGACACTAATATAAAATACTAAGCTAATTTATTTGAAAATAATATATATAACAATAATATAAAAAATTCAATATTATTGACACTAATATAAAATAATAAGCTAATTTATTTGAAAATAATATATATAACAATAATATAAAATATTCAATATTATTGACACTAATATAAAATACTAAGCTAATTTATTTGAAAATAATATATATAACAATAATATAAAAAATTCAATATTATTGACACTAATATAAAATAATAAGCTAATTTCTTTGAAAATATTATATATATCAATAATATAAAATATTCAATATTATTGACACTAATATAAAATACTAAGCTAATTTATTTGAAAATAATATATATAACAATAATATAAAAAGTTCAATATTATTGACACTAATATAAAATAATAAGCTAATTTATTTGAAAATAATATATATGACAATTTAATAAAATATTCAATATTATTGACACTAATATAAAATACTAAGCTAATTTATTTGAAAATAATATATATGACAATAATATAAAATACTTACAAATGCGTTAATGTATCGAATTTCAGCTCTGTGATTTGTAGATAATTACATCAGTAAGTGTGACTTTGAATGTTGAAGAAATTTTTAGCTATGTGAATTACAAAATTTAGATTGACAATGCTGAGGAAGTGTGATTGGAATGGATTGTTTGGTGGCCTTATATAGGAAATCGCAGGCCTAAATTGCGAAGCCTTAACACGTCACCAAGTTGGACGTCGCATCCCCAAGAAGCGAAGCCTTATGGACAAATCTGGGCCGCTCATTTCGTTTTATCAATGGTTGTGGATCCTTGTTACAATCAATAGTGTGGATCCGGATCCTTGTTCATTTCATTTCACTTAATCCTGAACGTCCAATTTAATTTATCAACGGTTGTGGATGGTGCAGTAGAAAAATATGAATCCTTGTTATTTTATTTGGACCAATCAAATTAATCTATTCAATCTTTAATCTTGAACGTCCAATTTAATTTATCAACGGTTGTGGATGGTGCAGTAGAAAAATATGAATCCTTGTTATTTTATTTGGACCAATCAAATTATTTCTATTAAATATTAAATTTTTACCTTTCTACACTTTACTAACTTATATAAATAGAAAACTAGATCACACTATATCACCACACCTTCTATCTCACCATACCTTCTAACATTTCATACTTAATAAATTACTTCATCATGGCTGCCCAACAAGTTATTTGTATTGTTTATTACAATGGTTCAATTGTCGACGGAGTTGAAGGTAAAACATTTGTAAGTGATTACAAAAATGCGTTCGAAGTACATTCTAGCAGCAACCTTGCTCGTCTAAAGAATGTCATTAAAAAAAAGTTACAGCTCGACGACAAAGTGACGATAACTGATATAGTTTATCGGCACCTTGTCTTCTTTGGTGAAAATACAACCAGGTTTGAGCTGATGAACGTTTGCGATGACGAAGACGTCGAACTGATGTTTGATGTTTATGCACAATGGTCACAACTCGGCACCATCAAGTTATATGTTACATTTGAAGGTGCTCCTACATCAACAAACATTGATCAACCATCAACCTCAAACATGCCTAATCCCGACTACACCCCATCGTTCGATCATTATCAACCCGACTACATCCTATCATTCGATCAACTCGAATTATATTCACCATCACAACAATATGAACCTTATTCTAGCCAAAATGAACAAACTTAACAAGTCCACAATGTCTCCCAACAACTCCATCACGAATCTCTCCGAACAAGTCCACCATGTGATCTTCCGCTTAGTGTCTTGTATAATATCAACGAGGAAGAATTAGGCGACTATAGTGAAAAGGATGAAACATACTTCGATGAATCATCTGGTGATTCTGACGACGATGATGTTGACGAAGATCTCGAAGCAGAAGATCAACCTATCTTCGATCCACCAATCCACACGAGGAACATCAATTTAGACACTGCAAAGCAACCAAGTGAATTTGATCACATGTTCGTTGACGAAGTCCCGACAATATATGGAACTCTTGCAGTTGGAATGACATTTCAGAACAAGGATGAATGTGTACATGCAATCAAACGTTACCATTTAAAACAATCATTGAATTTTGTGGTACAAAAATCAGATTTAGAAAGGTACGTTCTTAAATGTTCAAATCCAAATTGTTTGTTTAGATGTAGAGCTTCAAAACGCAAGAGTCAATTGTGGGTGATTGGTAAATTAAATGCACTTTATACATGCACAAATTCTGCACTGTCACAAGATCATATGAAGCTCGATTATAACATGATATGTACAAGCATAATGCAAGTTATGAAAGTGGACCCTTCAATCAAAGTGAAGGTCATTATTGCTCAGATTCGGGCTTTGCACAATTACACAATTAGTTATAGAAAGGCTTGGTTGGGAAAAAATAAAGCGATCGAACAAATTTATGGCAATTGGGAAGAGTCTTACAATCAACTCCCATGATGGTTATTAGTTATGCAAACGTTTGCTTCAGGAACCAAAATTGAAATGGAAACGATCCCAACTTATCATGAGAATGGTTTGATAAATGGGATGAGAATCTTCCATAGACTATTTTGGGCTTACGCTCCGTGCATATCTGCATTTAAATTCTGCAAATCATTTGTACAAGTTGATGGGACTTGGTTGTGCGGCAAGTATAAGGGAACTCTATTGGTAGCAATTGCACAGGATGGGAACGACAATGTAATTCCAATTGCTTATGTTCTCGTGGAAGGTGAGACAAAAGAGGGTTGGAGTTTCTTTTTGAGAAATTTGAGAAAATACGTCACTCCACAACCCAACATTTGTGTGATTTCAGATAGACACGAATCTATTAAGAGTGCTTATAATAATCCGAATAATGGCTGGCAATATCCTCGGTAAAAGCATGTATTCTGCGTCCGACATATTTCACAAAATTTTGCAAGGGAATTCAAGGATAATGATTTGAAGAAAAAAGTTATTTCTATGGGTAATAATTTCATTCTTACTACTTATAATTAACGTAATTTTTAATAACTTCATTCTTAATTTCTATGGGTAATAATTGATTGTCTACTGTTTCAATACAGGTTACTCAATCAACGAGCCTACATATCGATACTACCGTAGAGAAATCGGCATCGTAAACCCAGAAGCGTTGAAATGGTTAGACAACATACCGCGACAAGATTGGATTCAAGCATTTGATGGAGGTAGCCGTTGGGGTCATATGACCACCAACCTTGTGGAGTCGATTAACGGAGTATTAAAAGGACCACGCAACCTTCCCATCACTGCTTTGGTCCAATCAACATATTATAAAACAAGGACACTGTTTCCAACCATGGCAAAACAACACACATCAATTTTAGCTTCTGGTCAGGTATACACAGAACCATGCATAAATTTTATGAAATCAGAAATACGTAAATCCAATAGTCATAGAGTCGATAGTTTTGATCGGAGCAACCATACTTTCATGGTCCACGAGACGGTAAATCCAAGAGAAGGGCGACCAATTGGTCATTTTAGTGTAAACCTTCTTAACAATTGGTGCGACTGTGGGAAATATCAAGCTAAACATCTGCCTTGTTCACATGTGATAGCAGCATGTTCTAGCATCAAATATGATTATTGGAGCCTTATACCTAATGTGTACAAAGTGGAAACGGTACTAAAAGTGTACGACGAAATGTTCAAACCTATACCAAACGAAGGATATTGGCCAGAATATAAAGGTGTTAAGGTGTGTCACAATCCACTAATGCAGAGAGTCAAGAAATGTCGCCCAAAGAGCAAACGCATTAGAACAGAAATGGACACTATAGAAAGAGTGTCAAGAAAGTGCGGATTATGTCGGGTCTCTGGTCATACTAGGAAACATTGTCCAAACGCTGCTGGCACATCTACTCAAAATTAATGTATTTTTCTTCTTTAAATTAATGTATTTTTTTTCTTTCAATTTAATGTATTTTTATTTTAGTTTATTAATATAATTTTCTTTTTATTATTATTATTATAAAAATTATTATTATTATTATTATTATTATTATTATATTATTATTATTATTTAATAATGTAATTTAATTTATTATTAGTATTTTGATTTTTTGATTGTTTTAATTATTTATAATTAATTAAAATTAACAATAAGTCACTAATATTAATAATATTATTAAAATTATTATTATTATTAAAATTATTATTATTATTTAATAATGTATTTTATTTTATTATTATTATTTTGGTTTTTTAAATATTTTAATTATTTATAATTAATTTAAATTAACAATAAGTCACTAATATTAATAATATTATTAAAATTAAAATTATTATTATTATTATTATTATTATTATTTAATATTGTATTTTATTTTATTATTATTATTTGTACTTTTTAAATATTTTAATTATTTATAATTAATTAAATAATAATTATACCCATAAATAAAATGGAACAAAAAAAAACTGCCTTAGTACATGGTCGCATGCGACCTCCTACTAAAAAAAAACGTCTTCACCTCGTCGCATCCCCAGGTTGCGGTCAGCAACTAGGGCTAAAAAGTAGGGCAATCCCGTATTTTAATTTGGAAGTAGGGCATTATGGTGCTTTTTTTTTTTAAAACTAGGATATATATGTAAAAAAGTCGAGATTTGTACATTTGAAAATTAACATATTTTGAAAATTATCATATTTTGTTATTGTCAATTTGAAATGATGTTTTTTTTGTTATGGTTTTAATTATGGAAATAATTTATTTAACTACTGAAGTCAAAATAAAATAGATAAATATATCAAAACTTTTAATTTAGTCAATTTTAATGGATATTATAATAATATTCACATTGATAAATTAGAGAAAATTATTGGTATAATTTTTATAGCATGGATAACACTCTTTTTTTTGTTGTTACTACACAAGAATTTGTCATACTTTTATTTAAGAAAATGTTAACATGTGCTCTAAGGACATACCTTAATGATTTAAATGTATAAATTTCATTTTGAAACTTATATTTTCAATTCTTTAAAAGTTCAAACATTTTTTTTTCAATGAAATATTTCTACTTTTAGTATTCTAAAAGTGTACGTTAGCATGACTCATTTATTTATAGGTAGGCATTTAGAAATTTTAACTAATGGGAAAAAGATTAATGTTCAAAGATTTATAACTATAAAGTAAACTTTTAAAATAGTAAAGTACTCATACATGGTATTCACATGATATCAATATTCG
>JBBPBQ010020321.1:48257034-48283797 GCA_037974755.1 Cicer yamashitae
GATTTTAAATAATTAATATGATGTTAAAATTATTTTAGAATATATGTTGATAAATTTGCGTTATATAGATGCTTTATATAATGTGGTAGTTTTATATATGTTTGACTAAATGAGTAATATAAATAACAAGTATTATATTTTATTATTTTATATATTTTTTTTAAAATAATAGTATCTTGATGTAAATATTTTAAAGAATAAGATTTTAAACAATTTTACATGTATATGCGTGTAGGTAATAGATGTTATATTTTCATGTGCTTTTGACTCATGTTAAGTATGGACATAGTTATATTTTAATTATTTCTAACTATTTTTTATTTTTAGTTATTTATTTTGTAAATAATTATCTTGAGATATTAGTAATATTGTGATTGATTTTCTTTATTTTTATATATACTTCTTATGGCATGGTGATTTAATACATATTTATTGTGATTTAGTAATTAATATAAATTGTTGATGCTATATTTATTTATTTTATCGTTTTGACTATTCTTTAAAGATGATAGTATTTTTACGTGATAATTTAAAAAAATATTATAGTAATAATTATAGTTATTATTTTGAATACGAGAGTTTTGGTTAATGTATTTTAAAAGTTTAATTACTTTATTGTATAAAATATTAATTTTGAAATATTAGTAATGTTTTATTAATGAAATTGTGTTTAATAAAGTGTTAAAAAAAATTAGTTTTGATAATTGTTGGTTTTATTTTAAAAAATAAAAGAAATGAGTAAAATGTGTTTTATGAGTTAGACTCATATGCAAGAGTAAAACCTAATTAAATAATAATAAATAATAAATTAATTGAAAAGAAGAAGAAAGATAAGTATGAGAAAGAGAGAGGAGCGGGACACAACAGAAATGGCACCCGCAGCGGCACCTTGAGAGAAAAAGAAGAAAATTGATATCGGTCATCAATCACTGTCCAAAAACCTTTCTCCGTTTTTTATCTAAATTTAAGTACGTTGTTTTATTCATTTAGTTAGTCAATTAAACACACCTTCTCATTTTTTTTAACATTTCCAACTTTTCTCTAAAATACTCGACTTCTCCGTTTATGAAATTCGTTATTTTGCACCGTTCTTCCTCAGCGTAAGTCCGATTTGAGTGAAACCAACGTCAAAACAATCGTGTGAAAAGTGGCTATATTATCCACATATTTAGTTTTCTGATTTATAGCAAATTTCCTTGACCTAATTTTGAAACTGAGTATTTAGAGTGTGTCCTCATATTTTATCTTTAACGTTTAACCATAAAGTGCTTAATTGGATCAATTCAGGACGAGGAGTCAAATGAATGGAGGTTTTTCTCTGGTGGACTTGGATTAACGTGTGAAAGCGTTGAAATAAGGTAAGAGGTGAGAGGTCGTTTGAATTCTTGAGTATAATATAATATTAGATGAACGGAAAAACCTTATTTTCCAACGATTCATCTGGGGCTCGCTACATACAACAGTGACCCTTTGAGGGATAAATTAGTTAATTTACAAATATGGAAATTGTGAGATTAAAATATGGAATAGAAACATTTATAAGGTGTTGATTAATTTAATTTCATTGAATGTGTGCTATTTGATATTATTGTGATATTAGATGTCGAATGAATTTTGTGCATATGTTGGATTAGACGAATTTATGTGATGTGATAATAAAAGATAAATGCATTGTATGATGTAAGTTTATGTGATGTGATAATAAAAGATGGATGAAGTAACAATGTCAATTATAAGGAAGGAGGGTTTGAAATATAATTGCCCCTTTTAAAAATTCTTGTTTAAAAACTGAAAGTTTAACTCAAGATTGATCTTGGTTACAAACGAATAACGTTCTTGGTTAGTGGAAAAACAACAATATCAATTTATCAATATAAAAGCTGATTGTAAAACAGATAATAAATAGAGATAGAGATAGAGAGATCACACAAGCATATATCCTGGTTCACCCAAACACATGTTACGTTTAGTCTTCACAAATGTGAGATTTTCCACTAAGTGCTCAAAGCAAGAACGTTTTTGGTTTTCACACAGTTTTCACAGATCAGTCTTGATCTATTACACAGTTTCTACCTTTCTACCTAGAAATGATTTCCACAAGTTTACCTTACACTATTTCAGAAAGGATTTTACAAGTTACCTTTTAAATCATAAAAGGATTTCTACACACTTACTCAAGCTATGTTAACAATATAGCCTTGAGTTACAAAGTAATGATTTTGAGAATGTTAGAATCTGGGTATTGCTCAACTCTTGTTTGAGAAATAGATTCTATATTTTAGAAGTCAGTTATCACTGATTCTAAAATCACACGAAGAATGAAACTGCAACTTAAGAATGAGTTTGGCAAGCTCGAGTATGATTGAATGATTGATGCTTTGCTTGGCACTTTGAGTTGTGTTTTGTTCTTCATCATGAAGCTGTATTTATAGGCTTCAAGAGAGCTTATGACAGCTCATTTATCCGTTCGAAGAAGGCCAGCTGTCATGAGAAAGTGAATGGATAAGATCAGCTAAAAAGCAAGAAACTTCATGCTGAAACCAGGAATGTTCTTGAGATCCAAGAACGTTCTTCGAATTGGTTGGAGATGAGTTGACTTGTACTTGTGATCTTGTCAGTTGTCTGAAATGATTGCTTGCTTTAAGTCAAGTGTGCAGGTCTTGTTTGAAGGTACAACAGCAGTGTGCTTTACAGCCTGTTAATTGTACTTGCATTTGCTTAACTTGAAGAATGATATTGCTTTATGCTTTTTTATGAAGCACATCTTTGAGCCTTCGAATTCTGGAATAATTCTGACTTAGATTGATCCTTGTTTATTCTGGATCCAATCTTTTACAAAGAAATCTTATCATTCTTGTTTATGGCAAATGTGGAGAACGTTCTTCGTTTTACTGATTTTGCTTTCTTGATTTTAATGAGATCTGCTTTGTAATACTTGGTACCTATCTTTTTTTAACACACTCAAATACACATGTTAAATACCAAAACACTTAGAATCATAATTAGAATTCTTAATTAACCTTTTGTTTAATTATCATCAAAACATTAATTTGGGATTTTGTCTTTACAATGGATGCATTGTATGATATAAGTTTATTTGACGTGGTAATAAAAGATGGATGCATTGTATGATATAAGTTTATATGATGATGATGATGTATGATTGATGATAGTGATGTTATAAATTTGTGATGAGAATATTGAAGTAACCCCATAATTGATAAAATAGTGGTGGTGATTCCAACTTGTGTGTGAGATGGTGCTCTTTATGAAGTATCCTAGGCCAATGAGGGGAGAAACAAGATGTTAGGGCTCTTGAAGTGATGATTATCTTGTCATCATATAGGTAGGGTCTGATAACCTTAGTCATGTTGGAGAAGTACAACTGAAAGAGGTTGATCGTGGCGGTATATTGTTAAGCCTTAAGACAAGATTATTAAACCTTGGAGGTATTCGGGTGAGGAATTCCTAGTTGACTTGGAGGTAGCTTTCCAAATGTTGGGAGCTACCGTGCAACAATGTTTACCTCGATTGTCACGTATATGTGTCTTGGGTTGCGTTGGGGGATCTATGAGGACATGACCAATTTGAATTGTCTGTTCACTTGTGTGGTGACATAGTATCAAGTCTCCTAACCAAGTACTTCAGAGTTTGAATGATACCAAATTGTAGAAAAGTAGAGTCTAAGCTCATGCATAACATAACATTACATTTTTTTGTGATTGTTTTGTTGTGATTAATGTGTTTGACAAGTGATAATAGTTTTTCTTAGATGATTTGATAAATATTATAATGAGATAATGGTGTTACTGGAGTGGCTTTGATGTTATAACATTGTACTATTTTCTTGAATATTTTGATATATCATGATGTGTTATGATATAGTATATTATGATTATTTGCGTGTTATTTATATTATACTATCAGTATGATTTCTTTTGTGATGAAAATATTTAGAGATATAAATTTTTAAAAGAAAAATAAATATAAGATGAAATAAAAGAGAGAAGAGTGTGATAGATTGTGAAGGTGATTTTATTGATTTTTGACTTACTAACCAAACACTTTTGTGATAAAATATCTTGCTGTGGAAAATATATTGAATAGAATCAAATTAATATGACAAAATTATAATTTAGTTGATTTGATAATAAGAAATAATATATTTACTAGATATATTATATATAGGTATACTTTTTTTTTTACAATCATCTAACCTTCTTAATATATTCAATATTTTTTTAATATAAAAAGTTAAATTTTATTGTATATAGTGTGAATATAATTGTGGAATTTATATATAATTAAATATATCATAAAGTTATAAATATTTTTTTAACAAGACAAATAGAAATAAATTAACAAAACTATTCCATGCACAAGATGTGTCTTGAATATTTATTATGTAAATATGTAAGCACAACATACATAAATGAATATTTTATAACACAACAATTGAGCGAGAATAAATATTTATAACATTAAAATTATTTTTAACACACGAGAATAAAAAGTTTATAGCATAGAAATTACATTTAATACACATGAATGAATAAAAAAAATTACACATAAATGAATATTTTATAAAAATAGAAATTACCTATACATTAAAATGAATATTTTATATTAAATTATAGGCTTAATTGCAGTTTAAGTCCATTTAGTTTTAGTGATTTACGAAATTGATCCTTCTATTTTAAAAGTCGGCAATTTTGGTCTTTAATCTTAATGATGTAAGATGCTTTAAATAATGTGATATATGTTACAATGATGTAGAATGATTAACACCCATGATTTTGGAATAAAACACCGTAAAAATTCAACTTTCAACTTCAATTTTTTTCTTCATCTTTTTAATTTAATTAATGATATATGAATAATTAATACATCTAGATTATTGTATATCATAGAATTGTACGTTACGTCATTTAAAATATGTACAATTGTCATTTTTTTAGTTCAAAAATTTAAGGGACATACTAAAACTGTCGACTTTTAAAATGAAGGGACCAATTTTGTGAATTAATAATAATAGAGAGACTAAAACTGCAATTAAGCCAAAATTATATTAACATCTTAACGATAGAAATTACACATAATTAATAATTTTGTTATATTTTTGCAATGGATATAATTGAATTAATAATAACATAATAGTTATTCTTATGAATGAAAAAAATAACTTGTTTTTAGCATGGGTCACTTACACTAACTTTAGAATATATATTAGAGACAATTAATCTATCATCTTACTCATTGAGACTATACACGTCAACTTTCTTACATGTGGCTTGCTATGCATCTTCTTCACCCAACATTAATAATCTATTACATAAAATTTGTAATGTTAAAATTGTTACATAATGGCACGATTACAAAAAATATAGGTTATTAAATTCTATATTTGAGTCTAAACCTCAATTATGTTTAGGGATATATTTTACGTAATATCTCTCATTCTATCAATTTATAATCATACAAAATATTAATCGTTTTTCTTTTAATTTAACGAATTTAATTATATTGGTGTTGATTCTAACGTCACAAATTCAAATATGAAGGCATCATCCAAGCTTTATAACAATCAATTCATTATATTGGTATTCATTTCTACCGTTAATTACTAAAATATTAAGGCATCATCCAAGCATTACAACAATCGATTTATTATATTGATATTCATTCCAACATTAAAAACACAAATCTTAAGGTATCATCCAAACAATATAACAATCAATTTTATTGTGTATAATAAACACCAAACTAAATGTTAATAATTAAATTTGTCACCGAAGAGAAATATTAGTGTTTTAGTTAAGAAAGAAGACAGGTAAGCAAAAAGCTTAATTTATAGGAACATAAAATATTGCATATATTTTTTATGACTAAGCCAAGACTTACGTCTAAGTTTTAAAGATAAGATAGGTTGATATATAGTTGATAAAAATTTAACTTAAATTCTATAAGAACCTAAATTCGAATTTAGTTGTTGATGTAAGGATTTCATTGATAGTAATATATAATTAAGTATCTTTATCATTGCTCTTTAAGTCTTTAAGACATATGAAAGATTTTTAATGTATTTCAAAAATGTATCAACTTGATTTTATCATGCAACTAATGTTACACATGATAAAATATGATTTGCATATTACTTTTTATGATTAAAGACATTTGTGAGTGTTGAGAATTAGAGAATCAACCAAGGCTCAAATAACTATCAGACCATCTAACTAAATAAACATAATTTTAACATCTTTCAAAATTCAAAGTTCACAATTGGCTTGATATGAATATTAACAATAGAATCTTGCAGGTTTCTTTATTGCTTTAGTAAGAGAAGATATAAGATGTTGTAAGTTTCAAACTTATATAGATGATGTCTCTGAATTGGTGCCATAGTTTCTGATTGAAGGTATATATTTTTCTCTATATTTTAACAATTCTCTTGTCGAATTTATTAAAAGACAGACCAATGGGGTAGCTTGTGCTTTAGCAAACTGCCTTCATAGTTAACTAGTTTCCATGTTTTTATAGATACACTAACTTGTATTGATGAGATTTTTTATTGTTGGTCTTTGTAAATATGTGCCTCAAATCATCTAACTAAAGTTAGTTAAGCTTTAGTGGTTGTTATAACTACCTTTGACCAAATTAGTTATGGTAGGTGGTTATAGTTAGTTAGCTCTTGTATACTATAAATAAAGCTGTAAATTGTAGCAGCTTAAGGTATTGTTGATGTATGTAATAGTTGGAAAACTGAGAGTGAGTGACATATATGCAATTCATGATTCTTAGAAATTCAGATAAGAGAGAAAAGGGAAAAAGAGAGATTGAGTGAAAAGGCTAGTATTGATGGTTCAGAAACAGTGATAGATCCTAGGAGATCAATCTTGAAAAGACCTTATTCTTGTAAAGTTCATTAAACAATAGTGGATTAATCTTGCTTGCTTGCCCGTGACGTAGGTCTCAACAATTGAGACCGAACACGTAAATCTTGGTGTTATTTTTTCCCTATCTTTCTTTACTTTTTCGTTTAATTTGATTGAAAGAACTGGTTTACAAAACAACAGAAAACGGAGAACGATAATCAATCTCCTTTTTTCTAGTTTTATGTTTTTTCTGGTTTTTCAGTTCTGTCAAGAACGTTCTCCGTTTTCGTTTTTTCTGCAATTGTTTGTTTTTTTCTACTTTGTTGGTTAACTCTTGTTGCAGATCCCAATATTGTTTTAACAATTGGCGCCGTCTGGGGGGAGGGAGCAATAATGGTTGGAACCACAAAGTTTGATATTGATAAGTTCAATGGATCAAATGACTTTGGCCTGTGGAAGATAAAGATGCATGTTGTTCTGGTACAACATGGTTTAGTGAACGCGTTGAAGGGTGAATCAGCTTTTCCTGCAACAATGTCAACTCTAGAAAAGGAAGAACTGATTGAAAAAGCAAAGAGTACTATCATCTTGTGTCTTGGAGATAAAGCTTTAAGGGAAGTTGCAAGAGAACCAACAGCAGCAGCCTTATGGCTTAAACTTGAATCTCTCTACATGACTAAATCAGTTTCAAATAGGCTCTTCTTGAAATGGCAATTGTTCTCTTTTAAAATGGATGAAGAGAAACCTGTTACAACACAACTTGCTGATTTCAACAAGATTCTTGATGATTAAGAAAATTTAGAAGTCAAGCTAGATGATGAAGACAAAGCTTTGATCTTGCTTAGAGCCCTGCCAAGTTCATATGAACACTTCAAGGATGCTATTATGTTTGGAAGAGAACAAACAATTACTCTTGAAGAAGTGCATACATCTATCCGGACAAAGGAAAGCTATAAAAAACTTGAGACCAAGAATGCTAATCTTGCTGAAAGTCTGAATATGACCAGAGGAAGAACTAACAAGAAAGGATCAAATGGAAATAAACATAGGTCCAATTCAAGAACTAAATCTGAAGGGAAGTATAAATACTTCCATTGCCACAAGAAAGGACATTTCAAGAAAGACTGCCCTGAAAGAAATGAATCAAGAAACTCTCAAGATTCTGGAAATGCTGCGCTTGTTGATGCTGGTTATGAATCTGCAGAGGCATTGATGATTTCAAATTCTGAAGGTGAAAAGAATGGGTATTAGACTCAGGATGTACTTTCCACATGTGTCCAAGGAAGGATTATTTTGAATCAATAGACATTCGTGATGGTGGAATTGTTTTGCTTGGCAACAACAAATCATGTAAGGTGCAAGGCAAGGGATCAATCAGATTCAGAATGTTCAATGGCAAGGAGTTACTGCTGAATGGTGTAAGGCATTAAAAGAAATGGTTTATACATTTTAGAGGGTTCTACCATAATTGCACAAGCTTCGATTGCTAGTTCTAATTTGCATTCATCTACTAGAATATGGCATATGAGGTTAGGGCATGTAAGTGAAAGAGGCTTAATTGAGTTATCATGACAGAATTTGCTCAATGGTGACAAAATTGAAAAATTGGAATTTTGTGATAATTGTATTCTAGGAAAGTCGAAGAGGACCAGTTTTGGTGTTGGCCAACACAACACCTCTAGACCTTTTGAATATGCTCATTCTGATTTGTTGGGTCCTTCAAGGACAAAAACTTATGCTGGTTGTTCTTACTTCTTAACCATCATTGATGATTATTATAGGAAAGTATGGATCTATGTCATAAAAAATAAAAGTGACACTTTTATGAAGTTTAAAGAATGGCATATGCAAATTGGAACTCAAAAGGAAACTAAGCTGAAATGTTTAAGAACTGACAATGGCCTGGAGTATCTTTAAGAGCAGTTTAATAAGTATTGCAGGGACTTAGGTATTCAAAGACATAGAACAATTGCAGGCACCCCTCAACAAAATGGCATTGTTGAAAGGATGAACAAAACAATCTTGGAAAGGGTTATATGTATGATCTTGAGTGCAGGGCTGCCTAAAACATTATGGGGAGAAGCTGCAGTTACAACAGTGTATTTGATCAATAGATGCCCTTCATCAGCTATTGGATTTAAGACACTAATTGAGATGTGGAATGGCAAACCAGCTGACTACTCAAATCTGAAGGTATTTGGTTCCTTAGCATTTGCTCACACAAGGTAAGATAAATTGGATCCTAGAGAAATCAAATGTGTTTTCATTGGATATCCTAAAGGAATAAAAGGTTACAAGTTGTGGAGAATTGACCAAGGTGTGCCCAAGTGCATCATATCAAGAGATGTAGTGTTTGATGAAACAAGAATGCCCATGATTGACAAAGAACATTCTCCGTTTCAGTGCTGCAGAAACGAAGAACATTGCAGAAACGCAAAACGTTCTCCGTTTGACATTGCTTCAAACAACAATACTGAGAGTGTTCAGATTGAGGTGGAGTCACCTGAAGATCAAGAGATTAATCATGAAGACATACCTGATACATCACTTGATGATAGTGCAGCAACAGAATCAGATTTGGCCAATTACAACTTGGTAAGGGATAGAGAAAGAAGGGTCATAAAACCTCCAATCAGATCTGGTGAAGCAGATTTAATTTGTTATGCTTTAAGTGCTGCCGAAGATCTTCAAAGAGATGAACCAAGAAACTACAAAGAAGCCATTAACAATGAAGACAAGGAAGCTTGGATGACAGCTATGAATGAAGAGATGCAGTCATTAGAAAAGAATCAAACCTGGACTTTGGTTGACATTCCTAAGAGTCAAAGGGTAATTGGATCAAAATGAGTGTTCAAGAGAAAGGAAGGCATTCAAGGAAAAGAGAAGATAAGGTTTAAAGCAAGATTAGTTGCAAAGGGATTTTCTCAACTTGAAGGAAAGTTGTAAAACATTGTTCAATCAGAATTCTGCTTTCAATTGTAACTCAACAAGACTTGGAATTAGAGCAGCTGGATGTCAAAACAACATTTCTACATGGTGATCTTGAAGAAACCATCTATATGCAGCAACATGAAGGATTTGCTAAAGGCAACAACAAGGTTTGTCTTCTTAAAAGGTCATTGTATGGCCTAAAGCAAAGTCCTAGACAATGGTACAGGAAGTTTGATGATTTCATGATAAGAACTGGTTTCCAAAGATGTAGTTTTGACAGCTGTGTTTACATTTTGAAAGAGGAAAGTCAAGAACGTTCTCCAGCTCGAGAACATTCTCCAGTTTTTCATAAAAGTCAAGAATGTTCTCCAACTTACCTATTACTCTATGTGGATGATATTCTTCTTGCAAGCTCAAGTAAAGACCAGATTAAAAGGCTCAAAGCTGATCTTAGTAATGAGTTTGAGATGAAAGAACTTGGAGAGGCCAAGAGGATCTTAGGAATGGATATAAAGAGAAATAGAATGAAGGATGAACTATTTCTTTCTCAGGCTGCCTACTTGAAGAAAGTTGTCACTAAATATAGAATGCATGAAGCAAGACATGTTACTACTCCTTTGGGACAAAATTTCAAATTGTCTATGCAAGACTCACCTAAGACAGATGAGGAAAGACAAAGAATGAGTATAATTCCTTATGCTAGTGGAGTTGGCAGCATAATGTATGGGATGATCTGCAGCAGGCCAGATTTAGCTTATGCTGTGAATGTTGTCGACAGATTTATGACTATTCCAGGAGCACTACATTGGTCAGCACTCAAGTGGATTATGAGGTACTTAAATGGCTCACTGACAACAGGTTTAAAGTTCAAAAAGACTCGTCATGATAAGGAACCAATCAAAGGATATGTGGACTCGGATTATGCAGGAAACATGGACACTAGGAAATCAATTTCTGGTTATGTTTTCACTTTATATGGGACTGCAGTAAGTTGGAGAGCAATTACACAGTCGGTGGTAGCACTTTCTACAACTCAAGTTGAATTCATTGCGCTTACTGAAGGTGTTAAAGAAGCTTTATGGATGAAAGGACTTATTGGTGAACTAGGAATAAATCAAAATTGTGTTTCGATTTATTGTGATAGTCAAAGTGCTATACACTTATCCAAACATCAGGTGTATCATAATAAGTCTAAACATATTGATGTTAAGGATCACTTCATAAGAGATGTGGTCGATTCAAAGCAGGTTTCAGTTGAGAAAATTGCAACTGAGGACAACCCAACTGATGCATTCACAAAATCACTCTCACAAGCTAAGTTCAAGCATTGCTTGGACATAGTTGGCTTCGACAAAGAGTAAGGCTGAAGCAATGGCAACAAGGACAATGATGGAGTTATTCTGATATTGAGTCAATGTGGAGAATTGTGAATATGTGCCTCAAATCATCTAACTAAAGTTAGTTAAGCTTTAGTGGTTGTTATAACTACCTTTGGCCAAGTTAGTTATGATAGGTGCTTATAGTTAGTTAGCTCTTGTATATTTTAAATAAAGCTGTAAATTGTAGCAGCTTAAGGTATTGTTGATGTATGTAATAGCTGGAAAACTGAGAGTGAGTGACATATATGCAATTCACGATTCATAGAAATTCAGAGAAGAGAGAAAAGGGAAAAAGAGAGATTGAGTGAAAAGGCTAGTATTGCTGGTTGATCCGCTGTCGCACACGGATCAAATACGATTTAAAATAAGTGCAGAAAGGGGTAATAACCCGAATCGTTTCGCAAGGACTCTTGATATAATGATATTAACCGAGTTGAAATTCGAAATTGGGGGTTTTTAAAATGATTTAGTTTGGACAGATAAGTAAAACGATTAATCCACTTATTCGAGTTTCGGACCTATCACAGATTCTATCAATGAGTTTTAATTAATTTCTAATTCGTGATTCTATTCTTATTTGACTACAGAATTGATCAGGCAAGTGTACAATCAATCCTACATGAGTTCGGTTTCATTGACTGGATTAAGCATCACAATCATTAAAATATTACAATTAACGATCAAGCGTCGCAGAATTATAATTCAATTAAACAATAGATTGAAACCGAATTCTGTCAAATAAATTTAATTGACCTTATTGAAATTCAGTTTAAGCAATCAGAAAATCAATATAATCAGATGAACGGAAATAGAATCATGAATCAAAAATCGACGGTATAACCTGAACCTCCAAGTGTGATGAAACTCTGAATTCGTGGATTAATCTGATGAAATTAGCTTTCCATGGAATTGAAAATAAAAATATGTTTAAAAATCTGATTCTGTCCGAAAAATAGTCTCTCAAGAAAGGAAAGAAATCCCAAATATATAGTGTTCCGGTTTTTGGGCTTTTAAAATTAGTAGCCCGCTATTTAAATTATTACAAAGGTCCAGATTACAAAATCTGTAATTTAGGCCAATGGAGTTCGGCATTGAGATTTTATTCCAACACAAAAGTTGTAGCTTTGATTTTTAGCTTTCCAACGACTGCTCGCATGCCTCAATCTGATATCCAGAGCTCAAGTTATGGCCTACAGAGCAAGCAGGGGTCAAAATTCAAATAATAAAATTATAATTCAATTTCAACCCAAAGTTTAGAAACAAGCTAAAAAATTATTCTAAGCTATAAAGTGCTAGAAATACAAATTAAAATGCTAGAAATATGTGCCCAAGTGCTATGATCACTGGTTCAAAAACAGTGATAGATACTAGGAGATCAATCTTGAGAAGGCCTTATTCTTGTAAAGTTCATTAAATAATAGTGGATTAATCTTGCTTGCTTGCTCGTGACGTAGGTCTCAACAATTGAGATCGAACACGTAAATCTTGGTGTTATTCTTTCCCTATCTTTCTTTACTTTTTCATTTAATTTGATTGAAAGAACTGGTTTACAAAACAATAGAAACGGAGAACGATAATCAATCTCCTTTTTTCTGATTTTCTGTTTTTTTTTGTTTTTCAGTTCTGTAAAAAACGTTCTCCGTTTTCAGCAGAAAAACAAAGAACGTTATCTGTTTTCAGCAGAAAACAAAGAACGTTATCCGTTTTCGTTTTTTCTGCAATTGTTTGTTTTTTTTCTGCTTTGTTGGTTAACTCTTATTGCAGATCCCAATATTGTTTTAACAGTCTTAGTATTGATGATATTATTACTAATGAAATAAACTATGTTTGACCTAGTAAAAAAATGAAGCATACAAATATACAATTGAATAAGAAGGGACATTAATAAATATCATGAAAAGTTATTTTGGGAAGGTGGTTATTTTTTTAAGAGAAAGGTGAGTGATTTATTTTAACATAATTTTTTAATAAATATGAAGTACGTTAATTTTTTTATTGACTTCTACGGTACATTAATAAATTGAAGAATTTCGATACAATTACTCTCTTAACTAATAAACTAATGAATATTTTTGTGATAAAAAACTATTTGTAAACGTTTGTACTTTAACAAAAATCATTTCAGAGAAAAAAAAACACTATTTCATTGTATATAAAGAAGCATTAATACATTAATTTTCTATATATTCTCTTAAAAAATATTCAACATTCATTATTATTAATAATAACAAATTAACTTTTGATAAATGATATTTAATTATTATAATTTTTTAAATTATATTAAATAGTTTTTATTAAATAGATAAGAACTCAGTAAAATTTCTCCAATGCTTCTTTTTTTAAAGAAACTAAAATTGAATATATTAAAATTTCTCCTATGCTTATAATGAATACTAGAGGCATGTTCTGAATTTGTGAACGCACAAGTGAGCTTCAAATTAGTCCTCCTTTAGACCAAAATACATTGTGGAACAAAAATTGAGTTTGATATTGTTTCTCAAATCAACCAAATAATTTATTTTCTTGGTTCATCTGAAAGCCAAAAGTACATTTTTATTCTTGTCCAAGCAAACTAGCTAGCTAGAAACCCATTTGAATTGGTGCAAGCAAAGAGGGTGTTCTTGCTAGTTGTGGTGGTTTAATTCATTAGCTACATGGGAATGAATCTACGATTACTCTAATGATAATGATATGTTTGAGAATTGAATTTTTGAGGGGGAATATAAGAGGGAACTTATTTTTCTTTTTCAAATTAAGGAAGTTATAAAATATTTTTTAAAATAAATTAAGTGTAATTGAGATTCTTATACAATCATTTATTATGTTATTCTTTTAATTTGTTTTTAAATCTCAAATATAAATCAAAATAAGGACTAAGTCCTCCACAACACTCCCCTCTAAACCCCTCGAAAACCCAACCTCCAAGCATACCCTTAAGATATTGATAGTAGTTAGGTAACTGAGCTTTGTGTAGATTTTGAAGCGGTTGTCAAAAGTCTTTAATGAAAGGTTCAAGTGAAATGTAGTGGGATGAAGGCTTGTGTATAAAATTTATCATCTTCTTGAGCTTAATTGAGAGGTTAAGGTATGTCACTTTTATAAAGAAGTCAATAGGGCACATGAGACTCATCCCTTACATTCCAACAAATGAGTGTTTGATTTTATTTTATTTTATTTCCTTAAGTGTATTAAGTTGGAGTTCTTTAAAAATAAAGTTTCCTTGCTTATAGTTTTAAATTATTGTAGTTTGCTTGTATATATTCGCACTGCATTCTTCTCACTTCACCATGGTTTCATCTCATTTTGATTACTTAGTAATATTTTTAATGTGATAGTTGTTCACAATTATAACTCTATTTTAGCAAACAGTGAATGTCAGATTCAATTTTCTTCTTTGGCATTATTAGTGTTTTGATTAGGTGTTGACAAATGGTAAACTCCAAATGATCTTGGCATGGAGTGTGACTAGTTCATTCTGTACTATTCATTTGTTATGAGACGATGAGTACCATATAATCTACTCTTTTGTCCGATACTCATTTTGTACTATTCACATCGTTTAGACAATGAGCACCGGATGACCTTTTTTTTTCTTTTCTCTTGCTTCTTTTCTTTCCTTAAATTGCTATCAGATGATAAATTGTTCTATTATGTTTGTTATCACTGAAACACCAAAGATTACATTTTTCTCGAATCAAACCTGTTTTTACATAAAAAAGTTAAACCGTGATGATATCTTGAAGCGCCTACTAGAGGTCAATGATTTAGAAAGAGCAAAAAAAGTTGTAGCAATAACACACATCGTTGAAAACATAAAACATTCAAATAAATTTATGTAAAACTAATTATTTTGTACTAAAAATTAAGTAGCCATTCCATCTATGAAATGGAGAACAATTCGACTAGCAATCTGATATGTTTCTGAATCAACCGATTGAACCAACCAAGTTGAGAGAACATTAAAACCATCAAGGCTGTTTTACAAATTTTTGAATGGATTTTAGAACTTAAAGTCATTTTTCATTAGAAGCTGTTGGTTGGAGTAAATGTCACCTAGTCTTGGATATATGAGGTGTAATTTGTTTTGAATCGCAAGGTTGGTCAAACACAATTTAAATATTTGGGGTTATCTATTGGTGGATATCCGAGGAGATAATCATTCTGATTCGGTTTTGTGGAAATGGTCTAAAATAGATTATCTAGCTAGAAGAGATGTAATTTGTGTATGGGTGACCGCTTTGTGCTCCTCAAAGCTATCTTAGTTGCAATGCCGGTTTATTTTCTCTCCTTTTTTTAAGTTTCGTCAGGTACCATTTCTTGCTTAGAATTTCTTTTTAAATTATTTATGTGGGGGGTAGTGAGGAAACCCACAAGATTCATTAGGTCAAATGGGATGAGGTTTGTCTTTCGTGTGAGAAAGGTTGGTTGGGTGTACGTAGACTAAAAGATTTTAATCATGTTTTGATAGGTAAGTAGGGGTTGGAGACTCAAAACTATTAAAAATGGTTTAAAGTTTTGTCGCGAAAATATGGTTTGGATAGGTCAGGCGTGATTGTAGGGCTAATATTGCATCAAATTGGTGGCTGGACACACCAATAATATTTGTAATGGAATGGGTATTAGAAATGAAAATTAGTTCCATAATAGTTTTTCTCGGGTGATGGGTAATGGTCGAGAAGCTTCATTGTGGTATGATAATTGGTTGGAGGGTAATCCTTTTGTGAAAGGCTTAGTCGCCTGTGCAATTTGGCAGTAGATAAAAATATTTCGACTGGAGACATGTTTACTTTAGGATGGGGTGAGAGTGTTGAGACATGGAGATGGAGGAGAGAGTTATTTGTTTGGGAGAAAAATATAGTGTTGAAATGTATTTCTTTGTTGAAAACTGTGGTGGTGCAGGAACTTGAGATTGACCGGTGTACATGGAAGCATGACAGTGGTGATATCTACTCGGTCGAAACAACTTATCATCAATTAGTAGATGATGCAAGTATCGAAACAATTGATCATCGCGATGCTTTTTGGAATTCTTTTGCACCACTCAAGGTCTCGTTGTTTGCGTGAAAGCTGTTGGATCTGTTGGTATCAATTGCTGCAAGACTTTAATAGTGAAGTTGTTGATGAAGAATATCTGTAGCAAATTCTAAAGCGTGTTGTTACACTAGCCTTTAGGTTCGATTCGCCCCCACCAATTGGATGCAAATGAGATAACCAGTGAATCCCCTTTAGTGTACTTTGGAAAACCTTGAT
Source organism: Cicer yamashitae (assembly GCA_037974755.1). NCBI lineage: Eukaryota > Viridiplantae > Streptophyta > Magnoliopsida > Fabales > Fabaceae > Cicer > Cicer yamashitae. The sequence goes on from JBBPBQ010020321.1 coordinate 48,273,467, forward strand.
ATGATTTGCACTATCACACCAAAAGTATCTTTCAATAGTATGTTACAAAAGAATGTTTTATATTCTTCACTCATGGATTAGAGAAGAATAAGATGACTTAAAATATAAGAATCGGTGAGAAAAGTGGATGACAATCTCTAAAATTTTCGTGTTTTCATTCTGTCCAAAGTGACACTATTTATAAAAAAATAATGTCACTTGAGAAAGAGGTACAATTCTTGGTTCTGCCTTCTGCTTTGCGAAAAGATATATGCATATATCGTTCAATTATAGACTAAAGTGTTCCAGTGGTCTAGTGGTTGATCAGCGCCTTTATTCGTGCATGACCTGGGTTCAAAACCATTCATTGTGCCCGCGTTTTCAAAAAGTAATTTATTCAAAAATAAGGCACAAGCGCAGATTAAACTTAGGATCTTGTTGTGACACACACAAAATACAACCACTAAACCAACAACAATATCATGTCAATTATAACCAATTATAAATACATATTTACCTAATATTTTAGAAACATGAATTGATGGAAAATCAATAATTATTGTGTCGGAGGATGCACTCAACATTAAATGATGCAGCATTTATTTTTTTGAATGCCATAATTTTAGTAGTGTACTCCATTAGTGTACTTTATGTTTACATTTCTTTAATTTATATATATATATATATTGGATTTTTTTTTTATCTTAGCTTGATTAAGTGTACTTAATACTCTAACCAACACTGCTTCTATTCATTTGCATTCCTTATTTTGTGCTTGAAACAACTGTTTATATACATTGTTCCCACTTAGATATCTAACATGATTCTTTCTTTAAATGATATCTAACATAATTTTGCAGACCAACCCTATCTAAATCTCTGTAAAAAAAAAATCCTTCTAAATCACTAAATATATTTATATTAAAAATAAAATATTTAGTTTTAAGTGATTAATGAATTTAATTAAAGATATAATATTTGGTGAAATAATACAGACTCAAATTTTAATTGGAACAATTTTTAATTATATTTTATATACCTTTCAAATGAACTTTAAATTATTAGAGAATTTATTATTCTGTAAAACTTATGGTTAAAACAAACACAAATATGTGATTTATGTTAAAAAGAAATACTACAACTACTATAAAATAATTTTTTCTTCTTAAATATATAATTGTTTTCTATAAATACTCATTTTTTAAGTTTTAATCTCTATAAATTTTTTGTTTAATTTTATATTTGTAAATATTTTAATTTTAATTTTTTATTTTAACTTTTAAAAAATTAATTTTTATTAAAATTGATCTATACAATTCATTATATTATTAATAATTGACAGACTAAAATTAAATATTACATATACTACAAAAACACACTTAAATAAAACCAATTTTACAGTAATTAAAATAAAAAAGCGCACAAATGAGATAATATACAACAAGGACTGCAACAATTAATAGTTTCACCTATACCACCACATGTATAATCTTTAATTTTTTTTTCCTTCTCAAAAATCTAAATAGTTTTCCTCAAAAAAAAAAAAAATCAAAATAGTGACAAACATAACTCAAATCCAACCCTAGAGAGAGAAAAGAAAAAAAAAAACCAAGAGAGAGAAAGAGGGAAAGAGACTAATCTAATCTGAACCTACTTTGTGTCCTTCCCAATTCCTTCTTCAATCTTCATTTCAAATCTTCATCATTCTCTTACCATTCACAAATTCTTTTCTTTCCATCATCATCATCATCATCATCAATTGAAACTGCATGGTTTCAAAACCTAAGGTAATTAATTTCTTATTATCACACCCCATCATAGCTTCACTCTTCTAATCTATGCTCTCTGCTAAAAAAATTAATCTTTTTTTTTTCAATTTAATCATCAATATGTTCATCTAGCCTTAGAAATCTTCATCATTTTTACTGTAAATCAGAATTTTAGATCTTGATCTGGAATAATTTTTTTGGGTCTGCTTCATAATTGTGTTTTAGGGTTTCAGTAATTGCAAAAAAATAAAAATAAGAACTTTGGTTGGTTTGATGTTGGAAATTGGAATAGAGGGTTAAATTAAATCTGTAATTTTGTTTGGTTTTGAGAGGGTTTTTAAGGAATTAGAGAAAATGGATTGTATAGGGCATTCTTCAGAATCAGGGTCTGGTTTATGTATTGTTAAATCAGTAGAAAATGATGTCAGGTTCTGTAAACAAGAGTCTCCTCCAAGGGGAAATGGATCAAGGAATACTAGTCCAATGGGTCGAGTCGGGTCTCGGAACACGAGTCCTTCGAGGCAGAAAGTTGTTAAGACAAAACCAAGGGGTTTAGATGAGGAAACTCATGCTACATTTGGTAAAGTAGTTCATGCTGATGTTCAAATGGAGGATAACATATGGGCAATGTTGCCTGAGGATTCGTTACATGAGATCTTAGCTAGAGTCCCTCCGTTTCTGATTTTTCGCCTTCGATCGGTTTGTAAGAGGTGGAACTCGTTGCTTCAGGATAGTAGTTTTCTTAAGTTTCATTCTAGCGTGCTGTCGCATGGACCTTGTGTTCTTAGTTTCTGTAAGAGCTCGTTGATTCCACAGTGTTCAGTTTTCAGTTTACCGCTTAAGACTTGGTATAGAATGCCTTTCACGTTTTTGCCGCAGTGGGCGTTTTGGTTAGTTGGATCTTCCGGCGGCCTGGTATGCTTTTCAGGGTGTGAAGGATTGGCGTTTTATATACTTGTTTGTAATCCACTCACTCAAACTTGGAGGACATTGCCTAGTATGCATTATAATCAGCATAGGCAACTGATAATGGTTGTTGATCGGTTCGATCGGTCGTTTAAAGTGATAGCCACTAATGATATATGTAGTGACAAGTCATTGCCAACTGAAATTTATGACTCGAAGACGGATAGTTGGTCGCTGCATCCGAGTATGCCTGCTGCTAATCTTTGCTCTTCAAAGATGGCATATTGTGATTCTAGGTTGTACTTGGAAACCCTTTCACCACTTGGTTTGATGATGTATAGACTAGATATAGATCGTTGGGAACATATTCCGGCTAAGTTCCCGCGATCGTTGTTGGATGGTTATTTGGTTGCTGGTGCCCAGAAGCGCCTTTTTCTTGTTGGAAGGATCGGACTTTACAGCACTCTACAGAGTATAAGAATTTGGGAATTGGATCATGCCAAAATTTTGTGGGTGGAGATTAGTAGGATGCCTCCAAAGTACTTTCGCGGGTTGTTGAGATTATCGGCTGAGAGATTTGAATGCTTCGGACACGATAACTTAATCTGCTTCACGTCTTGGAACCAAGGCAAAGGACTTCTATTTGATGTCGATAAAAAGATTTGGTCTTGGATTGGTGGGTGTGCTACTTTTCAGGCCTACAACAATCAAGCTTGTTTCTACGAGCCGAGGTTTGATGCTTCTATCTACTAATCTTGCGTCTTATGACATGATGTCAGATATTGACCGATACTCACCTGTGTTTTTTTTACCTGACGTGTTTCTTTTACAAATGAGATTCTCTCTGACGATTTGTTCCCCAACTTGATGACTTGAAAATGCTTACGACATTGAAATTATGTATCTTAAACTGCAACTTCGTCCATGCTTGCAGGATTGGAATGTAATGTAACTGTTTTAAATCCTTTCTTGAACCTTAACCTTATGTAACTTCCTCATGTAAATGAGTTCTTCCCAACTTTATTTCTTTTTGTTTTCCAGGGCAAAATAACCGATTAAGAACTTGGTTTACTTTGAAATTTTGTGATCTTGATGCGATTATAGAAATTGGTTTTACTAGTTGTTATTTATGCATACTGTTGCACTAGTCTGTTGAAAATTGCAATGCAAAAACTGTTAAAATTTAAATTTGAGATAGGATATAATGGTTTTAAATTGTGGCTACGGTTGCAGTTACGCTGCAAACCTTTGTATTGTGGACAAATGCAGCTGATGCGTCCATAAATCCAGTTGCAAACGCCCCTGAGGAGACTTCTAAAACCATTATATTGCAGCTGAAATTATATATTCAGAAGTTTTTTTTTCTTGGTTGATTTCCTGATTTTATTTCATAGATTCCTGTCAAGGAGTTTGGTCTGTCATTGATTTCTTCATTAAAGATAGAGTGAGACTGTCTCATTCAAATATAGATATTCTTTATGGGGCTGTGGTTAGGGTTGAGTGCTTTTTGCAGAAACATAATAATTTGTGATTTTAGGGAGATGAGATTTCATTCAATTAATGAGAAAGTGGTCCAGTCAAGTGCTCAGTAGCCAGTGGCAGTGGACTAGGGATTACAGAACTGGTCCATTCAACTGCATTTAGGGATTCGTAACATTGGTGACCATTCAATCCAGATTGACCGTTTTAGATTCAAATTCTGTATTTTTAATTAAAAAATTATAACTTGCATTTTTTTTGAACCATTGATCTCGATCAAATGGCTCACGAGGTTCTGACTGTGTGAATTTGATATTCCCTAACTGTAGGGAATCCGAATTGGTGTGTTACAATTAGTGATTTTTTTTGTGCAAATGGCTATATTGGTTACTTTTCTTTAGGACTAGTGAGTAGTTACTACTTCTCTGGATAGATTCTAATATAAGTAAAAATAAAAAAAAATTAACTAATCCTACTTTCTTGCTTACCAAAAAATAAAATAAAATTGTACTTCATACAAAATTAAATAAAAAATAGTGTAGTTTGGAAAATGCAATTATTGTTTTTGTTTATATGAAGAAAAATTAATGAAGTTAACCACTATTTTTAATGTGTGTAATTAGTTATTTTTACTTAATTGAATTCTAATGAGTAAAATTTAAAAGTAGTTTAAGATTTGATCTTTGCTTCACCCTTTTTCTATGATTATATTCATTTATGTGACTACATTGATCAAGCTTCCAGTCCAAAAGGATAGGAACAAAAAAAAAGCTTTTTATTGTTATTATATTAATTATGATTACATTGGTCAAGCTTCTAATCCAAAAGGATAGAAAAAAAAAAATCATTTCTGATAATACAGAACTGAAGTTATTAAGAGTAGTGTTTTTTTGACACTAACAACTACAACCACCATAATAAAGTGGGAAGTCTAAAGTGAGCCACAAGAGGAACAAAATATCCACAATTATAAGCAAAAGTTTCATGTTTATTCTTTTTTTAATTTATTTATTGTATTGTTACAGTTTGGTACATTTTTTTTTAGGATTAAATGGATATTTTAATCTTTGAAAATTAAAGTTCGATCAATTTAATCTCTAAAATTTATAAAATAGAAAAATAATATTTTATTTAATAAATATCAATCAATTTAATTTCTATAACAAAATATTTTTTTTAGTAACCATCTATTAAAATCAATAAAAAAACATATATATAGACTTAAATAGTATCTTGCTACAATGCATATTATAGTGCAAAATTTGATAATATGATTAAATATTTTTTAATTTATGAGACTAAATTACTATTTTATAAATTTAATTAAGAACTACAATGCATATTTACTCTTCTTTTATTTCTTGGTATGTAGTAGTTGCATATTTTAGCACAGGTAGGTAAAATATTGTGTTCTTAAAAAGATAGGGTCCTAACGTCACAAAGTTTGTATTTTTTGAGTACACATAAAGTCATGTTGAGGGGTGGAAAATGTTTCTCCCTAAATCTACGTGGCTTATCATCCATCATAATAGGGTGGATATACACATTCACAAATACGTAAACTATTGTTTTCTTAGTTCCCCAAGAGTTTATTTTGACACACATAAAAATTCGATAGATGAATAAGAAAATTTAAATATATGATTAATTACGTTTAAATGATAGTTAATGATTATAATAAAGTGATATAGTTTATTAACTATATATGTACTGAATATAATTAACTACATTTTTTTAGTATTCGCACACACACAGTATTAGAATTAGATGATAAGTACCTAAAGTTGTATTAGTCTTTAGCAAGTTAGTTTTACAATTATTACTCTTTGGAAGTTAGTTTTACAATTATTACTCTTTGGAAGTTAGTTTTTTATGTTTTCCCTTTTCTTAGCAGTTTGTCATAGTTTGTTATGACAGTTGAGGATAATAGCTATTATAAATAGAAGGTTTCTCTTCATTGTTTTAAACCTTGCAATCACAATATTGAAACATAATGAGAATGATGTAATTCAGTTACATTCAATCTTGATACTTAGATATGGTATCAGAAGTTTTCAAGCTTTCTTGATTATACTGCTGCATTCTCTCTCTGTCCTTCTTGTTTCTTTCCTTCATTTTTTGTCTTTTTTCTTCTTCATGGAAGATCACATGGATATGGCAAATAATGTCAACCCGTTCTTCATTACAAATTTCGATAACCCTAGATTGGTCTTTGTCACCCACACTCTCAATGGTGACAACTATGGTTCTTGGCGTCGTGCAGTGATGATAACACTTGTTGGGAGAAATAAGCTGGGATTTTTTGATCGATCCATTGATCAGCCACCTGACAGTGATCCTCTTCATCTAGCATTCAAAGCTGGGAAGAAATGATTGTATTGCTGCTTCTTGGATCTTGAACTCAGTCTCCAAAGATATACAAGCTTCAACAGTTTATTCCAACTCGCCTTTCCAAATTTGGAACAATCTTCATATGCGTTTTCATCAAAATAATGGTCCTCAAATCTTTCATCTAAAGAAGGAACTTCATAGGCGTTCAACCTCTTGTCAATTTTCTTCATCAAGAATATGTCATCCCCTTTCTTATGGGATTGAATGATACATTCAACCATGTTCGTGGACAAAATTCTGTTGAATGAGCCATTACACTCTATGAGTAGGGTTCTTGCTCTTATTACTTAAGATGAAAAACAAAGACATGTGGTTACTTCTCAACCCTCATTTGATTTAGCCATGGCTTTTATTGTTCAAGGTAAATCTTCAAAGGAAAAATACAAGAAAGAAAGACCTCACTGCTCACATTGCAACTTGATGGGACACACCAAAGATAAGTGTTTTAAGCTGCATGGTTATCCCATGGGTATAAAACACCAAATTTGCTTCATCAACCAGGTTTCAAAATGTACAAGATCTAGTGGGCAGTAGATTGATCCCCCTTGTATGAATGCTCATCAATATCAGCAACTCATTTAGTTATTTAAAGCACAAATGAACAAGACAACACAACCCCTTCTTGACAAATCAGACGAAGTTGGTGGTATAAGTTGTACATTATTCTCTAATGATTATATCATTTGTTCTATTCCTAAAATTATGATAATTTATTGAGTTCTTGGATAGTGTATTCAGGTACTAGTTCCCATATTTCAATAAATTTAAATACTTTACTTTCTAACAAATTTGTCATCATGTCTAATAAATCAAAAGTTAAAGTTCATGCTATAGGATGTATCACTCTTCCAAACAATATTCAACTCAACAATGTTTTACATATTTTTCGATTTTAGTGTCAACATCCTATCAGTCAGTGCTTTAACTCGTGATTATCATTTTAGACTACCTTTTTATTCTAATCACTTTGAAATTCAGGAACCAATCAACTTTTTATGCTTCTCCTATTTCTGATGTTCTTTGTTATACTTCCAAGACTTACAATCATGTTTATGATCTTGTCATAACACCTTTTCTGATTGTCTTGACACTACTAACATAGTTTTACATTCTAGTTTATCTAGCAAACAAAATCAACGTACCTTAGAGCATGCTAAGCTTGGTCATGGACTCACTCATCTTATCAACAAGACTCATACTCCTATGCTTAATAATCTATCTCCTTATGATTTATTATATAATACTAACCCTGCTTATAACCTTCTCAAGGTGTTTGGATGTCTTGCATATACGGCAACCATCCCATCCTTGAGGACTAAATTTTCATCAAGGGTTTATTTGTTGGCTATCCACCAGGCACTAAAGGTACAAATTGTATAATATCACAACCAAGCAGTTCATCATCTCCAGAGATGTAGTCTTTCATGAGACTATATTTCCCTTCCACAATCATACTTCTCCTACTAGTGATCCAAATTTCTTCACATCACCAGTCTCACAAGCCTCTACACTTAGAAGATCAACAAGAGATTACAAAACTCCTTCACATCTTGACAACTATGTTTGCCATATCAACCATCCTCGTCAATATCATCATTCCTTTTCTCAATTGAGTCTTCTCTATAAAGATTACATCATGCAAATGTCTTATGTTTATGAGCCTCAATATTATCATCTGGCTATCAAGTTCAGTGAATGGTAGTCAACTATGAAATAAGAATTCACAACATTGGAGTCCAATAACACCTGGTCAATTGTTCCTCTCCCTTCTGGAAAGTCAACCATTGGTTGCAGATGGTTGTATAAAACAAAGTTCAGAGCTAATGGAGCTTGGAGAGACATAAGGCTTGTTTAGTTGCCAAAGGATACACTCAACAAGGTGGCATTGATGACTTGAAAACCTTTTCTTCTGTTGCCAAGCTCATAATTGTCTGAATCTTGTTGGCATTAGCAGCACAACACAAGTGGCATCTCTTCCAATTAGACATCACCAACGCGTTCTTAAATGGGATTTGACTAAATAAGTTTATATGGAACTGCCTTTGGGTTATCCAAAAGAGGGGGAGACATCCAACATGGTTTGCAAATTACATAAATCCGTATATGGATTAATGTAGGCCTCAAGACAATGGTTCGCCAACTTTTAATCTATCATTAATCAGTATGGTTTTCACCAAGAATTCTTCAGATTGTTCTCTATTTGTCAAAGGATCAGGTCCTTCACTTGTCATTCTATTAGTTTACGTGGATGCCATTTTTCTAGCTAGTCCTAACAAGATTGTTCTGACTCATACTCAACAGAATTTGGAAAAACATTTCAAATTGAGAATCCTAGGTGATTTAAAATATTTACTTGGACTAGAGATTGCTAAGTCAACAAAGGGCATTCATTTATGCCTAAGAAAGTACACTCTTTAGTTACTTGAGGACACATGATTCCTTGCAGCCAAACCCATTCCAACAACAATGGAACTTAACCTGGCTTTCTCTGAAAGTGAATCAGATTTGCTTGAAGATCCCACTGTTTTAGAAGATTAATTGGGAGACTACATTATCTTAAAAATACAATAGGACTGAGATTGTTGTTCTCATCCAAGGCATCAATGAAATTTTCAGCATATGTGGGTGCAGATTGGGGTAGTTACAAGTCCACGAGAAAGTCCAAAACAAGTTATTGCATTTAATTAGGATAATCCTTAATTGCATGGAGATCAAAGAAACAAAATATTGTTGCTCGATCCTCAACAAAATCTGAATACAGAGCACTGACATCCTTGACAGCTGAGTTACTTTGGATGAAACAATTACTTAGAGCTTTTGATTTTGAGATAAATAATACAATGATTTTTAGTGACAATATTTATACAATTCATTTGGGGTCCAATTCCACTACTCATGAAATGTAAAAACATATTGACATAGATTGTCATTTCATAAGGGAATATGTGGAATATGGATTCATAAGCTTTTCCATGTTGTAGCTAAGCACCAGATGGCTAATCATTTAACTAAGGCTCTTTCTAAAGTTCAGTTTCCGCAATTCTTCAGCAAGTTATGATTGTTAGATATATACCATCCTACTTGAGGGGGATTCTTATAATTAGATGATAATTACCTAAAGTTGTATTAATCTTTAGGAAGTTAGTTTTATAATTACTACTCTTTGGAAGTTAGTTTTTTTCTTTCTATTTTTCCTTTTTTTAGTAGTTTGTTACGACAGTTTAGGGTAATTAGCATTATAAATAGTAGATTTCCCCTCGATGTAATAAACCTCTTAATCACAATATTAAAACATAATGGAAATGAAGTAACTCAATTACATTCAGTCTTGATACTTTGATACACACACGAACTATTAAATTGTGTACAATTATATATGATTTTTATGTATTCAAATATACATGATATTCATTACCAAAATTTGAGTTCAAATATATATATTTGAAAATTGCCATTTATGATTTTTTAAATCGTAGTTAACTGTTTTCAATATATAATTGATTAATTGCAACACATTGTTACATACTTACACTCAACTACCATTCTTGTGAACGTAATTAACCGAATATTTAAACTGAGTTAATTATTTAATTTGTTGTAGAATTTCTTTTCACTTGATATCTTGGTGAGATTATCTACACAAATCAAATCATATTTTAAGGCTCTTTTATGCATTACTGTGAAAAACAAAGCTCTATAATAATAATGTATAATAAATAATAGATCATTATCTTTGAAGAAGCAACTAGACTATCCATTTTTAATTGTTCTAGACATTAATTAAAAATGAAAAGTCTAACTCACCCA
>JBBPBQ010020321.1:48283859-48312983 GCA_037974755.1 Cicer yamashitae
ACATATATATATATATATATATATATATATATATATATATATATAATTAAAAGATATATAGTGAGATTTCAACCATCACTATCAATAATGTATGGCTGTTATTGATGTATTCCTTATTGTTAGTTTTCATAATTTAAATTTTATTAAATATTTTTTAGATGTTTTTTAACTCACCTATCGACCTATCTATTCGAGACATATCTTGTTTTGTTCAATATACAAAATATGTAATTTTTAACATATAATATAGTGTGATATAAGTGATAGATATTTGTCTTTTAACTATAATTTTTTTACTATTGATATACATAAATCTTTTTTATCTTTTATTAAAATTATAATTCCTATATCATAAAAAATTACATACCTTATACATAAAAATTAATCTAATAATATAAATTTTATTTTAAAAATTACAATGGACTTGGCAATTTTCCACTTTTCTTAAGAATTCATACCCAACCCTCTTTTCTTTTCTGTAGAGGAATAATTTTAATTAATTTTATTATTTTTAAAGTCATCAGGACAAGTGAAATTAACGGTGGTATCTGTGTTGGGGCTTTAAAACATAGTACAATTTTCAAAGATATGAAAATCTTGTTTACCTTTTAAGAACATAGACACATGCAATTGCCACCAAAACCGTATTTAGAAGCACTAAATAATGGTTATTTAACAACCCAAGAATAGATTCCTTTTTTACTAGGAATGTTCATAGTTTGGCTTAGAAAAAATTGAACTGAATTGAATTGTTACAACGAATCGGTAAATCATGAACTGGCCAGCATATTTCGATTTTTTTCGACACGGTTTGGTTTAATAATTTAGTTCAGTTTTTGTTTTTTTTAACACTCCTACTCCTCTTATTGATGGTGAATAAGTAAATTTATGCAAAAAATTGCGAGATTTAGTCAAAATAGTTTTTAAACTTTAAGAATCCACAAATATATGTATGAAATTATAATCTATAAAATTATAACATATGTTAAATTAAAAATCTAGTTTAGTTAAACTAGACTTTTCATTTCCAACTATAACATATTCATAGAATTTACCAGAAGTATCAAGTTCAATTCTTCTATCAATGATTCATGACAATTTCAATAGTTTGAATAATCGTTTCACATAAGTGACAATTAAATTGATTTTTGTATAGTTTATTTAAGTTTAAGAGATATTTTTTATGCATTTTATAAAGAGTAGTTGAATGATTAAATGAGTATTAAAAATTAGATGTGAAATTGTACGAGATAAATGATTATTTAGTTATTTATAAATAAAGACTATTTTAATTAACAAAGAAAATGGAAAAACCGTTTAATGTTTCTAAAATATGAGAAACCTCATAGACCACTTATGGATATATATTATTAGAAAAAAATCATATATGTTTAATGCTGCAAATATATATATAGGTTCCACTATTCAAAAATTTTAAGTTTGTCTCTAACTAGAATAATCCACTAATTGACCAATATACCAACATTTATCTATAACAAACAATATAAGACACCCTTTTAAAAAAACAATATAAAATATGTATGCTGGCTTTTTTTGTAAGCAAAAAAGTTTATTCAAGAGTACAACGGGTACTTCAACCCTTTACAAAACGAATATTTTACATAGAGCCAACATGATAAGCAAATGGACAAATAACCCAATTCTAATCATATATATAGTACGATCACCTCTATGCGCATCGAACTAAAGCCACAACATCAGCCTAATATTATCTAACAAATTTGATATATTTACAACCCCATCCTTAAATATTACATTATTCCGTAAATTCCATAAGCACCATGTGGAGGCCAACCATATTAGAATCCTCACCTTCTTGAGCTTCCTATTCTGTAGCACAACCCCAAACTGAAGAAAATGTGTGCAACTAGTGTTCTCCCAAAACTTTACTCTTTTGCCATCTCCAAGTTTTAATTTCACCATGTCAATAAAAATGTCAGAATATCCATCTCAAAGTGTGCACACATCTCTCCACTAAAGGGAGCCATTCGTCCTACTACATGCAGGGTCATTGTCTGTTACTGCAATGTCTAAGTGGCCATAACGATAATCTAGAATATCATACCACGATGCATCTCTATCTTAAACACCGCCACTTCCACTTTAATAGCAATGAGACATTAAGAAATTCTAAATTCTTAACACCTAGGCCTCCATACTTATTTGGAAGGTACACTTTATCCCAACCAACCCAACATAATTTTTTCATCATTCCCACTTCTCCACAAGATAGCTCTTTGTATAGAGGTTAGATTTTTAATGACAATTCTAGGTGCTTGAAAAAAAGAGAGTAAATAAAGAGGGAGACTAGCTAGCGCGGAATTAAGCAAAGTTAACTGGCCCTCCAAAGATAAATGTTTACCCCTCCACATTAAAAGTTTCTTTGTTAACGAATCATTCACCTGCTTCCACGTGATAATTCTCTTTTGCTTTGTCTATATAGATAATCCCGAAAACTTAAATGGTAAAGAAGGGACGTACAATATAACAAATGTGTAGCTGCTTGTAAAAAATCTTCCTGACACGTTTATGCCAACAACTCTACTGTTTGTAAAATTGACATGCATGTCGATTTTAATATGACTTTTATGTACTTAGTACGTATAATAATTAGAGTTCTTGGCACTCCAATAAATTTATAGTAATTGTGCAAGTTTCAAGTCATTTAATTAAATCTTTTATAGGGCTAACTTCTCTTTGGGTGCTTATATTATAGCTTAAGGCTTATCATGTCGCCCTATTTATGAAGATCAAATCGCTTTCATCTCTCACAAACTATTACATATAAATTATTTAGATTAATTAACAATTATTTGAATTATTCTTACTCTGAGTTAGTTATTTAGTTTGTAACTTTTTTTCTATTTTAACTTTGCTTTTGCTTTAGGATAACAGTTAGGTTTCCTCTCTCTCTCTCTCTCTCTAGGATAACACCTTTTTGTATCAAATCTAACTTCAATAAATAATATTAAAGATGTGTTTCAGTATTTTCCTCTTTGTGCCTCCACATTAATATGGTATCAGGTCTACCCTAATAATATTGGCATTCGTTTTTCATTTTTTTTCTCTTCAAATCTTCATCCATTGACGAAGCATTATATGCAGATTTTTCTACCAATCCTTCTAATCCTTTCTACATTCATCCCAATGAAAATCCCACCTTGATTCTTGTCACTTCTCTTCTTGATAGAAAGAATTATATTTCTTGGGCTCGTGCAATAAAGGTTGGTCTCATTTCTAAAAACAAATTAAAATTCATTGATGACACTTTCACTCAGCTATCCGCCGGTAGTATTCTTCTTGATCCATGAGTTCGCTACAACAATCTCGCCATTTCTTGGCTTCAAAGGTCAACTTCAAAGCACATTGCACAATCAGTTTTATAGATTGAGAACGCATGCGCTATCTGGGAAAATCTTCAAAATCATTTTTTCTGAGGGTGACATATTCTGCATTTATGATCTTTAAGACCATCTTGTTTGTCTTCAACAGGGAAATCTTGATGTTTCGAACTATTTTACTCAACTAAAATCTCTTTGGTAGAAAATCGATACCTATTGACCAACCAAAGATTGCACTTGTGCCATTGCATGTACTTGTGGTGTTGCAAATGATCTTCACAAATTTTGGGAGTAGGACAAAGTTATCAAATTTTTTAAAGGATTAAACAAATAGTATTCTCATGTTCGCTCCCAAATCATGCTTATTGAGACTTTGCCTTCTTTGGATAAGACCTTTTTTCTTGTTCTTGGTAAAAAACGTCAATTTTCTCAAGCCACTCCTCCTAAATCAGTCACTGAAAATCAAACCTTAGCTTCTCATATTCAATCTTCAACCTCTAATGGGGTTGGTCGTGGCTTTCAGCAACATTCTTCAAGAGGAAGGGGATATATCAATTCTGGTCGTGGTCAATATCAGGGTTCCAATTGCATTTGCACACATTGTGGAAGAAGCAATCATACCATCCGAACCTATTTTGTCAAACATGGTTTTCCACTTGGATTTCAGCTTTGCTCCAAGAGTGCTTGTTTAAATTCAACCTCTTCTGATAACGTTTCTTCAAATGAGTCTGCATATGCATCCAATACTCCTTCCAGTGTTGCTCTTCTAGATCAATTCCAACAAATTAACAATTTACTTCAACAAACTCCTACAAGTTCTTCCATTCAAAATTCACCATTCACTAAACCTACCACAAATGTTGTGATTTCCCAAACTGGTAATGTCAATTCTATCACTTCTCCTTTGGGGTTAGAACTCTACTCCTTGGATTATTGATACAAGTGCTACACATCACATAACTTACTCTTTATCAAAATTTTGTAACTATGCATCTATTCCTCCTTTTACTATGAAAATGCTTAATGGTAATACCAGAGAACGATATAGTTGAAAGGAAACACCTACATATTTTAAATGTGGCTGGGTCTTTTTCCTTTCAAGAAAATTTACCTAATTTTTTTGTGGCATTTTTCCCTTCAACATGTTGTGCATCTCATAAATAGGCTCCCCTCTCCCTTATTAAAGAATCAATCTCCTTTTTCTATGGTATATCATATGGCACTAACTTTATTACATATTAAATTGGTTGGTTGTTTAGCATATGGATCTACTCTTCATGCTTATAGGAAAAAATTTGACCCTCGTGCTAGAAAAACCATTTTTTTGGATTATCGTGATGGTACTAAAGGATACTTATTATATGATTTGATCTCAAACGAATTTTTTGTCTCTAAAAATATCATCTCTTATGAAACAGTTTTTCCCTTTGTTGTGCCTACTCCTCTGTATCCTAATGATTATGTACCCCATATATCTCTCCCTGAACTTGATCTGGAACTTTTAGTTCACCAACATCACCCTTTTAATTCCACAAGTCAGCCACCACCATCTCAAACTTCTACTTCTACACCATCTCTAACTCCTCCCCAACAAGATTCCCCTTATTCTTCTCAACCTTTACCCTTAAGACACTCAACTAGGGACAAACACCCCAACCTATCTTAATGAATTCCATTGTGAGCTTCTTCCTAAATCCCCTATAATTAATTGTACATCACATGGTACTCTCATTCCTTTATGTTTTGTCTTGCATTATGACATTTGTACTCCTACGTATAAACATGAATGTTGGAATATTGCCATGAAGCATGAATTAGACACTTTAATTTCCACTAACACTTGGACTATAGTTGATTTTCCACCCAATAATACTCCCATTGGTTGCAAATGGGTATATAAAATTAAGTATAATTCATATGGTTCTATTGAAAGATATAAAGTCCGCCTAGTGGCTAAGGGTTTTACTCAACTTATAGGGGTGGTCTCTAGTTGCCAAGATCACCACTGTAAGATCTCTTCTTGACCTTGCTTATATCATAGGTTGGCTTTTAGAAAAATTGGATGTAAACAATGATTTTTCACATGGAGACTTTAATGAAGAGGTCTACATGACTTTACCTCAAGGGTTTAAGGTCTCACACAATACTCTTGGTACTACCAAAGTCTGCAAGCTTTAAAAATCAATTAATGGCCTTAAACAAGCTAACAGACAGTGGTATTCCAAGCTATCTGATTCTCTCATTTCCATTGGTTTTAACCATTCCATTGCTGACTACTCTCTTTTCACTAAACATAATGGTTCTTTTTCACTACACTTTTAATTTATTTTGATGACATTGTCTTAACTGGAAATGATCTTTTCTGAAATTAATTCTATTAAGACTCATCTCAACAATTGTTTTAAAATCAAAGAATTGGATTCTCTTAGATTCTTTCTAGGAATCGAGGTAGCTAGATTTTCCAAGGAGATTTTGATAAACCAGAGAAAATAACCTCTGGAGTTCTTGGAAACATTGCACTAATATCCATTTGTTTGATGATGCATTTTGAAGGTACTGGAAAACACAAGAAAATGGAGTTTGAATTGTGTTTTGCCATTTCTGAAAATTACTTTGAGTTGCTTAACCAAAAGATATGTTCTTTATCAAATTATTCAACTTACGATTATAAAACAAGTTTAGTAAAATAATGTTGAATCATAAATAACTTAGATTAGAGTAATAGAGAGAGGTAGAGATAGGGGACACAAGGATTTTTATACTAGTTCACAACAAATTGTTGCTATATCTAGTCCTCTCTTTATGGAGAGGTTTTTCCTCAGTACAATCAAGGACTGAATCCACTATTTCAATAATAGCATACAAGTATTATTTAGTCTTCCTCTTCAGGCTTTGAGTATTATTCTTTAGCCTCTCCAAGATGTCACTATTAGAACCCTTCTAAACTTTCTGGTAGCCTGTCGTTGAGGTTCATAAGTATTGTTATACCTTATCATGTACTTCTTATTGATGAAGGAGTTGTTGCCACATTCGGGATGATTTTCATCAGTTCCAGTTTGTGTCTGAATTGACACAAAGTTTGTTTCTAGGATTCTAATTCTCATTGATAAAATGTTATATTTGAAATCCTATATCAATTCTACTGAGAGGATTTTTCATTCATTCTTTTCTTTTGATGTGTTCTAGGCTTTTACAACATTTCTTCTTAACACATTGTCTTTTTATTCTCTCAACTCTATTTTCATATTGATCATTTTCTAATTAAATAATGAGAAATGTATCCATTGAGAATGTTACTGTTGAAGATCTTGGATCAACATTTAAGGAAAATCAGCCTTTAAGATATATCCATATATGTCTTCATAATTAATTCATTGTATCTTCAATTAAGAAGACATATGTTAGAGGATGTCATTATCAGAGGATGTCATGCATTTCTTCAGTCACATGATAAGTCCATTCTTGACGAGCATAGTATGTTGGAATGTATACTTCTTATCAGAGCATTGACTACATTAGAGTGTTGACTTGAAACGTTGACCAACCGATCAACTAGTTTACCAAAATTGTGGAACGCATAGTCATCAAAGTGAACTTGTAGTCAGATTCAACTGAGGCGCGTTGAAAACACGCTTAACAAAGTCAGACACAATTTTAACAGACTCTTCAGAGTCACTGCGGATTTGTTTAGTAGTTTCCCTTTGTTCTTCAGAGGATCTAAGTTGTACCAAAATATTGACTTTATTAGAGGCTTCATTTAGAGCTTTCCTCTTTTGTCCTTTAAGTCAGAGGATTAACATAAGTCTTTAGTTAGAGGAAGATAATCATTGTAGCGTTCTTTTCCTTTGTCTTCAAAGGGTCAATCATTGACTTGTATTTCCTTTGTCTTTAATGCTTTGACTCGGACTGAGGATTATCATATGCTTGTTTCAATGCTTCTTATTGTTATATTATGACTTACTTTGTTAGTAAACATAATTACTTGTTTGTTAGGTGAGAATATTCTTTGTGTTAAAAACACTTAGATTATCATCTCTAATTTACTCATAATATATGTTACCTTAAAATAGATAGTCGTTAATATAAATGTCTTATAATTTAGTCTATACACTTAGCGAATACAGTTAAAGAATAATTATTTACTTTATTTAACTTAGTCTGCACACTTTTCATTAACACATCTTAATATACGAAGGTCATAGGTAGATTTATTTATTTAACAACTACAAGGCTGGACATAGCCTTTGTTGTTCAATAACTTAGCCAATAGATATTTTCGATCCTAGAATTGTGCATTATGAAGTATTGTCTGGATTTGCAAATTCAGATTAGACAGCATGCCCAACATCTACGAAATCAGTAACTGATTTTGCTGTATTTCGAGGCTCCTCTTTCATCTAGACCTGTCAAAACGGGCTACCCGGCCCTAACGGGTTGCGGGCTTCTTCGGACCGGGCTAAAAAGTCATGTTTTAATATGGGCTGTTAAAATACTACCCGAGCCCGGCCTTAGACGGGCTGCGGGCTGGGCGGGTAGCCCGCATATTTTTTTTTATTTTTATTATATTTTTAATTTTCTTGTGACTCTTTTAATTTAAAAATTTTCTTCATGCCTATTTAAAAACAACTTAGTTTGAAATTTCTTCATACCCATTTAAAAACAACTTAGTTCTACATGCCTATTTAAAAACAACTTATATGATATTATAGATCATTAAAAATATACAATAAAATAACACACAAACTAAGTTCGAAATTCGGATTTTCCAATTAACACAAACTCGATTCAAACCCTTCAAAATAGGGTTTGTACTTTGTTGTGTCTTTGTGAATTCTTAAAAAAAATTGGAACCGACCCAATTTAATTTTTGTTTGTTCGAGCCTTTTTTTTTAAGACCAATTTTACTCTTTTTATTTTATTAAAATTGATTATGCGGGCTGCGGGCTACCCGGTACCCATACGGGCTAACCCTAATGGGTAACGGGTTTATTTGGACCGGGCTCAAAAGCCCTGAAAAAATTCGGACTGAAATTTTTAGGCCCAAGCCCTATAAATTAGCGGGCTGGACAGGCCGGTCCATTTGGGCTAGGAGCAGTTCATTGTCTCTAGGAGCAGTTCAGAGGTTGAATACAGGGCATTATCAAGCTTGACCTATGAGATTCGATGGCTGCAATATTTATTTCTACATTCAACTTCAGTGTATTGTGATAATAATTTATCCATTTACTTGGCTCATAATCCAACGTTTCAAGAACGATCAAAACACATAGAACTTGATTGTCACATAATTCGTGAGAAGATAAAAACTGACCCAATCAAATTTTTCTCACCAAACCTTTGTACAAACCAGCCTTCGAGTCTCATTTTTCCAACAAGCTTGGACTACTTGACATTCATAGTCCATCTTGTGGGGGTGTATAACATATAGACTCCTTCGATTAATTAACAATTTTAATTACTATTACTCTATGTTAGTTATTTAGTTTGTAACTTTTTTTCTATTTTAACTTCCCTTTTGCCTTAAGATAACATTAAATTTCCTTTCTCTATATATAATGTTCTCTATTTATAAATGAGAACACCTTTTTTGTATCAAATCTAATTTCACTAAATAACATTCAAGATATGTTTCAGTATTTTCCTCTTTGTGCTTCCACATTAATACAAACTCAACATGGCCAATTGATCTATATCTATTAATTTTTTTTTATAAAGGAATGTTATATATATATATATATATATATTAAGAGAAGAAAAAATGTTAGTAGCAAGATTGAATTCTAAACTTCTTAGATATAACTACTCCAGTGTTCCTACTCTATTAGATTGCTATGATTTTCTTTAGAAAAGGCTTTAAAGGTTTGGAGAGAAAAGTGAATTTTTTTAAACAGAGTATTTATAAATTTTATATACTTATTTATTCTATTTAGGGTGAGTTTATTTATTTTTTGACATTTTAAATAAGAAATTTTAATATTTTGTAGAGACCACGTAAATTTTATTAAAGAAATTATAGACTGTATATATATTAAGCCTTTTTTAACACGTAATTAATGTAAAAATAATTTTGTTAATAATTTTCCTCTACAATTAATTATAAATAACAAGATTTAAAAAGTACGTGTTGTTCAAATTTTAACTTAAATACATATAGTTTTAAATATATAGGAATATGAGAGATATAAGGTTGTGTTGGTGACTAAAGTGAAAGAGGGGAGTGATAACAAGGTCGCGAGTTCAATTTTCACTCAAAACAAAAACTAACTAATAATATTAATTTTACTGACAAATGTCAGTAATATTAGGTTAAACGTCGTGTTTCAGGATCGAACTCGACTTCACAATTATAGTAATTAATTATAGTAATATTTATCATCTCTTCTAAAAAAGAAGTTATAATATTATAATTTAACAAATTATAGTAATATTTATCATCTATTTAAAAAAAAAAGTTATTATATTATAATTTGACAAATGATAACAAATGCCCTTAACAAACTAAATATAGAAAACTTCAATTATAAATACATTGAAAATTGTATTTTGAACTAATTGAAAGTCTAAATTTTATTACTTATAAAATAATTTTTTTATTTATAATTGATTAACAAATACCCAAAAGCATTTAGTAGCAAGACCCTTACAATTTTTATTATAAAAAACACAATACAATGAGAAACGAAACCGACTAATTGGTTTATGACTTTAAGGCATGCGAGGCACACCTTTCTCAAAAAAAGACCACTAGCATGAAGTTGGAGGTTACGCCCTCGTGTTCATATAAGCACGTTATACAACACAATTGTAGTTTACTAGTTAATGTGGTTCGCAATTCTATGCATAAAATCGAGGCTCTTAGCTTTATAGATTGCGATTCCATGCAATAGCAAGAGCACACAATTTTATGTAATAGTTAATCTTAATAGTTTATTTTATATTCATCCGTCTAAATTATATGTTAATTCTATGGTACTCTTAAAATAAAGTGTATGGGTATTCTTATTTTTAATTAATATATAGGTGCGTTTGTTTTAGATTTTTTATAAAAAAATCTATTTTTTTAAGTTAAAAATTATTTTGTAGGGACTGAAAGGTGTTTGTTTTAGATTTTTTTTTTAAAAAAAATAGTTTTTGTTAAAAACCATTTTGTTAAAAAAAAATCATTTTTTGGCTAAAAATAAAAAAGTAAAAATAGTAGTTTCTCGCATTTGCCTATTGCGATAAATGAGAGAGAAAAACTAAACACAATTGGAAAACACTAAACTTAACTCATTAACGAGAGAAAATGATGCAATTACCCCTGCCTTATTTTGAAAATCCCAAATTGCCCTCCGTTCATTTTTAATAAGTTTTTATATATCAATTTACATCAATTCATTAGTTGCGTTTTTTTCTTTCACACACTGACCATTTTTCTCTTTCTACGACGTTGTTAGTTTTCTCATTACATGCGGCCCTCATCTAGGTTTTCAATCGAGTAAGTTTTGTTCTATTTTTCTAAGTTATTTTTTGGTTGTGTGTATTTATTTATTGGTTTTTTAGGAGTACTCATTTATATTGATCAAATTTTAAGATGTGTCTACGAAATAGTCATTATAGTTAAAAAAAATCATTTTTACAAAATTGTATACAAACAGTTTAAAAATCATTTAAAAAAAAATTCATTTTTATAATAGTAAACAAACGTAAGTTAAAAAAATCATTTTTTTTAAAAATCTCTAAAAAATAATCTCTAAATTATTTAAAACAAAAATCATTTTTATTTGAGTTCAAACAAACGCACCTTATATGTTACTTATTTCAATATCAACATCTATACAATATATATTAAGTTGATCGAATTATTTATACCAGTACATTTATCTTTTCAATTTAATATCTTTAAATTTAATAAATTATTTTTCTAAACCTTTTTATTTTAATAAAAACATTATCGAAGTTAAGAGCTCGTTTCCCTCCTCTCGCGAAACCGCTTCACCACTAAAATAAATCGCTCTCATTCGCCGTCCTTCCACCGTCATGAAAAGAGCTCTCCACCGTTCTTCCACCACTGCGAAAAGATCCCTCCTCTATCTCACTCTCAATTCGCTCGAGTTTGTGTTGTTCTTGCCTTGAAGTCGTCGACCACACATAATCATTGTCGCGCTGTCGTTTCCAGATTCATCTTTGATTCTTAATGAACTAACGACGAAGATAGACGATACATAACGAATCATAGAGAGGATGAAGAACAACAAATATACGCTGAAGAACGACAAGGAGACGATGCGACAGAGAAATAATGGGCGAAAAGAAGAGACTTGATTATTTTTTGTATATAGTTTCATAAATAAATATTAGTTATTTTAAAATAGAACAAAAATGTAAAATTTTAAAATTTAATGGTATTAAATTTAAAATATGATCAAACTTACTCAATAACATGTCATTAGACTATTGATAATTTAATTTGCTATAATTTGATAGTAACAAAACATGTTAATTTTCGATTGTATCATAGAAGTCTCTAAATTGTATAGTTAATTTTATTATATTAGACAATCTCAATCGTCCATTTAAATCCAACAATTTAGAATTGTAACCACGTCACATTATTAGAGAATTGAATCCTATAACTTCATTCTCTCATGTGTTTGGGAAGTTATGTTCTTGACACCTCAAAATTTTCATAACTATGTGTGTTACTTTCATCTCAAATGAAACAGTGTTAGCAAAAATGAAATTTGAAACGTTGATATACGAGATCTAAATTTTAAATTAAATATATTAATTTTTTAAATATTTTTTCCATTTCAAAATATAAACAAAAATTAGTTAAAGTTAAAATTTAGACTAAATATAATAACTTTCTTTGACATATTTTTGTTTATAATTTTAAATAGAATAGTATTACCTTTGTCACTAAATATAAAATCATGTCGATAATTTTCTTTGTTCATTTTTATAAAACTTTTTTAAAATTTTCAACTGCATTAATTATTTTTTTATTTACCTCTAATTATATTACATCTTTTTTCTGTAATCTATAATAAATATTAAGATAAATAACAATTCGTTTTTCTCCTAAAAGATTAACTTGTATAAAGTCACGTTGACGTTAATTGTGGTGATGACTAGATTAGGACTATTTTCCACGTGGTTTCTCAACTGTTTTGACTTATTAATGTCCATGAAAGTTGAGTACTTAATTTAGGGGTTGAGATAATTAAGATATCCTTTACGATCCCTTACAAAGTTGATGATATTTGAAATTTAAGTGTGGAAAATTCTTAGTTTAACGTTGCTTGATTACACTAGAAAGGATGAAAACCTAGCTGTTGTTTTCTTATTCTTTTTAGCTATTTTTCATCCATCCATTGGAGAGAGGTGGTTTTCTTATTCGTTTTTTCTTCTCCGTTTAGTTAAATATGTGTTTTCACATCTAATTAGTTTTTTCTGTCTTGGTGCGGTGTTTGATTTTTCGTCTTTGTGCAGTGTTCGTTTGGTTTAAACTGATAGGTTAACTTCGATCAAACGCAAAATCAGATTACTTTGGCGTCATCAACGTTACAACTCCAAATGCTATGTATTCCGAACAATTCAATTTTCTCATATTTGTAGGTTTTATCACAATTGTAGACATTTTTCTATTTTAATCTATTAACTTGGATGTTGTGAATTTGTTCGCAGATTTATCCTTTTCGATTTTAGCAATTTTGAGTTGTATTGTTCTCGATTGATATAATTTTTATATTAATATCTCTTTTTAGTAAAAAAAAGAAAAACTTTGCTCGATTACACTAATGATAAAGTTAATTTGCTTTTGATTGATTGTTTCACTTGCACATCTTCATGTTATGCATCTCTCCAATTGATGAATCATGAATTGAAGGGATGCATAACATTAATATATAAGTGGTGCCTCACTTACCATGACTTACTCCTCCCTTAGGAAGGGACGAGTATATATAGAATAGAGAAGAACTAGAAAATTAAAATACAATGAGCGCATATACAAAAAGGAGAGGGGCATGAATGTTTAAAACCTAAATGCTGATGGAGCTAAATATCACTAGAAGGGGGGTTGAATAGGGATTTTGGCGTTTTAAAAATGTTTTAACGAGTTTATGAATTTCTGTCCTCTCTGAGAGGATGCGAACTGGAGGATGGAAATTCAAACTTTTAATCAAGAACAGAATAAATGCAGGAAGAATATAAAGAGATAGACACACAACTTTTATACTGGTTCACCCAAAGATGGCTACGTCCAGTCCTCACACTCTTGTGAGATTTCACTAAAGATCAATCAGATCAAACTCTCACCGAGGATGATTACACTTTGAGTATTCTCAAGCTTCACCAAGCTTACAATCAAGTTTCAAATATTTTCAAGTACAACTTACTTGAAAATTACAGAGTGATATGAGTATGATTTCTTTCTCTTTACTTAAACACTTTCTAAAAAGATATTTCAAAGATCTAGTGTATGATTGTCGAAAGTATAAAGAGGATGAATATTGCTTATGATAATCTTAAGATTCTTGATCTTTTTCTGCAATATTGTTGTGTGTTTAATGAAGGAGAGCTTGTTGCCTTTTATAGAGTCCTTATACAGCTCTTCTATGTGTTAAACACTTTATGACCGTTGAGGAGGTTACATCAAAGAGTCCAATGGTCTTTGAGCTGAAATTACAAAACTGCCATCCAACTATCTTGAACAGTTCCAGTCCATCCTCAGCCTTGAGATTCAAACCTCCTAGGTACTTGGTCCTTTGTAGCCTTTTTCTTTTTCTTTCTCCAAGACATGAAAAGGCTATTTCTTTGACTATGTGAGCTACAGCCGTCTGAATTCGTGTAGTACCAGGTTTGAATTCAACTTTTGAAGAATGATGTGACAAATTGTTCAACCTTTTACCTAGTACTAGCCGTCCTCTACCTAGAACAGCCTATCCTCGTACTAGTCCAAATGTGCTTTCTGACCTCTTTAGATAATATGCTTTATTGGGTCATTCTTGGTTACAATTTTGACATCTTAACCTGATTAAGAATCATGGTTACGTTGCTGGATGTATACTCTGCTTTTACGAGGCCATCATCGCGTAGGTTCAGCCCATCCTATAGCTTGCAAATATGATGGTTTTGAGTCATATGTTCATCCTTTTAGTCTTTATGATTAATAACCTGTTCTCTACTATAAATCCACTCAAGAGCACAGATTAGTCCTTAAACACAATCATAATCTCTTAAGTAATTTTGTTATCATTAAAATCAATTGAGAGAGATTTTGTCTCAACAAATGCTTTCACCTTTGTCGACAAGATTGTGAAGACACGCAATAGGAATGTTGAAGAGAAAGAGAGTCTCATGCTTATTTTAATAATAAAATCTAATCTACACGGTTTATTTGCACCAAAGACTGTTATTACACAATCTCGTGTCTAAAAATAAGATTCACTCGCATATGATATACCCTCTATATATATCTTATGAATTATATGTATGGCTTAAGGTGAGGAATTTGGGGTTCACCCTAAATAGATAAACTCTTCTTTCTTTATACAAAGGGATGGGTAAGTCATGGTAAGTAGGGCATCACTTACGAACGTAATTATTTCCAATCTCACAGAAATATGTTACTGACAAGTCATAGCAAGTAGAGATAGCTCTCATCATCTAAAAATGACAACCCTTGTTAGGTATAGGTCTAAGTTTTCAAGTACCTCACATTTGGTGGTTTAGACAATATATAAAATGTATGTAAACTAAAGTTAAAAGAATTAGAACGATGAACTTTTACTCATTGAATAACATTATGATATGATTTTTCATGCTTAGCAAATCGACATGCCTGAAAACATCTTCAAACTATTTTTTTTAATTCTTTTTTTATATCCGTCTTTTTTTTTTTAATTCTATGTTAGTATTGAGTTTTATATATTCACTATGTTTTAAAGGAGTGATGTTTCCAAGTATCAATGACATTGAAAAGCTGAGGAGGTTATCCAAATTAGGTTGTTGAATGTTTTTTGGTCCGAGTCGGAACACTCTAAGAGTTTAGAACTAGGATTGTTTATTTCAAGTTCTTTTATTGTAAAAAGATTCATTTCCTTATTTGTAAACTACTTATTTTATAAAATGCAGGAATTGTAATATTATGTAATTAAAAGTTGACTTTTAAAAGATATATGGTTCAATCAACTAGGAATTTGTTGATTACATGACGTGTCATAAGGACATTTGCGATACTTGAAAGAATTGAATGAAAAAATGCATTTGTTTTACTTAGTGTATACTAGTATGGTAGAAGATTTCGTACTAGAGAAGGGGTTGAGGTAATGGGCTCCTCACACCATTCTTTTATCTAATTGTGGTTGAAGGTATGGATGGATTAGTTGGTAGAGGGGTTGATTTTGGCCTTTTTAGGGTTTATGTTTCTGGTACAACAATTCTTTTCCTATTCTCCATTTTGTTGATGACATTGTTCTTCTATACTCGTGCACATATGGGATAACATTCAAAGTTTAAAGGTGATTTTGTAAAATTTTAAATTTTTGTTGGGGCTGAAATTCTTTGGTATCATGGTAAGCTTTAATCAATGATGGAGTATCTAATTTCTTGCAACATGGGGTTGTTTTGGGAAAAAGAAATTGAAGGGAGTTAAATATCTTGATTGGTTGCTATGGCGAACATTAATTCTAGGTTAAATATATTTTTAAACCTCGTAAAATATTCATTTTTAATTTTAGTCATTGTAAATTTTTAATCTAGTTTTAGGTTATCACCTTTTATAAAATCGGGTGTTTTTAGTATCACTTTTTTTTAATAAATATATAGTATATTTAGTCCATCTATAGAGACTAAAAGCACTCAATTCTATAAAAGGAGATTGGAAATGAAAAAAAAATTACAGAGACTAAATTTGAAATGTTTGTAATTTTTACAAATTAAAAATAGATTTAACCCTTAATTCCATTGTTCTTGAAATTAAGTCTCTTCCGTGGAGTGATTTCCTACAAAGGTTGATAGTAAAAGTTGTTATTCTTCCATATATTAGTGTAATTTTCTCTTGTTCCTTCTCACAAGTTATAATCCTTATTGTTGTTTGCAATGGGTTGAATTTAGGGATGACAACATAACCCACACTCGCGGATATCCACCCGCACCTGCTTGATTTGGAGGGAAAAACCCGCTTTGATTGGGTGTGGGTGCAAGTGCAGATTTTCCCCGAAATTAGAATTTGTGGGCGGGGAAGGGTTTGGGGGTGGTGATATCCACCCCGCACCCGAACCCGCCCCGCAAGTAATATAATTGTAATTTTTAAATTTTATGTACATATACATATTCATATTGAATATACTTAATATTTTGTTAAATATTAAAAATTATAATCTTATCTCTATATAAAATATTTTTTAATTTTACTATTGCCTAATAATAATTATTTTATTATATTAATTATATTAATTATAATAAATATGATTTTCAAAATTATAATTTTATATATATGAATGGGTGCAGGTGTGCGCACGAAAACCCAAACCCAGTTGCAGGCGGGGATGAGGCATAAATTTCACACCCGCTACGAAATGGGAGCGGATGCGGATTTTCTCCGATTAGTCGGGGTGTAGGAGGTAAAATCCGCCCCCGCTCCGTCCTGTTGTCATATCTAGTTGAATTATCTAGTTGAATTATCTCACGTATTCTATTTTAGTACTATATTTTCTTGTTAATTAAAAATGTCTCATATTAATTGTATTGATTATTACCACATAACTATGAAATATTTATAAAGTCAATATTTAATTAAAGCATTGAAACGAGAGTTTGAGTCATTTAGAAAAACCTTCTTAATAGTAACAAAAAATACTTAAATAATTTAGAGAAAAATATTGTTATTATTAGCAAGTCGACATTTCTTTTAATGTTGAGAAGGGGTATTGTCCCAATAAAATAAAAACTATTCTCTAACTAATCTTGCATCAATAACAAAGAACAGGGAGGAGGAGGATCATACTGAACTTGAAGACTTAATGATTGCGAATGCATATATTTTGCCAACCAGAATGCCACATCGTAGACTCTCTAAATATATGAAAAACTTTTATTTCCAAAACCTTAGCATACCATGAAGAAACAATATTCTTCACAAGAAATGAAAGTTTTAGCATACCATGAATGCCACATCCCTTTATAAAATTTAATTCCTACACTTAACTATAATTAATTCAAGAACAATTTTGTTTGAAATAAGTTAATCTCTAAAACGTTTTGGATGTGTTAGTTTAAATAAAATATTTCAGTTTATAAACAAGTTAAATGTGATTAGTGAATGCAAGATAAAAATAGAGAAGAGATAAGAAAATAACATAAAAGTATAATTTGAACCGTATATCTTAGTTCACCAAAGGTGGGCTACGTCTAGTCCTCACAATCCATGAGATCTTCCACTAATGTACTCGAATGTTATGCCTTGCCCTATCTTTCTTAATCACACTTTGATCAATTACAACATTCACCTTTTAACCTTGAAAGAAATTTCTACAGTCACCTTTCAGTCTAGAAATGATTTTTACAAGAACTTTTCAAACAAGAAATAATTTTTACAACACACCAAATCTAACTTAAGAGATAGACTTGAGTTATAAAATGATGTGTATGATAAAAATGTTTGGGATCTAAAAACTTCTCAACTCTTGTTTGATAATGACTAACAACAAGAACTCAGTAAGATGATCCTCGAATATAGTGAGAGAATTGGAAATTTGCTTGAGAGAAAAAATTTGCAACTTGAACTTAAATGATTGCTTTGGAAAACTCTTACATTTGTCTTCTGATTGATCTTCCTTTTATAGATGAAGAGAGACTTACTTAGATAAAGTTGAATATATTAGTTAGATATATTAGTCAAGTGTTAGATCAGATTTAAAACAATAAAACATATGTTTATATTACTGTCCAGAACATTATTGATCAACCCAGAACGTTCTTGCTTTTGAGTCTGAAGAAAAACGTGAACAAATGTGAGAATGAGCTGTCAAATGTCAGTTGGTATTGTTTTGATCAGAGGCATGTATAGCTTTATGCAGTAACAATGTTTTTCACAGTGCAATTGAGTGTTTTAGTCCTTGCTTATAGCTCATCAATATGGAGATTGTTTTAACCTTTTGGGCTTTCAATTTGAGTCTCTTAATTGTTCATTTAATCAACGACTTTAATCTGAATAATTGATATATCTAGTTAAAAAATAAGACTAAATACGGATTTTTTATTAATAAATCTTTTTTTTTTTTTTGAATTTCATACCAAATTGCCACACTTTGAAAAAAAAACCAAAATGTCCTACTTTTGAAATCCAATAGATGATCGCAAGTCGCGGCGAGCTGAAGGAAATTTTTTGAAAATTCAATAAAAGGTCGCATCCCCAGGATGCGACCATGTATTGGGCTGATTTTTTTTTTCCTTCCCATTTTAGAATTTGAAAAATTGTTTATTTAATATATTAAAAATAATTATAATATTTTAAAAAACAAAATATTATTAATAAATTAAAATAAATATATTAAATTGAAGAAAAAAAATGCGGTTATATTATTTTAACAATTCTCTCCTATTTTGTAGATAAATTGAAATTATTTTAACAACTGTCTCCTGTTTTGCAGATAAATTAGTAACTTAATTATATTTCGTTCATAACTTACTCCTATTTTTTTCTCCGGATCTAATAAATAAAGATTAATAATAATAATAATAATAAAAGTAAATTATATTAATAAAATAAAATTAATTAAATTGAAGAATCAAAATACATTAAATTAAGAAAAAAAATACTACAAATTGAAAAAAAAAATACATCAAATTTCAATTAATGATTTCCATCTAAATGTCCTTTAGTTCCACATCTAGGCGGTCGTCGAACTCATCTAGCCATTTGAACGAGTTGAGGTTATTTTGGTTGATTCTCATTTTGACCATTATCCTCATTATAATCTGTATGTGGATTAGAACCACTACCACATGCATCCGTATAATTTTGAGTTTCGGGGTTATACATGGACTCAAAAACAACATAAGCCGACTCATAAGTTGTGCAATGAGTTCCAAACAAATTATAGAAAATCCCGCTCTCTATTGGATGAACGGGGGTTGGTATTGTTGGCACTGAAGAAACGTAATACGGAGTCGGTATATCTGTAGATTCATGTAGATGTGGTGGTGGTGACATACCATAATATGGAACTTCTGTAGGGGCATGCGGGTAAGGTGATGATAAAGACGGTGTTTGGTGCATGGTTTGTTGTTATGGGGTTGATTTAGGGATTGAGTGCACATGAGGATATGATGAAGGTTGCAAATGTGGATCACCCAGATGTCTTTCCACAGATATATATAATTTTGTTTGATGTCTAAACAAATTCATATATTCTTTACTGTGGCGTAAAACACGTTCTACGAATTGACCTTGCAATACGTAATTTTCACGTTCATTCCAATGTTTAATCTCATCTTTCCAAACCCAATTCCAATTATCATCAATGCCACGCCTCATGTCGACCTTATTGTAGATTGTCATATCCTCTGGTGGTTGCGGAATTTGTTGATGGAAGCCGAACTGAAGTGCGACTTTATCTGTATGATGTTTTTCGACAATATGATAATAGTGCAGATAGGTACATGCAGTCCATGTGTTCATCTCTTGTTCGGAAACCTCGTGTTGGAACCCGAGGTACAGTCTCCAACGAAACTGATATGTTAAAAATA
This sequence comes from Cicer yamashitae, assembly GCA_037974755.1. NCBI lineage: Eukaryota > Viridiplantae > Streptophyta > Magnoliopsida > Fabales > Fabaceae > Cicer > Cicer yamashitae. The sequence goes on from JBBPBQ010020321.1 coordinate 48,303,959, forward strand.
GGCTAAAGTAAATATTAAGAGGTATAAAAAAATATATAACTATCATGTGATCGATTGTGCAACTAAATGTGAATGAATATATTACTTCCTGAACCATCATGTGATCGATTGTATTTCGGTATCCTACGTTGTGAGGAACTCTACTGAAATTTAGACCACCAAAATGAAATCTGTCGAATATATCAAAAATAAAAAAAAAATATAATTAAATTAGTAATATGGTAAGTAGTTCGTTTTAAAAAAAGAAAAATATATAAAATTTATTTGCAATAGTTACCTTTGTGCAAGTGGAAAAATCCATGCACTGGGTGATTCTGGAGCGACACAAGACAAAGGATACCATGCCTAGTTTTGCAACAACAATGCACATCCTCCTATAGACATTACACCGAATTTTGTAGCAAGACATAATTCTCTATTCAGTGTTGCTAAAGCTGCCGAACCCCAACTATATTGGGATGTTTTACTTAAATCCTCAAAGAGTGAAAGATATTTTAAACATACACGATTGTTGGATTTATCCGGCATCAACAACCCTCCAATCATACGTAGGATGTATGCTCGACACGATGCTTATTTTTCTAATACAGAAGCATTTTCACCAACATTGTCAAAAGTTTCTTTAAGCCATTTTAATTTAATAAAATTTCCCCTTTTTTCTCCATCAAGTGGGATAACTCCTAAGTATTCTTGACAAACATCTCTAACGTTGACAAAATTCGAATCGCTAATAGGAAAACCAGAAACATTTAATCCTAAAAGGTAGTATACGTATTCTTAAGTTATTGTGCACTCACCTATTGGGAGATGAAAAGTATGAGTTTTTGGTCTTCATCCTTCAACCATAGCAGTAATCAGGCCGACATCTATTTTATAGTTTCCAAGTTTGATCACTTCACCAAATCCGGCCTCTTGCAAATACGGTAATATGGCTTCATTTGGTTTTTTGTTAACATGACCATGACATTTCAGTTTGTCCTTTTAGGGTATATGAAATTAATAATATATAAAATACACAATATATATGACACTAATATATCTGAAAATAATATATATGACACTAATATAAAATACTTACAAATGAGTTAATGTATTGAGTTTCAGCTCTGTGATTCGTAGATAATTCCATCAGTAAAACATAAATTTTGATTGAGAACGTTGAAGAAATTTTCAGCTATGTGATTTAAGAAATTTAGATTGAAAACGTTGTAGAAAGTTTGATTGAAAACGTTAGATTGATGTGCTTATAAAGGGGTCGCTTCCTCAGCCTACAAACCTATAGGGATATTGCATCCCTGGACAGCGAACCCTTAGGGACGTCGTATCCCTAGCCTGCGAACCCTTAGGGAAGTCGCAACCTCGGGTTGCGATCTCTGCCTTCATTAATCCGAGCCGTTGATTTCATTTTATCGATGGTTGTGTGATGGAGCAATTTCAATCTTTGTTATTTTATTTGGACCAATCAAATTGGTCTATTACCTATTTAATCTTGACCTTCCAATTTAATATATCAACGGCTGTGGATGCTGTAGTACAAAATTATGAATCCTTTTTATTTTATTTGGACCAATCAAATTGGTCTATTACCTATTTAATCTTGACCTTCCAATTTAATTTATCAACGACTGTGGATGCTGCAGTACAAAATTATGAATCCTTGTTATTTAATTTGGACCAATCAAATTGGTCTATTACCTATTTAATCTTCAGCTTCCAATTTAATTTATCAATGGCTGTGGATGGTGCAGTACAAAATTATGAATCCTTGTTTATTTATTTGGACCAATCAAATTGGTCTATTACCTATTTAATCTTGACCTTCCAATTTAATTTATCAACGGTTGTGGATGGTGCAGTACAAAAGTATGAATCCTAACTACCTTGTATAAATAGAAAACTAGATCACACTATCTCACCACACCTTCTATCTCATCATACCTTCTAACATTTCATAATTAATCAATTACTTAATCATGGCTGCTCAACAAGTCATTTGTATTGTTTATTACAATGGTTCAATTCTCGACGGAGTTGAAGGTAAAACATTTGTAAGTGATTACAAAAAGACGTTTAAAGTACATTCTAGAAGAAACCTTGCTCGTTTAAAGAATTCCATTTAAAAAAAGTTACAGCTCGACGACAAAGTCACGATAACTGATATAGTTTATCGACACCTTGTCTTCTTTGGTGAAAATACAACAAGGTTTGAACTGATGAAAGTTTGCGACGACGAAGATGTTCAACTGATGTTTGATGTTTATGCACAATGGTCACAACTCTTCACCATCGAGTTATATGTTACATTTAATGGTCCTACGTCAACAAACATTGATCAACCGTCAACCTCAAACATGCCTAATCCCGACTACATCCCATCTTTCGATCAAAGCACCCCTTATCAATCCGACTTATATTCTCCATCACAACACTATGAACCATACTCTAGCCAAATTGAACAAACTCATCCGGAAAATTTTCAACTCTGTCATGAATCTCTCCCAACAAGTCCACAATGTGATCTTCTGCTTAGTGTCTTATATAATATCAACCAGGAAGAATTAGGCGATTATAGTGAAGAGGATGAAACATACTTCGATGAATCATCTAGTGATTCTAACGAAGACATTGATGTTGACGAAGATATGGAAGCAGAAGATCAACCTATCCTACCTATATTCGATCCACCACTTCACCTGAAGAGCATCAATTTAGATACTGCAAAACAATCAAGTGAATTTGATCACATGTTCATTGACGAAGTCCCAGCAGTAGATGAAACTCTTGCAGTTGGAATGAAGTTTCAAAACAAGGATGAATGCGTACATGCAATCAAACGTTACCATTTAATACAATCATTGAATTTTGTGGTACAAAAATCAGATTTAGAAAGGTATGTTATTAATTGTTCAAGTCCAAATTGTTTGTTTAGATGTAGAGCTTCAAAACGCAAAAAGAGTGAATTGTTGGTGATTGGTAAATTGAATGCGCCTCATACATGCACAAATTCTGCATTGTCACAAGATCATACGAAGCTCGATTCTAACATGATATGTACAAGCGTAATGCAAGTTCAGAAAGTGGACCCTTCAATCAAAGAGAAGGTCATTATTGCTCTGATTCAGGCTTTGTACAACTACACAGTAAGTTGTAGAAAGGATTCGATGGGAAAAAATAAAACAATCGAACAAATTTATGGCAATTGGGAAGAGTCTTACAATCAACTCCCACAATGGTTGTTGGTTATGCAAACGTTTGCTCCAGAAACCAAAATTGAAATGGAAACTATCCCAGCTTATCATGAGAATAGTTTGATAAGTGGGATAAGGATCTTTCATAGACTATTTTGGGCTTTTGTTTCGTGCATATCTACATTTAAATTCTACAAACCAATTGTACAAGTTGATGGGACTTGGTTGTACGACAAGTACAAGGGGACTCTATTGGTAGTAGTTGCACAGGATGAGAATGACAATGTGATTCCTATTGCTTATGCTCTTGTAGAATGTGAGACAAGATAGGGTTGGAGTTTCTTTTTGAGAAATTTGAGAAAATACGTCATTCTACAAGCCAATATTTGTTTGATTTCATATAGACACGAATCCATTAAGAGTGCTTATAATAATCCGAATAATGGGTGGCAAGATCCTCCGTCAAAGCATGTGTTCTACGTCCTACATATTTCACAAATTTTTTCAAGGGAATTCAAGGATAATGCATTGAAGAAAAAAAGTTATTTCTATGGGTAATAATTTCATTCTTACTTTTTATAATTAGAGTAATTTTTAGTAATTTTATTCTTACTTTTTATAATTAGTGTAATAATGCATTGTCTATTGTGTCAATACAGGTTACTCAATTAGTGAGCCTACATATCGATACTACCGCAGAGAAATCGACATAGTCAACCCGAATGCTTTGAAATGGTTAGACAACATACCGCGAGAAAATTGGATTCAAGCATTTGATGGAGGTAGCCGTTGGGGTTATATGACAACCAACCTTGTGGAGTCGATCAACAGAGTTTTAAAAGACACACACAACCTTCCCATTACTGCTTTGGTCCAATCAACTTATTATAAGACAAGGACACTGTTTCTAACCATGGGAAAACTATACGCATCAATTTTAGCTTCTGGTCAGGTATACATAGAAAAATGCATAAATTTTATGAAATTCGAAATACGTAAATCCAATAGTCATAAAGTTGATAGTTTTGATCGGAGCAACCATACTTTCATGGTCCACGAGACGGTAAATCCAAGAGAAGGGCGACCAATTGGTCATTTCAGTGTAAACCTTTTTAACAAGTGGTGCGGAAAATATCAAGCTATACATATGCCTTGTTCACATGTGATAGCAACATGTTCTAGCATCAAATATGATTATTGGAGTCTTATACCTGATGTGTACAAGGTGGAAACGGTACTAAAAGTCTACGACGAAACGTTCAAACCCATACCAAACAAAGGATATTGGTCAGAATATGAAGGTGTTAAGGTGTGTCACAATCCTCTAATGCGGAGAGTCAAGAAAGGTCGCCCAAAGAGCAAACGCATTAGAACAGAAATGAACACTATAGAAAGAGTACCAAGAAAATGCGGATTACGTCGGGTCTCTGGTCATACTAGGAAACATTGTCCAAACTGCTGGCACATCTACTCAAATTTGATGTATTTTTTTCTTCCATTTTAATGTATTTACTTTGAAATTTATAATATAATTTACTTTATAATTATTTTTATTATTATTATTTTTATTATTTTTTTTTATTTATTTGATCCGGAGAAAAAATAGGAGGAAGTCTTTAACAAAATATAATCAAGTTGCTAATTTATCAGGAGACAATTGTTAAAATTATTTAAATTTATCTACAAAATAGGAGAGAGTTGTTAAAATAATATAATACGTTATTTGTTTATGCACATCTAGTCAACCATATTTTTTTCTTCAATTTAATATAATTTATTTTAATTTATTAATAATATTTTTTTTAAAATATTATAATCATTTTTATTTTATTAAATAAAAAAATTTCTAATTGCAAAAATGAGAAGAAAAAAAATTTATGTAACAATTCAGTTCTTTATCTTTTTTTCTTTCGATTGGTTCATTTATTTAATTTTTAGTAACAATTTGATCATTTATATTTTAAAATGTTAACAATGTTATCATTTTTTACATAAACTCAAAAAATTAATCATCATCTTCAAACAAACTCTAGAAAATTCGTTATCAATTTCAAGAAAACTCATATGTTCATCAAATCTACAACTCAAAATCTTCAAATAAATTCATATTTTTATCTCCAACAACAACAACAATAACATCAAATCCATCAAATAAAGACTCAACTTTAAGAACTGATCTCATAAAGTATTTTGCCTATATTTTATTCCAAAGTAGTATATAATTAGATTTTTAATTTAATTGTTTGTCTATAAGTGTTTGCACACCATATACCAACATAAGTTTTTGCAATGAGAGAGATCATTTGGTTTTGGCATCTACGGGAAGAACACTAATCTCGTCTTATTATCTGACTAATTAAACAAATGTGACAAAATCTGAATAGTCCGTTTTGTCTTCCTTTGTTTTTGGCCACCATCACCATATTTTGTCAGAACTAAATCATCTTTCCAAGGAGCAACGACGGTGGTCCAATTTATTCAACGTGTCATCATACATATACAACCAGCTATTATGTTTATTACTCGTTGTAAAATTAAATATAAGTAAAATAAGTAGTTAAAAAATTGATGTATGTGTTTAAAAATTGGTACTAGATATATTAATTTTTTAATTATTTTTTTATTTATATTTCATTAGAGTAAATCATTGATTTTAATTTGGAGGCATTGTTTCCATAATCAACATAAATTCTAGATGTAGTAATGTGTTAAGCAAAACATATACCACTATATTATTCTTTTGTTTTTTAGCTACTCTGGTTATTGATTTCTTATAAATATTTTCTCCCAAATTAGATATTATAAAAGTAAAAAATAAGTCATATATATTTGGTGAATTCAAATATTCAGGAAATTCCAACTAATTTTATCATATTGAAGACATTCTTTTTAAAAAATTACTCTATAACCAATATGATCATAAAATAAAAAGATATAATTAAAAAAGAAAAAACGTCGTTTGGAAAATAAACTTATGCTTTTTAATATAAAAAAAATTGAATGATGCTAACTAACATAATTACTTAATTCATCCATTAGATATTTTTGTGTTTATATATACAAGAATTTATATAACTTTAATTTAATTAATGATTTTACCAATATTCTGAGATTTACCGTGATTCTGTCAATTTCACATTGAGATTGAGTAACACTTTTGTTTTACTATTTTTTTTATAAAACTATTATATATATATACTAGTACATCTTAATTTGTTATTAATTTATTCACCTGTTTAATTTTGAGCTTTCCTAAGTATTTAACACACCAAGGAATAATAAAATTATAATCAGTAGAAAAGGTGTCGGAACCCTAGCTTTGACTTGGTTTTGGACTTTGAACCCCCTCTATAAAACTCATGTTTTGCTAGTTAACTTTTCTCTCTTTCAGTTGTTAAACAAAAGAAAACACAAGATGAAGTTCATCTTCATATTGCTTTCAAGCCTTATACTAGGATCTCTCTTGGTCATGACTGTCCCAAGGGACTCATCATCAAGAGTTGTTTCAGGTAAAATAATATTTTGCATGTTTAGATCGTTGGTGAGATTGACAAAATGAGTTGCTGCAATTAATGTTGCCAAAAATTACACTTTGTGATTTTGCTAAACCTATTGTCCATCCAAACATATATGTTGTCCACTTGTTTGTTTAGTTTTCATAATATCAAACTAATAATGTAAAGATTGGATTATATTTGATTAATTACCACAAGTTTATATGCATGCAGGTCAGGAATGGAACAAAAGTAAGCATGAGGTAGTTGAAATTACATCCATATCTACTCAAAAGGTATATAAATATATATATATATATATATATATATATATATTTTTTTTTTATAGTGTCTCTAATATATAGTATGGTGAAGCTTATGAACTATTTATATGTTGTTAAGTGAAAGGAATTTATATAAAGATAACTTAAAATTACTCTTCAATTTTGTCACAAAACTTAGTGAAGTAGAAACTAAAGATATATTTTTTTCTATCACTAATTTTACTCGTTAATTTTTTTTAAGCTACTAGTTTTTTTAACAACAAGGGTTTACCTTTAAACTTTTATAAAAGGTCCATATTAGAAGCACCGTATTTATATGTTGATTATTAATTTAATTTGTTCCTATGTTATTAATTACTAATGATTGTACTATGATTAGGAACCTTTTGAGAGAACTACAAGAGCTTTTCATATGAGGAAGCTAGGATTTGGATCTATCATGCATCATGAAGAGACAAGTTTGGATTCTAAGAATGGAAAAGTAACTTCAAAGATTTCAGGTAAAGGGGAGAAAAGTATTAAACCAACAAGAAAGCTGAAAATGGATGGTTTTGTAGCTTTCAATGATGATTATCATGGACCAAAGCATCACCTTCCAAAACATAATTGAGTGAAAATCATTTGTGAGTCTACTAGCTAACTATATGTAGGAGTGGAAACTTTTTTGTATATCATAATATACATACTTTGGCAATTTGTTTTTGAAGAAATATATACTTTTGCAATTAATTTCCTAGACTATGAAAGGCCAATGTAATATTCTTGTAAATATTTGTGAAGGAAATTTGTGAATTCAATATAATTTATGCTAATAACATGCATATTGTCTATATAATAATTAAAATATTATTATAAATGGTCTTAAAAGTTTGCTTTTTATGAAATAAATTTATATATGGTTCTATGTATATTTTTGCTTCCATTCCACAGGTGATGAGAATGATGGTTTGAAGAAGTCTTTTAGAAGCTTACAAGCACAAAAGAATGATCTTCAGGTAATTTTTTTCTATTTTGTGTTGATACCAATATATAGATGGTGTCTAATATAGTCTTGGTCAAAAAATGAATTTCTGAATTTCGTTATTTATAGTAAATTTTAATAAAATATTATATTTATTTTTTATTTTTTATTATTATAAAACTCATTTTTGTATTAAACAAACCTTTCGTAAGACTGAACTACTACGACATATTTTTTTTATGTTGTTGTCGGTTTATAATAATATTAAATTTTTTTAATAGTATTATTAAAATTTTGGATTAATCTATCATACCAAATTAACTTAACTTCTGCCTTTAAACTTTTTTTCTAAAACACCCATATTAAAATTAGTCATATAGTAATCATATATGGTTTATATATTTGACACCCTACATTATATATTTGACACCCTACATTCTCAAGTACTTAATAAAACCATTGGAAATATTAAGGTCCAATTGATGGACAAAATAAGAAACGGCATAAAAATAAGATATCATATCATGTTTGAATTTAGTATTTGGTGATCCAATGTTATATGATAAGTTAATCCTGAACAGTATTCTATCATGTCTCTCTAGTCATAAAAATTATTTTAAATATAAGATGAGTTAGAAACTAACATGATAAGATAAGAACAATAATTTACTGTATTACCCTTATAAAATATAATTTCAAATATAAAAATTTGAAATCTAAGAAAATAAAGATTAAAAACAATGGAATTTGATATTAAACTTAAAAATAAAATATTAATAATTAATTTTAAAAGTATGTGATTTTATTGCAAGGGTAGTTTTGTCATTTTATAAAGACTATTAAATTATTATTCAAAATTATAAAAATATGAAAACTAATTGAAATTTTTATCATAAATATAATTTGTTTACATGAGTAGTTTTTCCATTTACATATAATGCATATCATATCTTTATATAGCTTATCTAATAAATAAAATAGAATTATTTGGTTACGCATAGTTATTTTAAAATTTTGAAATTTTTTATTTAGTAGTGTCAATGGATTGTAATAAATATAATTATTCTATTACTTATTTAATTTTTTTTAGTATTTTTT
>JBBPBQ010020321.1:48327760-48407099 GCA_037974755.1 Cicer yamashitae
TTGTAAATAATTAAAATTTGCAAGAGATTAGAAATCTCAATATTTGACGTTTTGGTAAGAGGTTGAATTCCCTCAAAAATAATTTTTAAATTATCACTATGACCATTTTAATTAATTACTATTTACCCTAGCCCAATATTATATATATGATTAATAATCTTGAAAAGTTACACTATCGGTTACAGTAATTTTATAATATTCTATACAAATGTTGATATTATTTTATAAATATTTTATACGTCATCAGGACGGGTTACAATTAAAATTATATACAATTAGATCATTGACGTTAATTAATGTTAACGCATTTTGTTCAAAGGAAAACTAATTATAAATTAAATAAATTTATATATATATATATGTATATATATATATATATATAATATTAAATTTAGTATTTAAGTTATTCACCAACAATTCTAATATTAAATATTATTAAAAAATATTTAGACCAAATTGCAATAAAAGTTATTTAATAATAAATTAAATTATAAATTGTGCATTATTCATATTTAATATTGAGTTCAACTTTTATAAATAATAAGACTCGTTGCTTTCAAAATATAAATTTATGTGATTTTTCTATATTTATGAGTTTGTTAGCTTTGTTTTTATTTTGTGAATTTAAGTATTAAAATTATATTTTCGGAGTAAAATAATTTTAATTGTTTTGTGTGTAAAAATTGTTGAAATCGCAAACAATTTTTTTTCTTTCTAGATTTTACATACAGCGAACAATTTTACCGTTTGCATAATTTTAAAACAGCATTGTTTGCAACAAAACTTTTTGCCTTACTTCCTGAGAGGATTAGGATTAATAAGATAATCGGGAAAATACTTTCAGAGATCTGGTTAAATTTAATCGTCGGAGAATAATTAAATCAAATTACGGAGAATTTATGATCGTCAAATAGATATTTTTATTAAAATAGATATAGAAGTGAGTGATGTGATGTGTGTAAAATTAATTAGATGGTGTAATGATGTGCTTTAACAAAATGCATAGATATTTTATGTTGGCTGTGGTCTGAAAATGTTGTTTTTCTTTTGTTAATGTGTAGATCTACTTGTTATAGTAAATGATCTAAAAGAAATTTGTGTTGTTAGAAAATTTTAGTGTTTTATAAAAAGATTGGTTTTATACTGGAATGATTTTCCTTCACATATATGATAGATCAATGACTTGTGATATAACACCCTAAACCCCAAAATAATATATATTATAATTTTTACCATATTTTTGTAAAACTTTACGGCGAAAAAATAATACTTTCATAGGAAAAATAAATTTTTATTAGTTATTTAGGATATCAGATTTTTCAAAATACAAATGTTACACTTTAGCCTTTTTTTTTTTTCCTCATATAAAAAAATGCAATCTCAATAAACTTGATTTAACTATAATTTCTTAACTTAATTCCAAAAACTTACTAATACTTATAAGGTTTTCATACAAAAAAGTTGTTTCTTATTAAATAAATAAAATACAACTTATAACTCTCATTTCCGATATACATCACCTACTAGATCGGGGTTTCTCTCAAAGTTGAACGTCAAGACTCATTCACAAGAAAGGGGGGTTTGAATTGTGATTTCACCTTTTTAAAATTCCAGTTAAAAACTTAAGAAAATAACTCAAGATTGATATTGGTTGTAAAAACAGAAAACGGAGAAGTTCTTGGTTTCTGACCAGAAAATGGAGAACGTTTTTGGTTAGTTAAAATCAACAATTTAACTTATCTATTTAACTTGATAATCAAACAGACTGAAAGTAAATAGATAAGGGAAGAGATATCACACAGAGATATATCTTGGTTCACCCAACTCGGGTTATGTCTAGTCCTCACAACCGTGAGATTTTTCACTAGTGTTCAATACGAAGAACGTTCTTGGTTTTTACACCACCAGTCCAGATCAACCTTGATCTGTTACAATCTTCACCTTTCAACCTAGAAAGGATTTTTACAATCACCTTCAGCCTTGAAAGCATTTTTACAAACACACTCAATCTTACATAAAAGATAGACTTGAGTTACAAATGATGTGTATGATAAAAGTGTTTGAGATCCTGAAACTTCTCAACACTTGTTTGAGGTAAATGAAAATCAAACTCAATAAATAATGATCCAAAGATATAGTGAAGAGAGCTGGAGTTTACTTGAAGAGTTTTTTTGACTTGTTACTTGAACAAGTGTTGGTAGATTTATAAATTGAACTCTTGCCTTCATCTTCCAATTGATCTTCAATTTATAGATGTTAAAAGTCTTTGAATATTCAGTTTAAAATGAATATATCCGTTGGACACACTTCCCAAGTGTTAGATATATTTTAAAGCAATTAAACATATGTTTATTTGCTGTCCAGAACGTTCTTGATAAAACGGTGAACGTTCTTGCTTTTGGGTTTCATGAAAAACGTGAATGAGTGAGTGAATGAGTTGTCACATGTCAGTTGGCACTGTTTTGAGTCAGGTTTATGCAAAACTTTCAGCAGAATATTGTAAGTCCAATGTACTTGTGTCCTTACTCACAACTCATCAATTTGGAGATCAATCTTGAGGTTGTTTTCCACCTTTAGTTATTGATCTCGAGTTCTTGGCTTCACCAATGATTTGAGCAGTCTTGATACTGCTTAATATGTGGTTTATACTGTGTAAAATTATATGTTTTAATTCTGTCTTTAAAAGAGAATTAAAATCAGAATATTCTTTTGTAAAAAACAAGAACATTCTTCATTTCTTGTTTTGTTTGAGTGTTGAACTTTGACAGCTGTTATGTGTCAGTCCTTTGTCTCAAAAGCATGATGTACTTTATGCAAAAAGGTGAGCAACAGTGTCCTTGCTGTCATGGCTGTCATTTATCATAACTCATCAATTTGGAGATTGATCTTGATGTTTTGTTTTGCCTTTGTTGATCCTCTTTAATCGAATCTATCCAAAACAATCTTGTGTAGATTATTAACTTCCTCTGTGATGAATACTGATGTTTTGTAATGTAGATAGATGTACTTTTGTAGCCCAGATCGATATTAAATTACAACAAATTTTGCTTTTTGTAAACCATAACGTTCTTGGATTAAAGCTATGAAAACGGAGAACATTCTTCATTTCTGTTTTGAGTGATTCCTGGATTTCGAGAATTCTGATAGCTGTTGCATGTCAAGCTTTTCTGTTCTGTACGTGTGTCAGTGATGCAGTGACTTTATCATTTATGTCTAGTTTGTACTTGCTTACTTTAGCCATCAACTTTGGGGATTAGTCTTGCTTTTTATTCTTGATGTATTGCTTTATTTTTTGTTGATCTTACGGAAATAATCTGTCCAAAATGATCTTGAGTATATAATTATGTTCCTTTGTTGATTTGTGTGTGTAGAAACACATATTTGCAAACAAATTATAACATTTATAATATAAAATTATTCATAATATAAATGAGAAGAACACGCAAATACTCATAATAGTATAATATAAATGAGAAGAACACGCAAATACTCATAATATACCGTATCATAACACATCATGATATATCAAAATATTCAAGGAAATAATATCATATTATAACATCAAGTGACTCAAGTAAAATTATAATCTCATTATAATATTCATCAAATTATCTAAGAGAAACTATTATCACTTTTGAAATACATTAATCACAACAAAACAATCACAAGAAAATGCAATGTTATGCATGAGCTTAGACTCTACTTCTTCACAATTTGGTAGCATTTTAACTTTGAAGTAATTGGTTAGCAGACTTGATACTATGTTACCACGCAAGTGAACGGATAATTCAAATTGGTCATGTCCTCATAGATTCCCTCAACTCAACCCAAGACACATATACGCGACAGTCGAGGTAAACATGTGTTGCGTGGTAGCTTCTGACATTTGGATGGCTACCTCCACGTCACTTAGGAATTCTCCACTCGAATACCTCTAAGGTCTAATAATCTTTGCCTTAAGGTTCAACAGTAGACCATCACGATCAGACTCATTCGGTTGTACTTCCCCAACATCACTAGGCTTGTCGGCTCCTACCTATATGATGACAAGATAATTTCTACTTCAAAGACCCCTAACAACTAGGTTCTCCCATCGTTGGCCCAGGATACTCCATGAAAAGTATCGTCTCAAGCACAAGTTGAAATTACCACTATTTCATCAACTATGTGGTTACTTCAATATTCTCATCATAAATTTATAACATCACTTTCATCAATCATACATCATCATCATCATCACATAAACTTATATCATACAATGCATCCATATTTTATTATCAAATCACATAAACTTATATTGTACAATGTATCCATCTTTTATTATCACATCACATAAACTTATATCATACAATGCATCTATCTTTTATTATCACATCACATAAATTCGTCTAATCAAACATATGCTCAAAATTCATTTGACATCCAATATCACAATAATATCAAATACCACACATTCAACGAAATTAAATCAATCAACACCTTATAATTATTTTTATTCCACATTTTAATCTCACAATTTCCATATTTGCATATTAATTAATTTATCCCTCAAATGGCTATTGTCGTACATAGCAAACCCTGAATGAATCATTGGGGAAATACGATTTTTTCGTTCATCTGACAATATATTATACCCATGAATTCAAACTATTTATCACCCCTTACCTCAGTTTGACACTTTCATATGACATAAGAATCAGAAGAATTTTCGCAACTATGACATGTTAACAACGTAAAACAAACGAATCCAAAGCATGGACGAATTTGCAGAGTCAATGAAACATGGCTGATAATTTACGCATAGCATAAAAATCAGTTACATAACTAATAAAAATATTATGAGAAGAAGCATATTCAAAATCATGTGAAACAATTATCAGAAAAGGTCTCATTGATGCACTGGAGCAACGACACTCCGACGTCAAAAGTGCAAATGAGTTGTGCTTCTTAAAGGTTTCCACGAGAGGAATACAAAAACGATATCAATTTTTCAAGACGATGAAGGTGTTGGCCAATATTCGAGAAGACAACCGCGACAATGGTGGAAACCCATTTCTTTAAAATGTAATGATTGACGATTTCAAGCATAAGTAATGGAAGATTGTGTTTCGTGGAGTCTAGATATGGTGTTTGTGACACCCTAAATCCTAAAATAATATATATAATTGTTGAGACAAAATCTCTCAATTGATTTTAATGATAACAAAATTATTTAAAGATTATGATTGTGGTTAATACTAATCTGTGCTTTTGAGTGAATTATTATAAGAAAACAGGTTAATCCTCAACTAGATCAAAAGGGAGAAAAATCTGGGCTAAAACATTAAATGTTCAAGCTGGAGGATAGGTCAGAGGATGGGTCTTCAAGCTGAATAGCCATCCTCGCGGAAATAATGTTCTTAATTCATCAAAGGAAGTCAAAACAGCATCAATAAATAATTATATAAAGCATTTGATCAAAAGAAATCAAAAGGCCAGCTGTACAAGGTTCAAGAATGGTTCAACGTTGGGTTTTCAAGAAGTCACATGTTTGCAAAACACCATCCCATGTGCAAAGGCTAAGGGCAGCCCTATATTTCATTCTTGGATGATTGGAAAAATAAAGCAAAGTCAATATATAGAAAGGCAACTTCAAACAAACTCAAAATAGAAGTCACAAGTCTTGAAGAATGAAAAAAGCAAAAGGCTACACAAGACCAAAGTCCAATGACTAGGCTGAGGATGGACAGCATAGGTCCAAGGATAGCTGGATGGCAGTTCTGTAATTTCAGCTCAAAGACCATTGGATTATTTGATGCATCCTCCTCAATGGTCATGAAGTTGTTTAACACATGGAAGAGCTGTCAAGGACTCTATAAAACGCAGGAAGCTCTTCTTCATTAAATACACAACAAATATTGCAGAAAAAGATCAAGAATCTTAAAGTTTATCATAAGCAATATTCATCCTCTCATCATACTTTCTACATCCATACACTAGATCTTTGAAATATCTTTTTAGAAAGTGTTTAAGTTGAGAGAAAACAAATCATACTCATATCACTCTGTAATTTTCAAGTAAGTTGTACTTGAAAATATTTGAAAGTTGATTGTAAGCTTGGTGAAGCTTGAGAATACACAAAGTGTAATCATCCTCTGCAAGAGGCTGATCTGTTTGATCTTTAGTGAAATCTCACAAGGTTGTGAGGACTGGACATAGCCATCATTGGGTGAACCAGGATAAAAGATTGTGTCTCTATCTCTTTACATTTCCTTGCATTTATTCTGCTTTCATTTGAAAAGTTTAAAAAACCATTTTTCAGATCGCATCCTCTCTAAGATGACAGAAATTCATAAACACTTGAAATTATTTTTAAAAGCCAAAATCCCTATTCAACCCCCCTTCTAGTGATATTTAGCTCCATCAATAATAATTTGTACCCTATTTTTATAAAAAAAAATTGGAGCGGAGAAATAAAAATCCATCTAGAGGAAAAAGAAACTTTTACAAGTTATTTAGGATATCACATTTCTCAAAATATAAAAGGAACACTATAACTTTTTTTCCTCCTATAAAACAGTATAATCTCCATAAACTTGATTTAACTAGAATTTCTTAATTTAATTCCAAAAATTTACTAGTACTTATAAGGTTTTCATACAAAAATTCGTTTCTAATTAAATAAGTAAAATACAACTTATGACTCTCATTTCCGGTATCATCATTCAGAGCAGAGTTTCTCCCAAACTTGAATTTGAATACTCATAAGCCTATAATAAGTGCAATTTTGCAAACGCAAGGCCAATTCAATCAAACAAAAACAACGAAGGAAAAATATAAATAAGAAGAACACACAATTAATCATAATAAAACCGTATCATTACACAAATATTCTTCAAGGAAAAATATCACATTATAAAGTCAAAATCACTCAACGAAAAATCAATACATTTCACTATAATATCAAATAATCTAAGATAAATTATCATCGCATACGATACATATTAATCACAACAAAACAATCACAAGAAAATGCAATGATATCCATGAGCTTAGACTCTACTTCACAATTTGGAATCATTCTAACTTTGAAGTACTTGGTTATAAGGTTTGGTACTATGCCATCACACAAGTGGACGAACCATTTAAATTGGTCATTTCCTCATAGATCCCCTCAACTCAATCCGAGGCACATATACGCGACAATCGAGGTAAACATATGTTGCATGGTAGCTCCCGACATTTGTAAGGCTACCTCTAAGTCACCTAGGAATTCTCCACCTGAATACCTCCAAGGTCTAACAATCTTGTAAGGCTCAACCAGTGACGGATCTTGCACAAAATATTAGGGGGAGCGATAAATATTAACTAAAATATTATAATTGAAATTCATAAAAGTGTTTTATTAAAGATTCAACATAAAATCAATACAAAATAAAAATATGATCTGTGAAAAGAGACATTTACAAAATAACCAAAACAATATAATCTGTAAAAAGAGTTTTATCATACAGTTCACGAATTAACTAAAACAATTTACAATTGAAAAATAGTATCACACTATATCATATATCAATTGTTAACATGTAAAAGTTTGTTAATAGGTAGTAGATGTGTTGCTAATTAGGGTGTTAGAGTTTGTCTGTTCGATATTTGTTTGTTTATCATTCAAATTAAGTAGTTTATCTGTATATAGAGCTCGTTGTATTAATTTTATTATATTTTATCAGTATAAATTCTAATAAATATTAGCCTCGTTTCTCGTTTATCTCTTCAATCGCGTAATTTCTAATATGATATCAATGACTTTTTTGTGATTTAAGAACCATTGAATAATCTTCGTTGCATTGTGGTAAAGATAAGAAGAAGATTATTTGCTGACAAGAATCATTGACTTTTTTTTTTACTTTATTTATAGAGAAAAATTATTAAGTAGGAAGGGAAAAGAACAAGAATCTTAAAAAGATAAGAAGCAGATTGATATATGATATAGTACGAGAATAAAGACCAAAAAGTGACGCTAGCGACTGGCCGCAAGGAATAGTTGAATTTTATGAAAAATTAGAATTTCGAATTTTAATTCTAATAATTATTTATTTTTATCATTCGAATCAATTCGAATAGAGTAAAGAAATTCTAGTTAGAAAGTTAAATAGTACTTTTTAGCTATATATATATATATATATATATAGAATCATAACGAGTGAGAGCGAGAGCAATCTAAGCTGAGAAATGAGGGAAGAGGGAGAACAATAAATGAGAGAAGAAAGGAAAAGAGAGGGAGGGGAGAGACAATGTCAGTTTCTCAAATCCCTAAAGGTGTAGAGATATTTTAGTAACTTATTATTATTTTAATAATCTATCATTATTATTTATAAAAATAAAAAATACAGAGGATGTCGTGGCATCTGCCCGCTCATTCAATTGTACTTATATGATGAAAAAATAATCTCCACTTCAAAAACGCTCATTAACTTCAAAAATTTCCAACATACTTTTTGTCCCCTTGTTGGCCTAGACTACTTCATTAAGAGCATTATGTTTATGACAAGTTGGAATCACAATTATTTCATCAACTAAGAGGTCACATTAAGATACTCATCACAATTTGATAACATCTCAATCGTTAGTCACCATCATCATCATCATATATTATTATGTCACACAATATGTTTTTCAAGGTTTATCATCACATTACAAATTTATAACAGGGCTATCATCAATAACACATGTTGTTAAAATCGGAGATCAACCAGTCCCTAAACTAAGAATGTTCTTGGTTTCTGTAAAGAAACGCAGAATGATTGAAAATGAAACAGAGATTGATCAGATTGTAAACGAAGAACGTTTTCCGTTTTCTGACTAACAGAATTAAAGCTTTCTTTTCTAAAATGAACACACACAATTGTTAACCTAGTTCAGAGATAAACTCATACGTCTTGGGGACTAGATCTGACTTGAATTATCACTAATATGAGATGAAATGATTACAACTTTTGCACTTATGCGCTAACAGTTTCTACACACTTCGCCAAACTGCAACTTTTCATTTTATCTATTCTCTACACTCTCTCTGTTTTGTTAGGCTTGCTTGCTTTGGCTTATATACAGGTTGTTTACAATTTAGGAGTAACAAATTAAAGTAGTTACAACTAACTAACTGAAAACTAACTCCCCAAAAATATATTCTATCTCCAAAAGGCTTCTTATTTTAGTACCACATATTACAACACATCATCAACATCATCACATAAACTTATCTCATACAATGCATCCATATTTTATCACATCACGTAAACTCGTCTAATTAAACATATGCACAAAATTCATTCGACATCCAATATCACAATAATATCAAATATCACACGTTCAACGAAATTAAATCAATGAAAACCTTTTAAATGTTTATATTCCACATTTTAATCTCACAATTTTCATATTTACACATTAATTAATTTATCCTTCAAATGGCTATTGTTGTACGTACCGAGCTCCGAAGGAACGTTGGGAAATACGACTTTCCCTTTCATCTCACAATATTATACTCATGAATTAAAACAGTCTCTCACCCCAGAAATCAATGGGAGTTTTCAACATAAACTGCATAACAATATTGTATATGCAACGATTCGAAAATAAATGGCAAATTCACGAAATCGCCGAGACACGACTGATTAATTATGCGGAGCAAAAAAATCAATGTTAAATAATTAATAATAATTTTATGAGCAAAAATGGAGTCAAAAACGACGAGCAAAAACTGCATAAAAAGTCTCACCTACTCGTTGGAGCGTCAGAAAGATCCGACGTTGACTTCACCAAAAAACGCAAATAAGTAGGATTCTCTAAGGTTTTGACTAGAGGAATTCAAAAATAATGTCATTTTTTTGAAACAACAAAAGTGTTGGCCATAAAGTTCTAAAAATTCACCAAAGAAGGAAAAACTATTGTTTCAGTCGTCATTCTTCTAAAAGAATAAAGGGTTGGATATGTCGATCCACTGTGACCAACCTTAATCATGTACTAGTAGCAAATACAACTCATGGTGGCACACCATTGGAGAAGAAGAGGGAGTTGCAATTTTTGGTTGAGGGGTATATGTGAAAATGGGAGGGAATTTGTTTATCTTGCTATTAGAGAATGAACCAAACAAAATTGTGAAGTAGCAATGTCAATTTACAAGGAATGGGGTTTGAATTGTAAATCCACCTATTTAAAATTTCCTGTTAAAATCTTAAGATAACTCAAGATTGATCTTGGTTGTGAAATTAGAAAACGGAGAACGTCCTTGGTTAGTTAAAATTTAGTAATTCAATTTATGTATTTAACTTGATAATCAATCAAACTGAAAGTAAATAGATAAGGGAAAAGATACCACACAAGGATATATCATGGTTCACCCAACCCGGATTACGTCCATTCCTCACAACCGTGAGATTTTCCACTAAGTGTTCAAAACAAAGAACCTTCTTGGTTTTACAGCACCTAGCTCAATCAACCTTGATCTGTTACAAACTTAAAACCTTTCCACCCAGAAAGGAGTTCAATCAGGTCACCTATCAACCTTGATAGGATTTCTTACAATCTACCTAAAGTATATTAAACTCTTATAGTTCGAGTTTTACAATAATGATGAGATTGTTTTGTTAGAATCTGAGATGTCTCAACTCTTGTCTGATATCTGATTCTTTAATAGAGAAATACACGAGAATGATTCTAGGAATCGAATGGGAAAAATCAGAACTGATTCAATGCATGTGAGTGAGAGAAATTCAAGTATGATTGAAATGAGTAATGAATTTTCTTAGTACTTGAAGCTCTAATTTCTTCTTGAGCATTGGCCTTCCTTTTATAGGCTTTTAGGACATTTAATAATGGTCAAAAGAGCTGTTGGTAGTGCTCTGTCAGTTTTGACCAAAACCAATATATATGAATAAAAATATTCCATCCTTTGAACACTTTATGAAATGTGTTTGACTGGGTGTTTTTCTTCGTTCTTGATCAGAATTCTTTTGTGCTTAATGATTCTTTATACCTCATATATATTTGTTGATGATATTGCTTCGATCTGGAGATTTGATTCTGCCAAAATAGCTTGGAGAATGATGACAGTCTGCTGGAGAATGATGTTGAAAATTCTGGAGACTGATGACAATTCTGGAGACTGGTCTGAACATTCTAGAGACTAATCTGATCATTCTGGAGATTGATCTGATGATTCTGGAGACAGATCTGATCATTCTTGAGACTGATCTGATCATTCTGGAGACTGATGAGAACTTTCTGCAGATTGATGTTATTATTCTAGAGGTTGATGTTTAACATGTTGGAGAATGATGTCAGCATGTTGGGGATTAATCTTAACATGCTGGAGAATGATGTTCGCATGCTGGAGAATAATGTTAACATGCTAGAGAATGATTAGAATGTTGTCAACAATGTTCTTCGTTCTTGACAGCCAAGCTGGAGAAGGTTCAGATCTGTTTGGTCTTGCTAATTCGAGATTCTCTCTCTTTGTGATTCAAGTAGTTTCTTTGAATCTGATCATCTCAGTTTGTTCCTTGCCAAGTGCTGATCATATAGATGTAAAATGTTTGCTTAGAAGTATTTTAATTGTGAACTTGTTTTAAATGAATGTAATATGTGAAGTAGCAATGTCAAGTTACCAGGAAGGGGTTTGAATTGTAATCTTGCCTAATTAAAATTTCTGTTAAAAACTTAAGAAAAACAACTCAAGAATGATCTTGGTTATGAAGATAGAAAACAGAGAACATTCTTGGTTAGTTAAAATCACAGTTTTTAGTTTCTCTATTTAATTTGATAATAAGAATGACTGAATGTAAATAGAGATAAGGAAGAGATACCACACAATGATATATCCTGGTTCACCCAACTCGGGCTACGTCCAGTCCTCACAACTGTGAGATTTTCACTAAGAGTTCAAAAATGGAGAACAATATTTTGGTTACACAGTTAAAGATCAACATTGATATGTAACTACAATTCATTTCCACCCAGAAAGGATTCAATCAAGTCACCTAACAGTTCTATAGGATTTTACAATTCACTCTTTAATCACACTCAAACTATAAACAATCCTTATAGTTATGAGTTTATACAATAATGATTTAAGAAGATTGGTTGAATCTGATTATGCTCAACTCTTGTTTGAGAATAGATTCAGGATAAAAAGAACTCAGTAAAATAAGCTGGAAGTGTATGGTAGTTTCAGACTAATTCTTTTTGTGAATGAGATGCCTTCAAGAATGCAAGTGAATATGATTTGATGAGAATACTTGGCACTTGAAGTTCTTAATAGTGCTGAGTATTTGCCTTCCTTTTATAGACGATTTGAGCATTTAATTATGGTCAGAAAGAGCTGTTGGTAGTGCTCTGTTACTTTTGACCAAAACAATATAAGTGAATAAAAATAATCCATCCATGTGAACAGTTTTGGGCTTTGCTGAAGTGGACTGTTTTATTCAAGTTTGATCAGATTTCCTGCGCATTTAATGATCCCTTAAGCTTCGAAAATATTCGTTATTAATTGGACTTTGATCTGGAAGTTTGATTTAATCCAAAAGCACTAGACTTTTCATTTATTTATTTGTTCCAAAGCAATAATTTCTTTTTTTTTTTATTCAAACTATCATAAATAACCTTCTAACACTTCTTTAGATAAATTTTTTTTCTTAAAATAATTACATTCCATCGTAACTACTTTACAAAATATTAAATAACGAACATAATAATAATTATAATAAAATATTATTATAAAGTTAAACATTACAAAGGATAAATAAATTTTCTAAAATTTGATTAAACCACACAATACAAATATTTTAAATCAATAAATAATTTAGTTAAACTACTACAATAAAGACATAAAAGCAAACACATAGAAAATTATCACATTACGACAAAATTATATATAATACTAATTTATTATAATATTACTAAAATAAAATTAAAAAAAAATAATTAAAAAAATTTGGAGTGTCGATTTTCATTGGTAATATTAGTGGTGGCCGAAATCACAATCTAAAGATGGTGGTGTGATTTTTGACGAAGAGAAACAAGGCGCTTTGAGTTCTTATTCAGGTTACGAATGAAAGAGGATGATGAGAGGAACAAGAACATGATGATGGTGTTGCGTGGCACTCACTATGGTGGCCGAAAATAGCTTGAGACGGAGGCGGCAATGGCGGAGCAGAGTTTATGATTATTGTGCATCATAGAGACATGGAGCAAGTTTGATGAATGTGATTGATGAGGATGATTATCCAACCATGGCGGCAATGAATCACAAAAAAAAAAATATATATATATATATATGGGTAGCTAGTGAGGGTTCTGTGAGTTGGCGTAATCTCATGAGGAAGAAGGAGTCTGCATTGCACATTTTTAAGTTGTAGAAGGGGTGCAGCTAGCAATTACCTATGTGCATAAGTAATAGATTTAAAAGGCCTCAAACAGAGTAGTCCAAAGTCCATGTTGAAATAGTAAAAGAGGGTGTAGCAAATTGGTCGCTGGTGCAAATAAGAAAGTCCATTGCAGTGTAACAAAGGCTCAAATGGTGTGCAGAACTAGAAAACAAGGTGTGAATAGCAGTCTGATCCAAAATTTATTTATTTTTTATTTCTAAAAATCCTAAATAAATAAATAATTTATTTTACTCATCCACACTAGAAATTTTTTCTCCAAAATACTCATTTTAACATAATATTATTTTTCCTTAACAAAAATAAATAAATAAACAAATATATATAATTTTTAACCACTAAATCAAATATATATAAAATCATCACATCATAAAAAACACATATATCCAGAAAATTAATCATTCTATTTATCAACATATATCCTAAAACACTTTAAATATCACATTAACTCAGTAAAATAGTATTTTAATTAATTAAATAGTCTATTATCAAATTTTGGATGTTACATGTGATAGTAGATATAAATGAAAAGTCAAATTTTGAACACTTTGAATTTTCGCTCAAAATATTAAGGAATTTATGTTGGAAATTTTGATCATTAAGTTTTTGTATTTTTTTATTGTTGAAAAGATTCTAAAATGTGTATTTAGAGCTAAGGATGAAAGAAATTTCTTAAGAGAAATGTTCCCCCTCCCTAATTCGAAAAGTAAATGTTAGGATTTGGGATTTCAAAATTTTTCTTGTGTACAAAAAGGTTGTGATCTTGGTGTTAAAAATGGTTGAAAACCTAGAGTTTTACTTAAAGTGTTGTTGAAAATTTTAGGGTTTTGGAAATGTAACAAAAATATTGAAGTTGGAACTTTGAAAAAGATTTACAAGTGTTGGTGTTGTAAGTAAAAGTTGAAGACATTTGAGGTATTTAAAAGAAAACAAGTGTGTCTGATTTATGAAAAATAAAAAAGATTTGAGTTTGAAGACTTTTTGTGAACGTTAAAGCCTTGAATGAATTTTAGAAAAAAACCATTTTGGTGAATAAAGTGGGAAAATTCCTAGAATGTATTTAAGGATAAATAGTTGGATTGGGTTTATATTTGAAAGTATTGAGTGTTGATTTTAACTTAAGACGGTTCTTTATTTAAGGTGTGGGAGATTTTAGAGAGGTTGTAGATTGTGATTCAGGAGATTTGAGAGGTAAGGGCACATTCTGAACTCGACATACAATGTTTGCTTAGAAGTATTTTAATTGTGAACATGTTTTAAATGAATGTAGTATGTGAAGTAGCAATGTCAAGTTACAAGGAAGGGGGTTTGAATTGTAATCTTGCCTAATTAAAATTTCCTGTTAAAAACTTAAGAAAAACAACTCAAGAATGATCTTGGTTATGAAGATAGAAAACGGAGAACGTTCTTGGTTAGTTAAAATCACAGTTTTTAGTTTCTCTATTTAATTTGATAATAAGAATGACTGAATGTAAATAGAGATAAGGAAGAGATACCACACAATGATATATCCTGGTTCACCCAACTCGGGCTACGTCCAGTCCTCACAACTGTGAGATTTTCACTAAGTGTTCAAAAACGGAGAACAATCTTTTGGTTACACAGTTAAAGATCATCCTTGATATGTAACTACAATTCATTTCCACCCAGAAAGGATTCAATCAAGTCACCTAACAATTCTGATAGGATTTTACAATTCACTCTTTAATCACACTCAAACTATAAACAATCCTTATAGTTATGAGTTTATACAATAATGATTTAAGAAGATTGGTTGAATCTGATTATGCTCAACTCTTGTTTGAGAATAGATTCATGATAAAAAGAACTCAGTAAAATAGGCTGGAAGTGTATGGTAGTTTCAGACTGATTCTTTTTGTGAATGAGATGCCTTCAAGAATGCAAGTGAATATGATTTGATGAGAATACTTGGCACTTGAAGTTCTTAATACTGCTGAGTATTTGCCTTCCTTTTATAGAAGATTTGAGCATTTAATTATGGTCAGAAAGAGCTGTTGGTAGTGCTCTGTTACTTTTGACCAAAATAATATAAGTGAATAAAAATAATCCATCCATGTGAACAGTTTTGGGCCTTGCTGAAGTGGACTGTTTTATTTAAGTTTGATCAGATTTTCTGCGCGTTTAATGATCCCTTAAGCTTCGAAAATATTCGTTGATAATTGGGATTTGATCTGGAAGTTTGATTTAATCCAAAACTGTTTGGAAAGGAATAAACAACTTTTGCAGATTTGAGAAAACTGATTCTGCATAAATGGAGATTGTTCTTTCAGAAACGGAGATTGATGATCAAAAAAGGAGATTGATGATCAATCTGATCTGATAGTCTTCTGGACAGTCTGGGGACTGATAATCAATCTTGAGGTTCAATCTTGTTTCAACTTTCTTGACAGTTCCAGACTGGAGAAAGTTGCAGTCCGTTTTGACTTGCTTGGATTCATGATGCTTTATCTCAGTGAATCAAAAGCTTCTTTAAGCAAGAATGATTCCTACTCGTTCCTTGCCATGTACTGATGAAATTAGTATAAAGATTTGAGACAAAAGCTCTGTTGAAATAGTGGAGAATGATTGGTCAAGTAGCTGTGAAGAACAGTCTTGATTCTGTAGAACATTCTCCATTTTGTACAACTTATGGTCAAGAATATTCTGTTTAGTTTTTCATCTGATTTCTTTGTTTTGCTTGGTTCCTACCTTTAATAAAAATACTTAAGAGCACAGATTAAATTAATATAACAATTAGAATCATAATTAACATTCTTAATTAACCTTTGTTTATTTTCATCAAAATTAATTTGAGAGTTTGTCTTAACAGTATGTTGGTGTGTTGCTATACATGACTATGTGAAATACTTAAATTATGTATACTTGGTGTTATGGTGTGAAATTTCTATGTAAATGAGTTGGTTAATTTTATTATGTATTTACAAATGAGGATAAATAAGTAGAATTAGTCAAACTTTACTTATATTTAAGACCACAAAATATGAATTTTTTGTTTCTTATATTCGATATTAAAGGGAGTATATAGTATTTTGTGAAGATGGAAACACGAGAAGGGGGTTGAATTGTGTTTGACAAAGTTGATAACTTTTTGCTAATTTGATGAAGGTTGGTTGATTTTTAGGAATTACTTAGATAAAAAGCAATGAATTCAGAGGCAACAAACAATGAAAGCATAAATAATTGGACATAGATTTATCATGGTTCACCACTAACTTGACTACATTCAGTCCCCTCATTCAGAAGACTTTAATCCACGAATTCAAATACCTTGATTTACAAAACACCTGGCCATCCAATCCCGTCTTCCCAAACAACCTGACAACCCCATACTTTTGAGGAACTAACCACCCTGACCCTACAAACCAAGTCTTCTCCTAACAACCTGACAACCCCAGATTTAAGAAGAAACTAAACCACTATCTGGTTGTATACAAAAGATTGGAACTTTAAGTGTTTGTTTCTAACTAAGCTGATTTCAAAATAACTCTAACACTCTAAGAAAAAATACTTTGAAAATATTTCTAACTTGAACAAGTGTTTCTCTCTTTGAACTCTAAGATGAATTTGAAATTTTGAGCTTATGAGTTCTTCTACTCTTTTCTGATTTTCGATGATCTTCTTCTTCAGCATCGAGTATCTATTTATAGATAAAATTAGGGCTTCAATTTAGTTATTGTTTAATTCTGAATTGTATCTCCATTCCTTGATTGATCAACAATGATCTTATTCAAAAATAGTTCTAAACAAGATGCTTTTTCATAATATGTTCTTTAGTCAATTATTTATTTCTGATATCAATCTGAGCAGTTCTGCTAGATTGATTTTGTTCATATTTTGTTCAGATTGAGTTTGTAAATTCTTCAGATTGATATTATTCATATTTTGTTGTAGATAAATCTTGATTAAATCTTCTTGTAAATAATTCATATCTTCTTGTGATAAATCTTGATCAAATCTTCTTTTCAACTTAGTTAAGGATTTTCTTCCCAGTCATAAATCAGAATCAAATTTTATTTTAGATTTTATTCAAAAAAATTGACCATATCTTCTTTTCAACTTAGTCAAAGATTTTCTTCAATCATAAATCTGAATCAAATCTTATTTTAGATTTTCTTCAAAAACATTAATCTTCTTTCATACTATGTGAAGTCAAATATATTGTTCTCATAAAATACTTTTGTTAACATCAAAACTCTAAATATAAAACCAAATTGGTTCCAACATTTTGTAATATATGTGAAGACTTTACACTTTGCCCCAATAACTAACACAAAATGAAAATATTTACTAGTTTGTATTTACGTTTTATTTATAATTTATAATAAAATACAATAATAGAAAAAATTAATAATATACAATAATCAATACTAATGTTAAACTATACACAAACAAGCAGAAACAAGTCATGCAAATCGTAGATACCTGCATAACTTTCATCAACGTATAAAAACAAAAGCTGCAACGGAGACCAAATCAGGAACAGAAGAGATAGAGCATATGAATGTAGTTAAGATATGGATAAATTAGTAATTAATTAATGGAGATGAAGGATTTCATCCCATACCCTAATTTGGAAGGGAAGAAAAATAAGACGAGATGATGGAATAGGAAGAAATAGATTCCACCAAGTTTCTTTTCAATATTACAACCTTGTTAAAAACATATAACCAATGGAAATGTTACATTTCATCTTATTTCATCGTATACTACCAATCCAAACAAATCTTTAGTAGTGAATGGACTAAAGGTAGTTGGGGACGGACCCATTTAGTAGGTAGTATGGGGCAATAATCTACACTTAGTTTTAAAAAATAAATATTTTTAGTATTTAATACACTAAAAAAATAAATTATAAATTATATGATAAAGAAAAAAATCTTTGTCATAATTTGTACTTCCATTATATTTAGATTTTTTTAAAATGTGTAAGTGTTGTTATAATAGTCTTTCAATGTATTAAAATTACAAAAACAAAATTAAATGTGTTTTTATTAGTCATTTTAATATTTAAATGTGTCTATAGTTTTTTTTTTTTTTTTGCAATAAAAGTGTAATTTTAGTTAATTAATTTAGTCCTAATTTATCGCTAGTAAGTTTGATCTATGAATTTACTAACAATAGAGACAATTTAAAATATATTTGTATTTTTGTTAAATTCCATCACATGCAATAAGAGTTGAAAGAGATATATAGTATCTAACTAATCAAAAAATTTGTATTTGTTCCTTGATAAAGCTAACAATTTGGTAGAGAATTAGTATAAAAATCAATTTATTTATATCTCTCAGAGAAGGGCTATATAGTGTTGGGTATTGGACTCCCTTCCTATGTGGAGAAAAGTCCAAATATTGTAGTCCATGTGTCTCACTTATTTAAGTGGAGAGTGGTCTAAATAGGGTTGCAAGAGAGAGATATTTTGAGAGGAAAGACAATCACCAAAAGAGAAAAGAGAAGAGTAAACCCTATTCCCGATTTTGTTAAATCAATCTCAGAAAAACAACGATCGTGCATTCGTTAACCGTTGGATCAGGCTGAAATTTGGACAGTAGGTTCGCAGCATTCAGGGCTTCATTTTCAACGGTCGGATCGGCGAAAAGACGTCTGGAGAGGGAGAAATCGTGCTCGCACAGCAGCAGGTTTTTGAGTGTTTTTTTTTTTTCTTGCTTTTCATTTGTAAGCTTTAGCACTTTGTTATTTTGGCAGGTTATAGGCACACTTTGTGCATCTTTTTTAGACTCTCTTGTACCCTTATTTGATTATAGTGGAACTATTTCTTTGGTCTGGACGACTCGTGGTTTTTACCCTTGCATTGAGGGATTTTCCACGTTAAAATATCGGTGTTCTTTATGTTGTTTTATTTTGATTAATTTGCTGCAATATGTTTGTTGTTGCTCCTCACGGGTTCTTGCAAGTTGGGGGAATTTTATATCCGCTGCGTATTACTTGTTATTGTGTTTCTGTGTTTATTCCCCAACAGAGTGGCATCAGAGCTCTTGGTTAAAGGGTTATTTGACTTGCTTGAAGGATGAAGGCAAATATGAATATAAAGATGGTATGCTTGAATGGTACTAATTACCATTTGTGGAAGGGCAAGATGAAAGATTTGTTATTTGTGAAGAAAATGCATCTTCCTATTTTTGCTTCTAAAAAGCCGGATAATAAATCTAAGGAAGACTGGGAATTTGAACATCAACAGGTATGTGGTTTTGTTAGACAATATGTAGAAGATAATGTTTATAATCATATTGCTAATGAGACAAATGCAAAAACTATGTGGGATAAGATACAAACTTTGTTTGCCTCTAATTCAGGGAATAATAAATTATTCTTACTGAATAGTTTCATAAGTTTGAAGTATAAGGAGGGAACGTCTATTTCGGACCACTTGAGTGAATTCCAGGGGTTCCTTGATCAAATGTCTGGAATGGGTATCAAGTTTGATGATGAGCTATTGGGATTATTTTTACTGTTATCTTTACCAGAGTCTTGGGAGACATTTCGGGTTTCTATAAGGAGTTCAACTCCTAATGGTGTTGTTTCTCTGGAAACGGCTAAGGGTGGTATTTTGAATGAGGAGATGAGAAGAAAGGCACAAGGTTATTCATCTCAATCTGAAGTTCTTGTCACTGAAAATAGGGGAGAAGTCAGAAAAAAGAACCGAAGGGTGGTAGAGAAAACAGCAGAAGCAAGTCCAAGTCTAGATACAAAAATGTGGAGTGTCATTATTGTCGTAGAATAGGGCACATACAGAAGAATTGCTTTCTGTGGAAAAAGGAGAACAAAGGCAAGAAGGGTAAGCAGAAACAAAGGAGTCGTGATGATGATAGTGATGATGACTGTGTTACTACTGCTACTAATGATGATCTTGTTATTCTCCGTGACTATGAGTCAATTAATCTTGTATCTGATGAGAGCATGTGGATAATTGATAGTGGTGCTACACTACATGTTACACCGAGGAAGGAGTTCTTCACATCTTATACTTCAGGTGATTTTGGAGTTTTGAAGATGGGTAATAATGGTGTATCTAAGGTAATTGGTGTTGTTGATGTATGCTTGCAAACCAACATGGGAATGCAATTGTTGCTTAAATGAGTTTAACATGCTCCAAATGTTCGCTTCAATTTGATCTCCGTGCATATGCTTGATGAAAGTGGTTTTGATAATCACTTTGCTTCTGGAAAGTGGAAACACAGTAAAGGTAACTTGGTTGTGGCTAGAGGGGAGAAAATTAGTAAATTGTATTGGACAAAAGCTTTAGTTGCAAAAGACAGTGTGAATGTCGTGGATATGGAATCATCTTTGTGGCACCGAAGGCTTAGCCATATCAATGAAAAGGGGTTAAATTGCTTAGCTAAAAAGGATGTGCTTCCAGGATTGAAGAATGTAGATTTGGAGAAATGTTCTCACTACATAATTGGTAAACAAACTAGAGTATCCTTCAAAAGGCATCCTCCCTCTAGAAAGTCAGAGTTGCTTCAGTTAGTGCATTCTGACGTCTGTGGCCCTTCAAAGGTAAAATCTTTTAGTGGTGCACTTTATTTTGTTACTTTTATTGATGATTGTTCCAGGAAACTATGGGTTTATGTTCTGAAGACAAAAGACCAAGTGTTGGAGAAATTCAAACAATTTCATGCTTTGGTTGAGAGACAGACAGGCAAGAAGCTGAAACGTGTTCGTACTGACAACGGTGGTGAGTATTGCAGACCCTTTGATGTCTATTGCAAACAGCAGGGTATAGCACATGAAAAGACTCCTCCTAAAACTCCTCAGCTGAATGGTTTAGCAGAGAGGATGAATCGAACACTTGTTGAGAGAGTGAGGTGTATGCTCTCTGAAGCTAAGTTGCCTAAACATTATTGGGGTGAGGCACTGTACACGGCGGTGCATGTTATTAATCTTACTCCTACTATCGCTTTGAATAGTGAGGTACCAAACAAGGTATGGTTTGGGAAGAATGTCAAGTATGATCACTTGAGAGTCTTTGGTTGCAAGGCTTTTGTGCATGTTCCGAAGGATGAAAGATCCAAGTTGGATGCAAAGTCAAAGTAATGTATCTTCATTGGTTATGGTGAGTATGAATTTGGCTACAAGTTGTACGATCCTATAAACAAAAAGGTTATCAGAAGTCGTGATGTAGTGTTCATGGAAGACCAAACTATTGAAGACATTGATAAGGTGTAGAAGACTACACTTGAGAGAGATAACTTGTTATCTGATGGTGATCCAGTTCGGTCACCTGCTCCTAATTTGGATACTACTGATGGTAATGTTCAGAATGATGAGCCACATAATTGTGTTGATGATCATCGACTTAGAGATGAGGTAAATATTCCAACAAGTGAAGATCATGAGTTGTCACACGATGAGAAACTTAGTGATGCTTCTGAATCATCTCTAACCCAACTCAGGAGGTCTAAGAGGCAGAGACAACCATCTACAAGGTATGTGTCTGATGAGTATGTGAATTTGACTGATGAAGGGGAACCTGAGTGTTTTCAAGAGGCCATGGAGAGTGAAGAAAGTCAAAAGTGGTTAGATGCAATGCATGATGAGATGAAATCCTTGCATGATAATCACACTTATGATTTGGTGAAGTTGCCAAAAGGCAAAAGGGCTTTCGAAAACAGGTGGATCTATAGAGTGAAACTTGAGAGTAACTCAAAGTCTCCGAGGTATAAAGCCAGATTAGTGGTGAAAGGTTTCCGTCAAAGAAAGGGTGTTGATTTTAATGAGATTTTCTCACCTGTGGTAAAAATGTCATCAATTAGAACCGTGTTGAGTTTGGTAGCTGCTCTTGACTTAGAGGTAGAGCAAATGGATGTAAAAAAGGTTTTCCTTCATGGTGATTTGGAGGAAGAGATTTACATGAAACAACCTGATGGTTTTCTTGTTGAAGGCAAGGAAGACTATGTGTGTAGACTAAGAAAGAGTCTATACGGTTTGAAGCAAGCTCCAAGGCAGTGGTACAAAAAGTTTGAGTCTGTTATGTGTGACCAAGGATACATGAAGACTACTTCTGACCATTGTGTATTTGTTAGAAAATTTTCTAACGATGATTTCATTATCCTGTTATTATATGTTGATGACATACTTATTGTTGGGAAAAATATTTCCAAGATTGACAGGTTAAAGAAGCAGTTGGGCGAGTCCTTTGCCATGAAAGACATGGGAGCAGCTAAACAGATTCTTGGCATAAGAATCATGCGTGACAGAAAGGAGAAGAAACTTTGGATGTCACAAGAACACTATATTGAGAGAGTGTTGCAAAGGTTTCAAATGGAAAACTCTAAGGCTGTAAGTACTCCTCTTGTTGCTCATTTTAAGTTGAGTTATAAACAAAGTCCTTCTAGTGAAGATGAGAAAAGATACATGGAACGAGTTCCTTATGCTTCTGTTGTGGGTAGTTTGATGTATGCAATGGTGTGTACAAGACCAGATATTGCGCATGCTGTTGGTACAGTCAGTAGATTTTTGTCTAATCCAGGTAAAGAGCATTGGAATGCTGTAAAATGGATTTTGAGGTATCTTCGTGGTACTACATGTACGAGGCTTTGTTTTGGAGGTGACAAACCTATTTTGGTGGGGTACTCCGACTCAGATATGGCTGGAGATATTGACTCGAGAAAGTCAACTTCAGGCTACATGATTAAATTTGCAGATGGGGTTGTGGCTTGGCAGTCGAGATTACAGAAATGTGTAGCATTGTCTACAACTGAGGCAGAGTTCATTGCCATTACCGAAGCATGCAATGAGTTGATTTGGTTGAAGAAATTCTTGCAGGAGCTTGGGTTTATTCAGGACAAATATGTCTTATTTGTCGATAGTCAAAGTGCTATTCATCTTGGTAAGAATTCAACGTTTCATAGCAGGTCCAAACACATTGATGTGAGGTATCATTGAATACGAGATGTTTTGGAAGCTAAGTTGTTGGAGTTGGCTAAAGTTCATACTGATTATAATGGTTCTGATATGATGACTAAAGCATTACCAAGAGGGAAGTTTGAAACTTGTTGTGATATTGTCGGTTTGGCGATTATCTCCACATAGTTGTGAGGGGGAGATGTGTTGGGTATTGGACTCCCTTCCTATGTGGAGAAAAGCCCAAATTGTAGTCCATGTGTCTCACTTATTTAAGTGGAGAGTGGTCTAAATAGGGTTGCAAGAGAGAGACTATTTTGAGAGGAAAGACAATCACCAAAAGAGAAAAGAGAAGAGTAAACCCTATTCCCGATTTTGTTAAATTAGTCTCAGAAAAACATCGATTGCGCATTCGTTAACCGTTGGATCGGGCTGAAATTTGGGCAGTAGGTTCGCAATATTCAGGGCTTCGTTTTCAACGGTCAGATCGGCGAAAAGACGTCTGGAGAGGGAGAAATCGTGCTCGCACAGCAGCAGGTTTTTGAGTGTTTTTTCTTCTTCTTGCTTTTCATTTGTAAGCTTTAGCGCTTTGTTATTTTGCCTGGTTGTAGGCACACTTTGTGCATCTTTTTGAGAATCTCTTGTACCCTTATTTGATTATAGTGGAGCTATTTCTTTGGTCTGGACGACTCGTGATTTTTACCTTGCATTGAGGGGTTTTCCACGTTAAAATATCGGTGTTCTTTACGCTATTTTATTTTGATTAATTTGCTGCCATATATTTGTTGTTGCTCCTCACGGGTTCTTGCAAGTTGGGGGAATTTTATATCCACTGCGTATTACTTGTTATTGTGTTTCTGTGTTTATTCCCCAACACCTTGATATAGCTAACAATTTGGTAGAGAATTAGTATAAAAATCAATTTATTTATATCTCTTAGAGAAGGTCTATATAGTGTGAAATGTGAATACCTTCTTCACGAAACAATTCGAAATGCAGCTGCACCCGTATATTATTAAAAAGTTGGTTGGGTGGTTTTTTGTTTTGAAATTTTAAAAATTAAAATCAGATTTAATTTTGAATTTTAAAATTTTCAGTTCTGAATTTCAATTCTTCGTTGAGTTTCAGTTTTTATTTTTTTTGAATTGAATCATCTTTTTACTCTATTGTATTACAAATTCATCAAATATAAAAAAATTGATGCGTAAAAATAATTAAAAATAAAATATTAAATTTAAATTATTTTAAAATAATTCAAATATTCTAAAATTATAATTTATTTAATTATAATAATTTTAGTAATTGTAAAAGATGACTATCGCAGAAGTGATCGATCGTTGAGAATAACTGCAACGATCAAAAGAGACAGTTGATAGTTGGAGTTAGAGCGTGATCGATGGTGATTGTAGTGGTGGACGCTGGTGGAGAGATGGTGGTTTGTGGTGGCGGCAGGTGTCAAAGATAGTGGTCGGTGGTGGTGGTGGTGGCATGTAATGGAGATGATGGTTGGTAGTGGTGGTGGTGGCATGTAGTGGAGATGGTGGCGGCGGTTGTTAGAGGTGGGTGGTTAACGGTGCTCGCAGTGGCTAGAGGTGAGTGAGTGGGGATCATGGAGGTGATTGGAGATGGTGGTTAGAGGTGGGGATCATGGAGGTGATTGGAGATGGTGGTTAGAGGTGGGTGATCGATGATGAGAGTCGGTGGTGGGAGGTCGGTGGTTGGTGGTGGTGGTTATAGGTGGATAGTGCCCGTGGTTATAGATGGTGGGTGATGGTCAGTGGTGATGACTGTGGTCGGAGATGGTGGTGTTGGTTGTTAAAGGTGGGTGGTTGGTGTGTCGGAAGTGAGTGGTCAGTGATATGGAGGTGGCCCATGGTAATGGCGGTGGTCAGAGGTGGGTGGTCGATGGTAGTGTCAGTGGTTGGAGATAGTTGTCGAAGGTAGTGGTGGTGGTTGATGGTTGTTGGAGTGGTGTTTATATTTATTGATGATAAAATGTTAATTTAAAAACAAAAATAAGAATTATAAAACTTTTGTTTTGTTTTGAGTTTTAACAAAAAAACTGTTTCGAAATTAAGTAAAAAATCAACTCAGTCTCATTTTATTCAAACAAGTTTTAGTTTTTGTGAAAAATAAAAATAATTTTTAGCCATTGAAAAAATAAATTGGGACAACTTAATTTCTATCTAAATTGTAGTTATAAAAGAGACAATTGAGTCATAACAATAATTAGATACAGACAATTTAGTCCTCAACAACAATTACAAAGGAAAATTTAGTCATTGACAACGTTTAAAAATAGAGAATTTAGTCTCTAAAGATAAATCATTTACGGATCTTTTCATATGGACAAAATTGTCTTTTTTCTAATTATTTACAGGGAACAAGTTATCTATTTTTAATTATCGATAATATTTTTTTTATTGTACTTTAGATAGGAACTAGGTCGACCTCACTATTTTTCTATAATTTCATAAAATATTATATTTACTTTTTACTTTTTTTATTATAAATTCATTTTTTTAATAAAAATAGTGAAAGTCTATTTTTATATTTTTTTTGTCTCATAAGAGATGATGAATACCACTATAATTAACTCGTACAATTATGAGGTTTCGAATTCGAATCTATAATACGTATAAAATAATAATATTGATATTTGTGAATTAAGTTAAATATTACAAATTACTCTTAAATATTTGTAATAGATTCATCTTAGACACTAGACACTCCTACTTCATTTACATACATGGAACTGTAGTTTAGGAGAAAAAATATGGACCGGAAATTAAAAAAATGTGAATGTGGCTTATTATATATTGGTTCGTGGGATTTTTACTGCATTAAAAATATTTTATTAAATCGTTTACTTTTTGAAAAGGTGGGAGTGATGACCTACGGACACTAATGGTGATAAGTTGGTTAAAAATAAAATGTAAGAATTATAAAATTATTTTTTTAGTTTTGAAATTTAAGTCAAAACGATTTTAAAATTAAATAGAGAACCAATTTAACTCAATTTTATTCAATTATATTTAAATTTAAAAACTAACAACCAAAAAATTAGAACCTCTCAAAAGGACCTAATGTGTTGACTGAATCAATGGTTTACCAAATTTGATCATTATAGTTCTATAAACAAAATTTGATAATTATGGTACATACGGACTAAGGTAAAATTATTTAATTTAAACCTTTCCACACATATAAAAGAGAATAATTTGCAATAAATTAGAAAGTTACTTTCATTTAATTTCTCATTCAATATTGCTATGATTGCATAAGAAAATTTAAAATAGTATAGCATTAAACTATATTCCCCCTGTAGAATTCAACCAAAAAACCTCTCCCATAGTTCATACTTGCTTAATAGAAAAATCTCTTCTACCCACAGGAATACTAAAGGTACATAAAAAAAATGTTGCTAAAAATATCAAACCGTTCACAATCAGCAATAAATAATATCCTTATTAGTCTTTTACCAAACCGTCACAGAATCTCTTTATTTTCAGTTCAGGTCCCACCAACCTAAGCCACAGATTACATATTTAGAAATTACTATTTTTCAACTCTTTTGGCTTAATTATTAATGTTGAACATCTATATACACTTTCTCCATTGGAAAAAGGCTCCTTTCATTGTACATTTATCATCATATCTCTTTTTTCCATATCATATCTCAAAATCCCTACTTTTTCTTAACCTTTATTTGATCATGCATTAATTAGATCATCTAACAAATTCCTAAGACTTCTATTTTTAGAAGGCCCCACAAAGATAATTAATCCCAATCTTCTAAGTAACTTCTCTTATATTATAAGATTTAATTCGCATGTATTATTAGTATAAAAAAAAATTTATACCGTAAAATGATATAACCATTAAATTATAAAATAGATTTAATTTTAATTATAACAACTTGAAATGTCAAATTTAAATTGTTGTGATTTATTTAAAACGTAAAACTTTTAAAAAATTGATAATAATATCAAAATTAAACTAAATATATTATTATACTTGTCAAATGGTTGAATTAGTTCGATTCAAGTGGGTCAAAATATATACATTAGCCAATGTTGTTCAACATTTTGTAATTCGATGTAAATATTTAGCTTGGAAGGCTAATGAGTCGGTCTGACCATATTTCAGTGTTTTTATAAATTTAATATTTCAAATTTGAATAGAAAAAAAAAAGTTCTCTCAAACTATCAAAGTATGCAACATATAACACCACAACAAAGAATGAGACTGTGGCACTTATAGTAAGCTTGACGGAGTCTTAAATTTTTAATTTTTAAGTGTTTCTTATTTCTGATTTTAGGTTTTTTGTTTTGTAAGTGAATTGATTTGAACAAAAAAATTAAGGAGAATAATTTTTTTGACAATGAGAAGACGAAAAAAAATGAAAATAATTATGATTTGTTATTTTTTTATAATATTTTTCTTTTAAAAATGGTTCAATCCGAAATCCAAAGTACTAGCGCAATCATACTTCATTTTTAAACTGAGTTAAATGGACGTGGTAAAAAAGACTCGGAGTATTTTTAAGCTCTACTCTATATTATTTCCTCTTGAAAATATTATTTCTTTTAGTTTTTATTATGAAAATAATAATAATAATAAATAAAATGGATAGCATAAGTAAATTTAGAAACATAAAAAAAAAGTATATTTTGATGCGTGAAACCTAAAAATGTATTAAAAAAACATAAAAGTTATTTAATATTTTTTCTGGTATAAAAAGTTATTTAATATTTTCTTGATATTAAATCATTAAGAACATATTATTAGAATTTAGAACCATTAACAGTGTCATAGTATTAAAATATTAATTACGTGAAACTTTTGAAATAATTCAGTTTTTTTTTTCTTTTTGTCTGAACAACATTCTACAGTTAATAGTCATAAATTTTGAATATACACCAAGAAAATGTTGAGCTAAAATAATGGAGTTTTATCTTCTATTTTAATATAATATAAATAATTCTGCTTGTACCGAGAGAGGTAAATATAATTTTGTTTTATTTATAAATAAACAATAAGTCATAACATTTTTCCTACTTTACACTTAGATATCATGGCATCGCCCTAATTTTTTTTGAAGTATAAAAAATATTGTATTAGTCACAATATGAGCTTTTTTTTTAGCTCAATAATCCCAATAGTTGACAAGAATAAGAGCTTCTTCTTTTTTTTTTTTTTTTGACAAGGACAACTGGACAAGAATAAGAGCCTAGTCCTCAAAGATTACAATATATTTTTTCGGTCGATCAAAGATTACAAATTAATGAATACTTCATTAGTTAGTACATAATCAAACAACTTAATTAATAAATTTTAAGCGATTTATTTTAATTTTGTATAGGTTCCTTCTATCGGAGTTAATCATATTCAAAGCGTGTCGAACATTAAATATAGATATCTTTAACAGTAAAGATTTAAACTTAGATTTATCATGTTGTGGGAGTCTACCTCCTTTTGTTAGATCCAACCAAAAAAAATTAAGTGATTAATTTCAAAGAATTATTTAATTTTAATCAAAGAGAAATCGTAAAACCACACACTCAGTTAGTTCAAAACACCCACAAAATTTTTCGTGGGCATCACCAAAAAATGGAGGAGACCCGTGCACTATGACCCTCATACACTAATATTAGGGATGACAAAGGAGACTGATTCACCCCGTTTAGCATACCCATTAATAGGCCGCTAAAATGTGGGGCGAGATGGGGCATACCAACTTAGATGGTTGACCCGAAAGTACTACCAAGCCTCGTCACGTGGTGGATTGGTGGGCTTGCGAGTCAGCTTGCCAAAAAATGCTTTTATTTTTAGTTTAACATTTAATACAACCATAATCAATCAACAAAGTTAGATACTAAAACAAAGTCACCACTAACATAAAAACATTTTAAAATAAATTCATCAATATTAAACAATTCCAAAAAATTCATTACAATCTACTTACTGTTGCAGTATACAAATAAATAAAAATTAAAAAATTTAAGAAATGTATTATAATTCACTCTAGAGTTTAACTTTGCAATCTGAATATAAGATTATATGTTCTCACCTTCATAATGTATTAACGCACTAATGAAGGTTATATGATTCAGTTTTTTTTATCATTGTACATAAAACTCCTATATTTATTAACTTTTAATTTGGATTGAGGTTTTTAATTGGATTGGGTATCAATGTGCCACTTTGAGTCTTTAAATTTGGTTGAGTTAGTAAAAAAAATAAAAATAAAAAACAAACTAAAGTCATAAATAATAAATAATAAAAAAATAAAAGCAATTTTGTATCTTAGTTTAAACAGACGGGATAGACCAACTTAAATAGGCGGATTCACATCGTCAACTTAACCCTCTTAAAGTGACGAGAAAAACGAATCAAACCAATGCATTCGACCCGTTTTGCCATCCTATACACTATGATACATAACAATAAATCTTATGAACATCCCATCATGGTCATCCCGATAATAAAAAATAGACGATACACCAAAAAAGATAACTTAATTCTTCAAATTTGTGAAATAGTAATTTAGTATCTTAAATAAAAAAATATCAATTAATTTAGTGTCCTCTTTCAAAATATTTCTTTAATATATATCCATCAAAATAAATAAATGACCTACATATTCATTTAAAATTATGGTGCAAAAATTATTGATGTTTTTCAATTTACGAGACTAAATTATTATTTCGTAAATTTAAAGTACTAAATTGATTTATCCTTATAATTTTGAAAACTAAAATGTTTATTTACTCTAGATAAAAAAGATGACAATTGACTATTTTTGCTTAACAAGTAGTAGTGAGAATGTATCAAGCCAACCGATTGAAATAAGCCACAGGCCCAAGTTAGGTCAAACTTTTTATTAAATAAATAGTTAAGGTTTCTTAAAAAAGTCTATTTGACTAAATAAGTAAGACAACGAGCCACAAAAAGTCTTGTAGACCTACAAAGTCAGTCTTCTTAAGTAAATATAAATTATATTTTTTTATTACTATTATTATTGTTATTATTATTATATTTTAAACTTTGTGTTAAGTTATAAATTCTTTAACATTTTAGTAGTTTAAGCATATCAACCATCAGTTAGTTTATTTAAAGATATGTTTGACTTTCATCAAGGTCAGATTTCGGTCTTAAAAAAAGCCTATGTTAGGTAACATATCATACTTCGGCCTAATTTTTTTGACAAATCAGACTCAGGCCTAGTAGAACACATTTCGACCCAACCTATTCCTACTCCTATTAACAAGTGATACCGATTGAAGTTTAAGTATTATGAATGCCACAATACTTTTTCATTGGTCTGATTGGTGTCAGTTTGATAAATTGAATTTTGAGAGGTACATTAATCTTTCCTTATTTTTATCGAACTTACATGGATCGAGTCGTTATCTATATGTAAAGATTAAGAGAACTGTTAAGTTATACTTCTAAGGAGTATCATCCATCGTTGTTAAACTTTTGAGAGATTTTTAAACACTAGTTTACATTGAACGACCTATAAATATGGTCCACCGTGACATCTATCATGCAACAATATTACAATTTTTTAGAGAAATTTAATATCTTTTCTATTTATGAGACTCAAGAGCAAGGGTAGCAAAATGTGTCAACCTACCCATTTTGGCCTACCTTACCATTATCTCCTATGAAATAATAGTAGGGTAGGGAAGGCCAATTTCAATAGTTGAATTGAAATTGTCACCACACTCTACCTCACTCCTTTGAAGAGTTGGTAGGCAAATGCTTGAGCCTTCAAAACATAAAAATTAAAATAATCATAAGAAAAAAATTTAAAATAATCTAATAAAATTCAATGTAATCAAATAATCATTACACATGTCGTAAAACTCTAAATTTATTGGATTGATTGCAATGAGAAAACATGGTAATGGTTGGAGAAAAATAATTGAGTCAAGAAAATAGAATCTAAAAAAGAGATTTTTCAAATTGATGCTCGTCTCATTGTTGTCTTATTTTTTCATCAGAAATAGAGCGAACAAACTTTACCAATAGAGTCTAAAATTTCAACCCATCCATCTAAAAGACTAAAACCATCCATCTAAAATAAAGAATTATAAACAAATTGAATAATGGACTCAATCCTTTTTGACACACATACTCAAGAGAGTAGTATTTATAATAATTGTGTACATAAAATTATTACTAAAATAGCTTACATTAATTATATATATATATATATATATATTGTCTCAAAAATATTGAATTAAAACTTAAAAACATTAATTGTAATTATTTATTTGTTGAAAAGGTTGACATTTATTTGTCCTATAAAAAGTAAGGAAAACATTAACACAGGGTAGATCTTCCACCTTTGCTCATTGGTTCGTACCTACAAACATTAACACAGGGTGCATCTTCCACCTTTCCCTTCGAAGATGCTCTTCAATCTGACAAAATTTTCCATGAAAGTAAAACCAAAAATATAATATTATTTACCAAAAGTGAAAATATAAATATTACTATAAAAAACAAAAAACTATTTCTTTATATCACAGTGCGGTTGCAATAGAATATTTAATCGTCTTATATTATTTATATTTTTCACTAATATATTTATTTATAAATACACCATCCAAACTTATTTATAAACAATATATATATATATATATATATATATGTATTTTTATGAAACAAAAATATATATTTTAACATTTATTAAAGATATAATATTAACAGTTAAATGCATTTAACATTTTTATTTTATACAAAAAATTAAATACATTTACTAATTTACCTCTAATAAAAATACAATCTCCCCAAAATATTAAGCAATGTGTTATTTTGAAAAAATAACATTAAATGTATATATTAAATAATATTTCATTATATTTAAGTTGAACAAATATTAATTTTAAAGTCATGGTAGTTGTATGTTATGTGAATGAAATGAGAAGGATCCAAAGAATTCTTGAATTGCATTTTTAAAGTATGTGGGAGAATGTTTTGTGTTAGTATATGTACTATCCGAAACGTTGGAGACTCTAACTTGTTTCATTGACGGCTTCACCTACGGTCATCGTGAGATGTTGTTTCTTCAACTTTTTTTTTTGTAATTTAAAAATTACTAGAGTAAATTCAGACTCTACCTTCTTATTACCTTCCAGCACCTTATGATTATCCTCACTAATAAACCCCAAATGTGGATTATTGTCGATAAAATCACGAGCTACAACATCACTGACACCTTTCGAAGCTTCCTTACTAATTGTAGACTTTTGGATAATGACAACATCATTATCCTGCATATTCGAGGCTTGGATTGCATGTACATGTATCTACTCACAACTCGTTTAAGAATAACACCATAACAAATCAACCCTTCCTTCTCAACATTAGTCAAATTATATTTACATGTAGCAAAAGAATGACCAACCAAATGACAATATGAGAAAGAAAAAAAAAAGAATATTTTTATATTGAACATTAACAAGAAAAACATATCCTTCCCTATCAACTCAAATTTTATCACGAATTTTGACAGATAGACCAATATTAATTAATATTCTAGCAAAATATTCAAAGTAGAAATTAAAAGATCCCTTGTTGAAACATCCTAACTCACCAGCATTCCAATGCAGTTTAAATTCTAGAGTTAAGCTAAAACTTTGAGAGTACCTGGTTTTAGATTCCAAGAAGTCACCGCACAAATACTTCAAAGATCTTCAATAGAAGAGAGTTCAAATTCATAAAACTGTTTCCCTAAAGAAATTACTCTACATCTTCTCAAAGGACGCCATAATTTCAACTGGGGGTACGGGAGCAACAATGGATCAAATACTTCAGGACCGCAAGGGACTTTGACATAACATCTCCACTCAAAACCTTAAGGTAATGGATATAGGAGTCATCTATCTTATATATCCAACATTTACCATATTCATAGCTGATATGAGACTTAACCACTCACACTTGAACCCAACAATGTTCTCCTCATGTTTGCGTCTCCCACATCATATACTTGTACCGTCGTTATTATCCAACGAGACCCACCTCATGACTACACCACCAAGAAGACTTTCGGTACAAGAATCCAACACTAGAATCCACTCTCGCTCCCCACATCAAGCTGAACCATGACTAATGCCACTTGTTTGGAAATCCGGGGAGCACATGAGTAACAACAAGCCAAATGTTATAGGACCACAAAAGACTTTGACACCACATCTCCACCTAAATGAGTTACCTCTCTTATATATTCAATATTTACCATGCTCATAACTGATGTACGACTTAACCATTCACAGTTGAACCCAACAACACTGTAAAAAAATCAATTTAATTCCTCGAATTTGTGAAATAGTAATTTAGTCTCTTAAATTGAAAAATATAAATTAATTTATTGTCCTCTTTCAAAATATTTATTTGGTATATGTCCATCAAAATCAATAAAAGACCTACATATTATTGACTTAAAATTATGCTGCAAAATTTATTGGTATTTTTCAATTTACGAGACTAAATTGTTATTTCATAAATTTAAAGGAGTAAATTGACTAATCCTTATAATTTCGAAGACTAAAATGTCTATTTACTCTCAATTAAAAAAATGACACTCAGCTATTTTTGTTTAACAAGTATTGGTGAGAATATGTCAAGTCGACCAACAATAGGGGCTATGGTCTAACCTACGTTAGACTTAGGTAAGGTTATACTTTTATTAAATAGACAAAGTTAAAGGCTTCTAAAAAAAGTATATTTGACTAAATAAGTGAAACTACGAATTACAAAAAAAAATCTTTTAAACCTGCTACTCCAAGACAGGTCTATTTATATAAATATAAATAATATTTTATTATTGATAATATTATTATCATACTATTATAATATTATTATATTTTAAACTTTTTGTTAAGTTATAATTTTTTTTAACCCTATGTTTCCTAAGGGAATGAGCCTAGTAATCAAGAGTTCACCCAAGAGGTAAATAAAGTCTGATAAAAAATTGTTTCAGTCTAGATTCAAATTCGGAATCTTCCGAACGATTCGTCCTTAACTGAAACTCATGAACTACTTGAGCTTAATCACTTGGTAAATTTTCTAACCTTTTAATAATTTAAGCATATCAACCGTCATTACTTTTTGACATATTAAAATGTATTGTCATAAAATAAAATTGAAGTAGAACATCATATAAGTCTTTAAAATTTCATGATATATCTTTAAATAAAACTTACTTTCATTGGCTTTTTGACTTATTAGTTTATTTAAAGATATGTCCAACTTTCATCAAGGTCAAGTTTAGGTCTTAAAATAAACCCTGTAGGTAACTTATAAGACTTTGGCCTTAAAAACTAGGTTAAGGCCTTGTAAAACATAGTTCAGTCTAACCTATTTTCTATCTGTAGTAACAAGTGGTACCGATTGAAGTTTAACCATTTATGTATTACGAATGCCACAATACTTTTCCACTAACATATCTGGTGTCAGTTCCACGAGTTGAGTTTTGAAAGATACATTAATTTTTTCTTATTTTATGGAACTTATATCGACCAATTCATTACCTCAATGTAAAGAATAAAAGAATCGTTAAGTTATACTTTTGTGGAGTATCATCGATCGTTGTTAGAGTTTTAAGAGACTTTTAAACACTGATCTAT
Organism: Cicer yamashitae; assembly: GCA_037974755.1. Lineage (NCBI taxonomy): Eukaryota > Viridiplantae > Streptophyta > Magnoliopsida > Fabales > Fabaceae > Cicer > Cicer yamashitae. The sequence goes on from JBBPBQ010020321.1 coordinate 48,362,709, forward strand.
AATGAAAAACCTATAGATGTGGTCTACTGTGACATTCGCTGTGTAACAGGTAGAAAATAAACTTAATACCTTTTTAATTTATCAGACTCAAGAGTAAGGGTAGCAAAATGTGCCAACCTACCCATTTTGGCCGACCTCCCCATCAATATGTCGAATATAAAAGTAAGATAGAGTAGGATTGGCCAATTTAAATAGGTGATTGGCCAATTTAAATAGGTGAATTAAAATTGCCACCTCGCTCTGCCTCACTACCTCAATAGTTGGCAAGCCTATGGGCTGAACCTTAAAAACAAAAAAAAAAAAATAATAATAATAAATTTTTAGGCGAGTGAGTCTTGTACAAAAAACTTTGAAATTAATCTAATAAATTTCAACATAATCAAATAATCATTACACATTGTGAATCTCTAAATTTAAATATAATAATCGATAGAAAAAAATAATTAAGTCAAAAAAAATAAAATTTAAATAAACAAAAATATTTTAATTGATGTGACAAATCAATCGATATTAATACTATCCTATTTTTTCAACGGATTAAATAGAGCGAATAAATTTTAATGATAGAATCTAAAACTTCAACCAATCTACCAAAAATAAAAATTTAAACAAAAGATTTAACAAATTAGCATGATAGACTCATTCCTTCACAAAATTTATTACTAAAATAGCCGACATTAATTATAATTATTTATTTTGTTGAAAAGGTTGACATTTATTTGTCAAACGTAACGAAAAATAAAATCTCCCAATTATATTTTTTCATCTGCTCCTTGCTCTTTGGTTCGTACCTACAAACATTTAACACAGGGTGATCTTCCACCTTCCCCTTCGAAGATGCTCTTCAATCTGAAAATTTTCCACGAAAGTAAAACTGAAAATATAATATTATTTTACCAAAACTGAAATTATAAATATTACTATAAAAAAAAAATATTTCCATGTCTCATAATGCGGTTGCAATTAAAATATGGGTCAGGCTAACAACTTTCAAGATTCTCTTTTCTACATTTGTATTTTTAACAAGAGTTATTAAATTACTTATTAGTATTTTCTTTAGAATATTTGACTGTCTTATATTATATGAGTTTAATTACTATACACTAAAGTTTGCATTGTGAGTATATTATAATTATTTATAGTTGTACTTTTGAATAATTCGACGGTTGTAATTGATGTAAAATAATTTACACTATCAGTGTATATAAATTAAATTTATATTATGTACTCCTTCAAAACACTATTATAAGCAAAAATAAATAATTCCACAATTATTAAGAAAATTGGTTAAGTGGAATTAATTTTTTAGATTTCATGTTACAATTTTAATTTACTAAATTGTCTATTTAAATATAAAACAATCAACTACCAACATTAAATGATTTTTATTAAAGTAAGAGTATATTAAGAATATTAACATTAAATAAGACAAAAATAATTAATTTTTCTTTTATAATAGTGAGCAAAATTTAAGACATTTTTTTTTATAATAATGACCGGAATAAGTACCATTTTAAATATCAATACACATTACTTATATTTTTCACTAATATACTTATTTAAAAATACAAAACTTATTTATAAACAAAAATATATATTTTTACATTTATTAAAGATAATACAAATTGTTAAATGCATTTAGCCTTTTAATTTTATATAAAAAATAAAATACATTTACTAATTTACTTCTAATAAAAATACAATCTCTTCACAATATTAAGCAATTATTTTAAGTATGATTTTGAAAAAAATAACATTAAATGTATATATTAAATAATATTTGAGGCAAACAAATATTAACATTTTTTTGTCTGTAATCAAGTCCAAAAGGAATATACCTCCTTAGAGGTCACTTTACTACTTTCCTAAAACCTTATTAATAAAATATTTTGAATATATAAAACAAATTTTTTATAGAAAATACTTATAAATAAAATTTATCTTAATGTATAAAATAAATTTCATGATGGAATATTTTTTTGACTGAATGATAGAAATTAGTATATATTCACTAAATTTATTTTTCCTTAACAAAATAATGGTACATCAATTAATATTAAAGAGAAACTAATAAGATATATAGTGTGGTCCTAAATATCCAACTCAAAAAACTCTCTCTCTCTAGTCTTTGTGGTCAGTTTATGAATTGAAAACCGAAGACATGCTTTAAACACGTGCCTTCTCAATCTCACTGTTTTCAAACACTTTTCATTGACTCAGTTACTTCTTCATTTTGTTCATAGTTCTGAACCAACCTCTCAAGAGAGAGAGAGAGAGAGAGAGAAAGAAAAAAGAGTATTTTGGTTTTGTTTTCAATGAAAGGGGAAGTAAAAATGAAGTCAAAGATGAAATGGGTTGGTCTAATTGGGATTGTTCTATCAGCTTTCTCAATCTTCATACACTTTCTACTTGCTAGATTCACTGAACTTGGTGTTTCAGATTATCAATCTTCAATCACTATCTTCTCTTGGAGACCCATCTTTGATAAACCAGATTTTCCCACTAATGTAAACAAATAAAAGATCTCAAATTTTTTCAATTTTTTTCTATGACCCATTTTCTGTTTTTGTGTTAATTTTCTTAAAGTCTAGATTTTTCTTTGAAAAAAATGACATTTTTTTTTCTGGGGTTCATAAATTTTTTACTTTTAATTATTGTACCTCAGAAAATGACAAAGTTGTTTCATTCACTGTCATTTTTCTTTGATGGGTATTGGTCAGATGAAATGTTTTTGTTTTTGTTTTTCTATGTGTTGATGGAATTTAATACATCACTGTCTTTGTCCATTGCCACTGGTTTGGATCTGTGTTGTCTCATAAGTCTTTGAAGTTTATCAGCTAATGAGATTTTAATTTTAGACACTTTTTTTTTTGTGTTTGTTTATTTTTTTTTATTTTTTATGTATTTGATTTTTTTTTTTTTTTTTTTTTTTTTTTTTTTTTTTTTTTTTTTTTAATGTTTGTGATGCAGAGTGCTTCATATAGAAGATTATGGGGTCCAGTAAAGCGTCTTGAATCTTTATATCCCGATTCAAATCCAAGAGGGGATTATTCTGGTTAGTTCAACTTTTCATTTTAGTGCTAAACCTTTCTATTATTCTACTAATCAGATTTTGGATTTGATTTTATGCTTTTGCTTTATTGACAATAATATGAACTTTTGGTGGTGGGGAGGTTTGATTTTCCATTTTTCTTTTTGCAAAGTGAGTTTTGAGTGTTTGATTCTAATCTGTTTAATGGAGGGAAAAAGGCTATTTGTAGCAATTTGTGGGATGAATTTTTTGTTTTTGTTTTCTAGATTCTTTTGAATCACTGTAACTATGAACATAGGAATAGGATTATTAGGTTATGATGCTTCTTCTATGAAATTCATGACAGGAGATTGTGACATTGTTTGATACATGTAGGTGTAGCCAGCTCTCTGGTCTGTCTTGTTAGGAAGAGATTTTGAGCAAATCACCAATTTAATCACTGAAATTTAGGACCGGTTAATTCGATCTTTGAAATTAATGAAATTCCATCACATTAGTTCCAGTGTGGTTAAATGGCGGTCATGCACTGCCATTCCGCCATGGCGTGACAAAGTTTTGGAAAACCACCATAGGCAATTTGTGAAGGAATTCCCGCCATGGTAGCGCCATAGGCTGCAATGGCGTGTTTATATGGCGGATTTTTTGCCTTCGGATTCCACCATCGACAACACTGGTTAGTTCCTTTGGGACAACTGTAGAGACTGATTTAAGTGCTTCAAAAGGACTAACGCGAACAATGATTTTCAATTTAAGAGATGATTTAGGAGTTTTGTTAATTTTGTTGATGATGTTTTTAGTAATAAAGCAGGTATGTATGTAAGCATATGCAATGCTGTATAAAGCACTGGCACAAACAGGAATATTAGTCACGACATTGACCGTAGTCATAGGAGTCAGTCATAATTTAAGAAAACAAAAGTGATTGAATGGAATCAAGTGTCGGTGTTTGACACCAACACGTGTTGGACATCAGACATGTCTTCAATCTAAAGTGTTGGTGCTACATAGACAACACATCTATATGCAGTGTCTTCTAAATGAAAGTTTGACCATTATGATTATTTATTTCCCCAATTTTGGTTTGTCTCAACACTTTCATGTGTATTGTATTTTATGTTATTTTTTGAGATATTTCTTTACATCATCCTTATATATGTCTCTTTCTAATATCTATCTAAAAGAAAAGATTTCTATCTTTCCTGACAGATCCTGGTTCACAAACAAACGGGTTTATTTTTGTCCGGATACAAGGTGGTTTTCACGAGATCAGGAATTCGGTGAGGTTATTGTTTCAGCTTCTGTATCACATTATCATAAAATATTTAAATGACATTCAACTGAAAGTGCAGTATTATCTGATTTTTTCAGATATGCGATGTGGTTGCGATTTCTAGACTTCTTAATGCTACATTAGCAATGCCTGAAATCCAATCAACAACAAGCAGCAAAGGAATAAGGTTAATTATATGTTCTTCCAAGGAATAATAGAAGCTTACATTTAACTCAGTCTGATATGATCTAAGTCTAAATTATTTCTTTTCATAACTATTTTTGTTCAGCTCTCAGTTCAAGAGTTTTGCGTACTTATATAACGAGGACCAATTTATATTTTCATTAGCGAAAGATGTAAAAGTTGTGAGAACTCTTCCGAAATATCTAAAGGGTGCGAGGAGAAAGAAGGAGATTCCTGTATTTAAAGTGCCATATTCGGCATCGCCTTTTTATTACTTGCGTCATGTTCTTCCAGTACTAAAGAAGCATTCAGTGGTTGAACTAGTTGTTTCCAATGGTGGATGCTTGCAGGTTAGAACAACTTATGCTTCATGTATTATGTCCATAATTTGTCTTAAATTTTCCTTACCAGAACTCAAATTCAGAAGTGAAGTTGTTCAGATTTGTTTATTGTTTTTGAATGGAGTGTGTACTAATTCTCCACTCACGCCACACCATTTAGGTTGTTTAAATTTGTCCGTACTGTGCCTTTATTATATGTATGCATTATTATTGTTTCTCTTTCAGGCTATTCTTCCTCCCTATTTTGAAGAATATCAACGGCTGAGATGCCGAGTTTCTTTTCACGCTCTTCAATTCCGACAAGAAGTCCAGGAACTTTCCGCTAAGATTTTGCAGAGGCAAGTCAAACTTATTAATTGTCGCATCTTATGTTTGTTTTTTCTTCTCTTTCATAATCCTTTTCCTCTTCTTTCGGTTTCTGAATATTTCATCGTGATATAATTATAGGTTACGAGCTCCTAATCGTCCGTTCATTGCCTTTGATCCTGGCATGACTAGAGAGTCTTTAGCTTATCATGGTTGTGCCGAACTTTTCCAGGTATATAATTCGATCTATGATAACTATCTCTCTTAACAACCTCCTCAGCTTTTTCATATCTGAACTTTGATGATGACTTTTAATTCTTTGCTAGGACGTGCATACCGAACTCATTCAACACAAAAGATCTTGGATGATAAAACGCGGGATCGTCAAAGGGAAGCTTTCAGTCAACTCAGCCGAAGCAAGACTTAATGGATCCTGTCCTTTAATGCCTGAGGAGGTGAGAAAATATATTTTCAAACTTCTTGACAAGGCTAATTTTTCAGCGTCAATGAATTGGTTGGAGCGACTCACAAATCTTTGGTCAGGAATCGTTGTTGCAATTTTATACTACTTTTATAAGTTTAAATATATGTTTAGCCCCTATTAATATAGCAAATTTTGGTTTTAATCTCTGTAATTTTTTTTTTTTTGCTTTTCGTTCTTGTAAAATCAGGTTTAGTGGACTACTCATTCGAAACTCTAACTTAGTGAGACCAAGAATGAAAAAAATCTGATTTATGATTCTGATCCACAATTCTGATGTATTGCAGATTGGTATTCTTCTGCGTGCCTACGGATACTCGAAGGATGCAATTATATATGTATCTGGAGGAGAAGTCTTTGGCGGTCAAAGAACATTGATTCCTCTTCATGCAATGTTTGACAACGTTGTTGACAGAACTTCTCTTAGTACTCCTTGGGAGATGATTAAGATCTACGGCAAAGAGGTTAACCTTGTTAATCCACCTCCCGGACCACCGCCTTTCGAAGAAGTGAAAAAGCTTGCGGCTTGGAAGAATGCCGGTCCACGTCCCCGTCCACTTCCTCCCCCTCCAGCACGGCCGAAATCGTATAATATAGAGGGTTGGTGGGGTTGGGTAGCTGAGAGCGATAATGAACCTGATAGTACAGTTATGGAACTTAGGACTAATGCACATAAATTACTATGGGAGGCTATTGATTATTTGATTTGTGTTGAGGCTGATGTGTTCATCCCTGGATTTGATCGTGATGGGAAGGGCCATTCAAATTTTGCTAGCTTAGTGATGGGGCATCGGCTGTATCAGTCAGCTGCATCAAAGACATTTAGACCTGACAGGTAAATACTACCTCTATTCATATGTATAAGTCTCTTTTGACAAAAAATATGTCCCTAAATATAAGCTCTATTTCAAATTACTAGATACATTTATTATTTTTTTACAAATATACCCTCAATTAATATTACTAAGTATCGTCGAAGATGAAAAAGTCAGAATTGAACACATTCATACATCAAAAGGGCAATTTATAAAAATTCATACACAATTTACATGTTGAATACACTACCTATTTTTCTTAACAAATGTGAAAAATGCAAAAGGTGCTTATAAAAAGGGGTCCAGGTAGTAACCTTATCTGGATTGATGTTTCTATGTATGTTTTCAATGCATTTAAGTTCAACTTATTGCGTTGGAAATTACTTTGAAATGCCATACAGAAAGTTTTCTTAATCAGTCACAAGTTGGATTTCAAAAGCTTGAAAGTTTCAAAATATTTCATCTCATTTCTTATATACTTAGTGGAAGATAACACAAACTTGCATGCATTTCCAAGTAAACGCTGAATGTAATGCTAAGTAAACCTCAAGTTTGTCCTCCAAAGTTATGTGCCTCTACATTAGTATTCTAAATTTTTTGTCACTATATTAGTTTTTCATGACTTTATTTGTCACCAAACTTGTCCTTAATTAATCCTTCATAAAGGAAAATTCACAAATAATTATAAAACAAAAGATTAAGTGATGCTAGTTTAAAAACGATGAAGATTTGTTATTTTAATACCTTGGAATCATACTTCTGTTGATGCAGAAAGGAAGCTGCTAAACTTGCAGACGAGATTCGCGACCACATGTATCAAGCAAATCGTACGTGGCTAAAATCAGTTCGCAGGCATTTGAGAAAAACATTACTCGATGGAATAATAGAAGCATCAAGTAAATCAAAACCATTATCCTTTCTCTCTCATCCAGTCCCCGAATGTTCTTGTTCGCGGCACGACACCTCCTTTGAAGCATCAAAGAATTCTTCAAGTACTTTATCTTCCCAAGTATCGACAACACTAGGTGTTACTCACCAGTGTCCTGCGTGGATGGACACTGGTCCAATTTCTCAATTGAAAGATAAGGAAAATGAAGATGATGGTGACGAGGACGATTCTTTATCTGGTTTATTCTTTAGACAAAGTGGTGGAAATAATGAAGGTGATGGAGATGTAAATGCTAAAGAAGAAAATCAATTTGAGGATCAAGAAGAGCTCGAGGGTGGCGAAAAATGACATCCAAGATAATGTGTTGATGGTTCATCAGACGGTTGATAAAGGTTTCACATTCTCCAGAATCATGTACATAATTGGTTGTTGCTTCCAACTGCTGCATGCCGGATACAGTTTTCGGTGAGGAAAGGAGTAAAGCCATTAATATCCGGCCTTACTCAGGAAACCTCCTCCCCTACGTTACTAAAAAAACCACACATGATTTCAGACATACACATCCAAACAGCATAGAAACTGTTTTCTTTTTGGATGTGTACTTCTTAAGTGACTTTAGGGGTGAGAAAAGTAGAGTCCAATATAGAATAACATAGGCGGTTTTTTGTGTGGCTAATTTGGCTCAAGGTCTCAAATATACATTACATGCTAATTTATTGACAAATCAATTTTGATTAACTTTGCATGATCCACTTAGTTAATAGTAGGTTTAAGTTCAGATTGAATTCTTTGCTAGGAGAACTACTATGTAGCACTGAGGAGAACTCAAATCCAATTTTGTATCTGATGAGAGTAGTAATTCATCCTTTTCATTTATTGACTGAAAAGAACTAAGAAATGGCACTGTGGTACTGTAAACTTTCTCCTATTTTTTCTTTCTTTTATGAGCGAACCAGGAATAATGGTTATATATACATACATTTTCATCATGAACATTGATTCTTCTATATTTTGTAACTAGACATAGCAAAATCCTTTCTCACAAAAATGCAAATTGTTTACTTTGTGAAAATATTTTTTAAAATTTGTGTTAATTTTATAGGTAATAAAATGCTCTTAAAGTGAACAACAATTTCTGCATTTTGTAAATAAAAAATATCAAAAGATTTGTTTTCATTGTATTTTCAATTTGTCTTTATTATAATGGTTTACTTCCGAGTCTTCCATTTTATAAGTAAAGATAAAGATAAATGCAATTTTATAAAAATGAAAGAAAAATATTTAGAAAGTAAACTGATCTTTAATTTTTCTTTACTTATTTTCTTCCTGTCTTGTCACTGGTCACATGATTTGATTTCTCTAATAAAGTTTCTAAATCACACTAATTTAAATTTGATCATACAAGTTATACAAAGTTTCTATTTACACTCCAAAGTGATGAACATAGATTTCACTAGCCAACATTAATGCCAGAAATTATATAGCATGATTGAAATCATCAATACATGCCTTAAAAATCTCAAGCAGACTTTTACCTATCAAAAATGAAAAATACAAGTAGAAGCACAATCAAATATAACAATTTGATATTTGTATATACAATTTAAATATTTATTTAATAAATAAATATTTATCACATAAGCATTTATCATGTATAACTTGGTTCTATAATCAATAGAAGGAACATTAAGCTATTTTCAATATACTTTATAAGATGTTATAATAAGCTATCATGGAAAGCTTATTTATTACAATAAGTAAAAAACAGCTCATGAATATACCATAAAATATTTTCATAAATTCTTCTCAGTACTTACACAAATGGTTGTCATAAACCCAAATAAGCTGTTAATAAGCTCTTCCAAATGCTTATTTCAGAATATCCTTGTTTCAAAACCAGAATCATGAAATATACATTTATCTATAGATCTACCCAGCATGACAAAAAAAGACCTCATCTACCCAATCTCACTTTCCCTCAGCTCAGATGAAAACAATATAATATTTAAACGGAACAAAATGAACAAGAGGAGAATCACTAGCTTGCTTCTCGTCTGAATCTCTTGGGACTTTGTTCAGAATCCTCACTGAAGTAATCAATTCCTGAACATGCCATTGCTCGATCGCTCGCAAATGGATTTTCATGACCCTGAAACAAAAAAATAGTGTATTATTTATGTTAATATTTTCTCCTAATAGTGGTATTTTACTCCTTCACCATCCTTAGAACAGATAATGGTGATATATATTTGGGGGCATTTGTTATAAGAGAGTTTATTTGATAAGCATTCAACTTCAGTAAATTATTTGTATTTGGATATACATGCGGAAAAGTAATTTGCATTCTGTGACATTTTGTTTTGGTTGAAAATATAATTTGAGGCAGATTGAAAACAAAGAGGCAACCCCGAGGGGTTACTCTTTGCATACCCTATTTCCATAAGTTATCTAATAAATGTAATGAGAGTAAACTAAAAACAGTTTATGAACATATCATAAATTATTTTTTATAAGTTTTTCTAAACACATACATAAATGCTTATCTCATGAGATCTACTCAAATAAACTCAACCAATTTTTTCAACCGCCAGCTTTGTCTACTAGCTCTAAACTGACCATGTCCAAATATAAAGGATATACATTGACAATTTTTTCTTCCTTCTCTCTTTTCAATGCATTCCGGCATCATCAGATCATCTAATTATCTCTTAAGTGCAACAAAAAAAAACTGAATAAACTTTGCTGGGCTCCAAAGGATGACGAAAAATAAGGTATAAACAAACCTTTAAGCCATATGGGGAGGAGGTTAACCTAGTATTTGTTCGTCTACCAACATCGACTTGCACCGAGACACTGGTCTGGGACAAATCCACACCTGAAGACTGCAGGGCTTGTGTGAGAGTACCCAATATTCTGTTTAAACAGAAAACAACCAGTCAGCATTGAATAACGGCCTGAATAATATTGATTCATGGGAAAGAATTAGGCCCGTTTACTTTCTAAAAACATATTTCAATTTTCATTTTCTATTTTGTATGTCGGCAGCCAGAATGACCATTGGTTGTAGATTTTTCTATTAATTAGTGATAAAGATAAGATGAAAGCTAACTAAAGAGAATACATTTCCACAAACAATGAAAAACGTTTAACCTTTTCTTAAAATTTTCAGAAATATTCAATCAATTTTTAAAATGCATTTTCAAAAACTTCCATAATACCTTCTCGAATGTTTATTTTATTGGCAGAAATAGAAATAGAAAACACGTAAAGTAAATAGCCCTTAATTTTCTAGAAAACGTATTGTTGCACCACTTATTTTGTATGTTGTATGATACAGGAGGATGTTAAAAGAAAAAAATGTCAAGTTGTCAACTGTAACAAGAACATTTTCTTATGTCAATTTTTTTTATTGTTTTCAAGCATCAAATCTCATGTCCAATTGTCAGCACAAATGGTGTTCTAATAATTTTTTCGGATAGGTCATATAAAGTCTGATCCGTGATAATGTCCTTACAAATTGCGAAGAATAGTAGACAAGACTCAAGCGGGTAAAAAGGTGACCAACAAAGCATATGATTTGAATGTGGAATGACAAGCTTCAACATATTTATGATAGAAGAAACCTTCTATCACATTTCAGGAATGAAGTTCTTACATCAAGTATGAATACAGACAAGTATTTAAGAACTTAAGGAACCGTCCCTTAAAAGCTAGATGGGGAAGAACCAAGCCACTTAAATACTACACCGAGCATCTCATATTTCTCAATGACGTGGGACTTTGGGCAGTGGGCACCCCATAATACTTAAGTTCCTAACATAGCACAATTTCTGAAAGCTGACATCCCGACGGCTGCACTCTATGATTCTTTACTCGGCCTTTCTGGTCAGCCTTCCATAAGTAGCCCTTTCCAAGCCACCGAAAACCAGCTCATACCAGTTGATAAGTATCTAAGAACTTGGGGAATCCTACTAATTGTTATGACTTAAGCCCATGAGGAGAGCCAAACACTAAAGACTAGTCCATTAGATTGGAAAGTCTCATGGCTTAAGTATCACATTGAATATTTGTATCCACTCAATATATGAATCCTAACAAATATATTCGGTATACAACTATGAAGAGACATTATGACTTAAACACTCGCAAACATAACTGAAATATAGAATTATGATAATCTCCAAATAAAGATGAGAACATTAGCAATTCCTTTGTACGCACATGAACTGTGTTCACACACTCTAAATAAATAGAGTAGTTTCAAGCACAAAATTAATATGAAATCAGGGAAGAAATACTGCTCTAAACTTATCAAAGAAACTGTTAGGATGTAGGATAAGGAGAAGTTTGTTAGCATACGAGATAAGTAGTTAAGGAAGTTAGTAGTTAATGGGGTAGCTGGGACTATCAAGTATAATAAATAGGGAGGTTATTGAATATAGAAGGACATTACTCAGTATTGTAAACTTTTGGTGAATAGAGCAGTGACACTGTTGTGAAGGGGAGACCCTTGGAGGAAAGTTTTTCTCTCCTAATATTTTCTATTTGCTCAATAAAAGTGTTCTTGCTCTTTGTAAAAACATGAGTAATTTCTGTGTGTTTAATGATATCACACACCTATTTATAATGATGCAGCAATAATTACATTCAATGTCTAGGAAGTTGTATTGAATAGGACTACTAACAATTAATCTAGGATGTTGCACAATCAAGGAGTAATAAAAACATACACTGAATTATAACACTATTCAATCTTATTACGAGTTCCGAACGGAAACTCACCTTTGAGAATAGGCATTTGAGATGCTAGCTGATCCACTTTCACTTGTCAGCTCCTCTTGTTCCTTCAATGTATTATCTGCAACAATATAGTCGTCCTTGTCCGCATTAGATAATGGCAACTCCGGCATCTGTTGGCTCACTATACCACTGCTAACAACCGGATCAAACATGTCCAATCGCATTTGCATGGTCATGGGAACTGCTTCTCCGGCCAAACCAAGAGTGCGGCCCTTCTCAATAGTTGTTGAGAGGTCAGAATCTACTGGGTTCTGTATGCTTTTCGGCAGTGATGGAGAGACATTGTTATTTTTTTCAAAAACAGACCCATTTTGAATTGCTCGAGAAGGATCTGTAGTATTATCTGCAGACCCGTGATGATTTCTCTGAAAAAAACAGTTGAACATAAATAAATTTAGATGAAGAGCCACTGTTACTATTTCAAGGCTCTAAGTCACAACCAATCATTGTAATTTGTGAGAACTATATCATCAAGGTTGCCAAATGCCATGATTCACTTCATTCCAATATGCATAAAGGAGACACATGATTTTGAAGAAATAGCATACAACGGTAAAATCCTAAGCACAAAGGAACTCAAATTCTTGTATGAGAAATTTTATGCATTTGATATCATGAAAACATGACATATGATCGAGTATATTGGCATGGCAGGAACCATTTACTCAACCCTGCTTCATACGAATAAGACTTGGTGGCTGGTGTTGTTTCTTTTGCATTCGATATAAACATAAATTCTCATACAACTAGACAATCACAAGTTTCACAATGCTATGCAACTTTGTAGTTCAAAGTGTCGTGTAAAGATCCAGTTTTAGATACGAGGTTGCATCGCTTCAATCTGAACATTTTCTCGTATATTTACAAAGAGTTGTATAAATATATATAGAGGAGAAACAATGTTGAGATTCCTGAATTTTAGGATCAAGGCCCAAGTTGAACTGGCTTCTAGCTTATAGAAGCTTCTCTAGTAAAAGAAGTTTGTAGTTCTTCCCTTATGTAAAAGCCCTTATAAGTTATAAGCTTACATATGTTTACCGATAAGTTAAATCAGTGTTGTTAAATAGTTGCTATAGCGGCGGTATAGCGCTTTAACATACGGAATTTGAACTAATGCTATTGTTCTGTGATATACTATTTAGTACAAAATATTGTAGTGCTATGCACTGTTGCGTAGCTGAATTTGAACAAACCGCTCTTTTCCGAGATCTGCGATTGACTACATTGAGTTAAATGAGTAATTCAATTCATTGAGAGGGTAAATCAACTAATCTCAACACATAGAGGAACAAATCAACTGTTGATATTCCAACACATTCATGATATGTTATGCACATGTACATAATATCATCCATTGCTTTATTCATCAATGATTGTTTTTATAAAATTACTTTAACCTCTAGAGTGAATTGCAGAGCCAAATCCCACATATGCATACTTATATAAGGTCATGCATTGCCAAAATGAACACATACACTCATGAAAATTGTATAACACCATTCTAAATAACTTTACCCATGGAGTTAATTTCGTCGGCTCCTGATTCCATCCTTCATAAGATTGTTCATATATTTGTAATTTTTCCTGTAGGAACTGAATATACTCAATAACCTGCACATAAAATAAACACGGGGAAAAATAATCAGAAGTCCTAACAAGAATATAATAAATCTTTATGATGTAAACAAGAAGCAAATGATTTAATGAAGTACCTCCAACAAGAAGGAAGCTTTATCTCTTTTTTGATCATTTTGAGGTATGAGATCTCTCAGAACCTGAAATCTGGCACACAAATATGTTTCTTTTCAAACATCCAATCATTACTAAATATTAACATAACAACTCAAAAATTTCACTCAAAATATACAAAAATTGAATAAATACCAAAATTGATCCATGAAATTGTAGAGTTGTATCAACCCAATCCCCCACATTATCGAATTCTAAAACGATCTTGGGTATTGCTAAATATTAATCAAGTTTCTTCTAGTTGTATCAACCTAGTCCCCACATTACCGAATTCTAAAATGATCTCTAGAATCGCTAAATGTTAATCAAGTTTGTTCCTATATCTGGATTTGTTATCAAATGAATCCCTGACATAATTCATTTAGTTTCAAATTCATCCTTGATATTACCAACCTCTGAAGCACCGACACCTTTAGGATTAAGCGTCACTGTGTACGACATGCGTCAGTGTCCGACACCTGTACGACACTCGTATGACACCTGTCCATTAAGTCAGACAAGTGTTTGATAAAAAAAATGTTTTTTCTTTGTTTTGACACACTTTAGACACCCCTTAGACACATCTTAGATGCATATATGGGATTAAAGATGTGTCACAACTATGATAGAGAGTTAAAGATATTAAATTTAGATTTTTTATAAATAATTTTCATATTTTATTTAATTATAATAGATAAATAAATATATTTGTATCAGTGTCAGTGTCCTATACTTTATACATTAGTAGTGTTGATGTGTCCGTGTCGAAGTCTGTGCTTCATAGTTACCAACTCAATGTCGTTAAAGTCCCTACAAATATCCACTAACTGAGAAATTTGATTAAAATTTTGCATTTTCATATACCATTTTGGAATATAAATAAAGTGAGAACTAGATTGATACACTCATACAATTTGAAGCACCAATTTGGGTATTTACTAAATTAATTCAAAAGAATACATTTTTTAATTTTAATTTTATTTAAGAATAAAATGATAAATCTTGCCTTTCGTTAATTTTGCTTCTTCTACGCTGCTCAGTTTCCGAATGCTTGGAACGATGAGTGTTAGCCCTTTTCCCCCTGCTAGGTTCATCCACCTTCACTGCCAAGTCACAACACAACAATAATTTTCATTTTTTAGTTGAAATTAAATTGCGTAACGCACTTAAATCGTAAAACGATAAGAAATTTGAAACACCCATCAATTAAAAATTCGTAAAACACTGTTGGGTGAGAGAGAGAGATTGTACCATTGTTGTTGTTGTTGTTGATGTTGAGAGAGGAAGAAGTGTTTGATGTAAAGAGGTCTTGTTCGTCGTCATCATCCACCAATTCTTCGTGTTGATTGCCTTTGGCAGACCTAGCCATTTTCTTTTCTTTCTTTAGAGATGGAAAAAATGTTCTCTAGAAAATCCAAACCAAGAAAAAAAAAATAAGAAAAAAGAGTGAGTTTAGTTAATGTGCACAACTAGTGCAAGTATTTTTTTCTTAACTAAAAAACAGGATTCAATCGGATGAAATTAATTTAAAGTCAATAATAAATATGAAAAAAAAAATAAATATGCAAACTAACTTATAAGTTGATAGGTAAAATGTCTATATTTGACAAAATATATAATATTATAAAATTGAAGTGCCTAAAATATTTATGTTTGTAGAATTAAATGTCTACTAGTGTGTAACCCGTGCGACTGATAAAATACGATTTTGATAAATATATTATTTTATTAATCTATATATATATATATATATATATATATATATATCAATTTTCATTGATAACGTATTTTTTGTCTAACTAATCTATATAATTTTTTTTTGTAGAAACTATGTAATAAATTTTATTTGGCATTAAAGGCATGAATTTCATAAATTCCTTGTACACAACATTTGTCGTGTAAGCACACGGTTTTCCTTCGTCGTCTAAAATAAGAATCTTCAATCATTTTCTTGACTTTATTCGTGAAATAGCCACATGAGCACGAGTAAATACATGTATGTAGCTTCAAATACAAGAGATTAACCTTGACTCTTGTTTATGGTCATTGCAAAACACAACGACAATGTAAATATCTTCTCTAAAATTAGGATATACATACATTCATTGTTCGCATAATGGAATAACGAACCACTTAGAAAACTAATTACGAACGAAGGTATCGATTCAAACGAAGATATCGATTCAAGAACATGGTAAGGTTGAGATATACGTTTCGTAACATGTAAAGAAGTTGGATTTATTACATCTAAATATAGGAGTGTCATTCATCAATTGAGTAGCGCCTATACAATATAAATCAACAACAACAAAATATATATTAAAATAAAGAAACATGTTATTTTAAATGTAATGAACCATATAATTTGTAAATGCCAAAATGTAGTAAGTTAATAATTATCAAGAAAAAATAAGAAAGCATACAATATGAAAATGGAATATACTAACCAGAAACATGTTTTATTGGTTGTGTTGCCTTGCTTCTCATTATGTTTTTCCTACGAATTCTAGAGGAAGCTGAAATACAAATATAGTTTTGTCATATATCATTTTGAGTTGATTTTAATAAATGAATGTGAATATATATAAAGAAAACATTTTGAGTTGGTTCCTACTAATAATGGATTGCCGAACCTGCATCAACGATATGGTCACAAGAGGTTGTAGTCAAATCAGTAGTAGGATTCTTAAGTTTGTTGTTCAACGTGACTGATTCTATGTCAATTGAAGTTGTCGCAATGGAATTAATATGAGTTGTTCCATCTGTTGCTCTGCAAAAAAAATTGTAAAATAGAAATCATTGAAGATTGATATGAATGATAATGATTAAATTCAATTAAGCATTGAAGATGAGATTATGTATGTCTATTTACCAATGGTTAACTCAGACAATAGAGTTCTTGCAACCAAATTTTGTCTAATCCTTGAAACACCAAATCTACATGTATGCATATGTGGCGTACTATTTTCATCTAACAAACATTAGAAAAGTTTATGTTAATTTCATAAACTTGATAGTTAAAAATTTAAGTCCATATATTGTGGAAAATATGCCTCAAATTTGAAACAGCTTGGAAGTTAGTTATAACTGAATTAGTTATGACAATGTTAGTTATAGTTAGTTAAGAAGTTTGCCTTTAAATACTATAATTGTAAATACATTGAGGAGTTGTTGTTATGAGTGATTTGTAAGGAGTGCTTGCTGAACAATGATTATGAGAAAGGTAGATGCAATTCAGATTCATAGAAATCAGAAAGTCGATCAAGAGAAAGGAAAAAGAGATTGTGTCAAAAGGAAAAGACTAGTGTAGACTAGGTGAACAATCTTGAAAGTAACTTGATCTTGTAACTTCAAATTCAATAAAGAATTGTCCTCTTGCTTTCCCGTGACGTAGGTCTCATCAATTGGGACCGAACACGTAAATTTGGGTGTTGTTCTTCCCTTATCTTTCTTTAGTTTTTGTTTACATTGATTGAAAAAATTGTTTTTTCAAAACAGCAGAAAAAGGAGAACGTTAAACATTCTCCATTTTCTGTGTTATCAGAACATTCTCCGTTTTTAGCAGAAAACCAAGAACGTTCTCCGTTTCGTTTCATTTTCTACAATTGTTAGTTTTCTATTTTGTTGGTTAATTCTTGTTGCAGATCCCAATATTGTTTTAACAATTGGCGCCGCTTGTGGGAAAGCGAGCAACAATGGTTGGAACCACAAAGTTTGATATTGAAAAGTTCAATGGATCAAATGACTTTGGTTTATGGAAGATAAAGATGCATGCTGTCCTAGTACAACAAGGTTTGGTGAACGTGTTGAAGGGTGAATCAGCTCTTCCTGCAACAATGTCAACTCAAGAAAAGGAAGAACTGATTGAAAAAGCAAAGAGTACTATCATCTTGTGTCTTGGAGACAAAGTTTTAAGGGAAGTTGCAAGGGAACCAACAGCAACGGTCTTATGACTTTAACTTGAATCTCTCTACATGACTAAATCAGTTTCAAATAGGCTCTTCTTGAAACAACAATTGTTCTCTTTTAAAATGGATGAAGAGAAACCTGTTACAGCACAACTTGCTGATTTCAACAAGATTCTTGATGATTTAGAAAATTTAGAAGTCAAGCTAGATGATGAAGACAAAGCTCTGATCTTGCTTAGAGCCTGCCAAGTTCATATGAACACTTCAAGGATGCTATTATGTTTGGAAGAGAACAAACAATTACTCTTGAAGAAGTGCATACATCTATCCGGACAAAGGAAAGCTATAAAAGACTTGAGATCAAGAATGATAGTCTTGCTGAAAGTCTGAATGTGACAAGAGGAAGAACTGACAAGAAAGGATCAAATGGGAATAAACATAGGTCCAATTCAAGAACTAAATCTAAAGGGAAGTATAAATGTTTCCATTGCCACAAGAAAGGACATTTCAAGAAAGATTACCCTAAAAGAAATGAATCAAGAAACTCTCAAGATTCTAGAAATGCTGCGCTTGTTGATGCTAGTTATGAATCTGCAGAGGCATTGATGATTTCAAATTCTGAAAGTGAAAAGAATTGGGTATTAGACTTAGGATGTACTTTCCACATGTGTCCAAGAAATGATTATTTTGAATCAATAGATCTTCGTGATGGTGGAGTTGTTTTGCTTGGCAACAACAAATCGTGTAAGGTACAAGGCAAGGGATCAATCAGATTCAGAATGTTCAATGGCAAGGAGGTACTGTTGAAGGATGTAAGGTACATACCTGAATTAAAAAGAAATTTAATTTCTGTTGGCATGTTTGACATTTTAGGATATTCCACAAACATAAAGAATGGTATCATGACTATTGTTAATAAAGATGATATCATTGTTAAAGGCATTAAAAGAAATTGTTTGTATATATTAGAAGGCTCTACCATAACTGCACAGGCTTCAGTTGCTAGCTCTAGTTTGCATTCATCTACTAGAATATGGCATATAAGGTTAGGACATGTAAGTGAAAAAAGGCTTAATTGAGTTATCAAAACAGAATTTGCTTAATGGTGACAAAATTGAAAAATTGGAATTTTGTGATAATTGTACTCTAGGAAAGTCTAAGAGGACCAGTTTTGGTGTTGGACAACACAAAACCTCTAGACCTTTTGAATATGCTCATTCTGATTTGTGGCGTCCTTCAAGGACAAAGACTCATGCTGGTTGTTCTTACTTCTTAACCATCATTGATGATTATTTTAGGAAAGTATGGATCTATGTCATTAAAAATAAAAGGGACACTTTTATGAAATTTAAAGAATGGCATATGCAAATTGGAACTCAAAAGGAAACTAAGTTGAAATGTTTAAGAACTAACAATGGCCTGGAATATCTTTTAGAGCAGTTTAATAAGTATTGTTGGGACTTAGGTACTCAAAGACATAGAACAGTTGCAGGCACCCCTCAGCAAAATGGCATTGCTGAAAGGATGAACAGAACAATCTTGGAAAGAGTCAGATGTATGATCTTGAGTGCAGGGCTGCCTAAAACATTATGGGAAGAAGCTGCAGTTACAACAGTGTATTTGATTAATAGATGTCCTTCATCAGCTATTGGATTTAAGACACCAATTGAGATGTGGAATGGCAAACCAGCCGACTACTCAAATCTGAAGGTATTTGGCTACTTAGCATTTGTTCACTCAAGGCAAGTTAAATTAGCTCCTAGAGTAATCAAATGTGTTTTCATTGGATATCCTAAAGGCATAAAATTTACAAGTTGTGGATGACTGACCAAGGTGTGCCCAAGTGCATCATATCAAGAGATGTAGTGTTTGATGAAACAAGAATGCCCATGATTGACAAAGAACATTCTCCATTTCAGTGCTGCAGAAACGAAGAACGTTCTCCGTTTGACATTGCTTCAAACAGCAATACTGAGAGTGTTCAGATTGAGGTGGAGTCACCTGAAGATCAAGAGATTAATTATGAAGACATAACTGATACATCAGTTATGTTAATGCTGCAACATAACCAAATTTGGCAAATTACAACTTGGTAAGGGATAGAGAAAGAAGGGTTATAAAGCCTCCAATCAGATATGGTGAAGCAGATTTAATTTGTTATGCTTTAAGTGTTGCTGAGATCTTCAAGGAGATGAACCAAGCAACTACAAGGAAGCCATTAACAGTGAAGACAAGGAAGTTTGGATGACAGCTATGAATGAAGAGATGCAGTCATTAGAAAAGAATCAAACCTGGACTTTGGTTGACATTCCTAAGAGTCAAAGGGTAATTGGATCGAAGTGGGTGTTCAAGAGAATGGAAGGCATTCAAGGACAAGAGAAGATAAGGTTCAAAGCAAGATTAATTGCAAATGGATTTTCTCAACTTGAAGGAATTGATTTCAATGAAGTATTTGCACCTGTTGTAAAACACTGTTTAATCAGAATTCTGCTTTCAAATGTAACTCAACAAGACTTGGAATTAGAGCAGCTGGATGTCAAAACAACATTTCTACATGGTGATCTGGAAGAAACCATTTATATGCAGCAACCTGAAGGATTTGCTAAAGGTAGCAACAAGGTTTGTCTTCTTAAAAAGTCATTGTATGGCCTAAAGTAAAGTCCTAGACAATGGTACAAGAAGTTTGATGATTTCATGATAAGAACTAGTTTCCAAAGATGTAGTTTTGACAGCTGTGGTTACATTCTGAAAGAGGAAAGTCAAGAACATTCTCCAGCTCAAGAACGTTCTCCAACTCAAGAACATTCTCCAGTTTATAAGGAAGGTCAAGAATGTTCTCCAACTTACCTATTACTTTATGTGGATGATATTCTTCTTGCAAACTCAAGTAAAGACTAGATTAAAAGGCTTAAAGCTGATCTTAGTAATGAGTTTGAGATGAAAGAACTTGGAGAGGCCAAGAGGATCTTAGGTATGAATATAAAAAGAAACAGAATGAAGGGGGGACTATTTCTTTCACAAGCTGCCTACTTGAAGAAAGTTGTAACTAAATATAGAATGCATGAAGCAAGACATGTTACTACTCCTTTGGGAAAAAAATTCAAATTGTCTATGCAAGACTCACCTAAGACTGATGAGGAAAGACAAAGAATGAGTACCATTCCTTATACTGGTGGAGTTGGTAGCATAATGTATGGAATGATCTGCAACAGGCCAGATTTGGCTTATGCTGTGAATGTTGTCCGCAGATTTATGACTAATCCAGGAGCACTGCATTGGTCAGCACTCAACTGGATTATGAGGTACTTCAATGGCTCATTGATAGCAGGTTTAAAGTTCAAAAAGACTCATCATGACAAGGAACCAATCAAGGGATATGTGGACTCGAATTATGCTGGAAACATGGACACTAGAAAATCAATTTCTGGTTATGTTTTCACTCTATATGGGACTGCTGTAAGTTGGAGAGCAATTACATAGTCAGTGGTAGCATTTTCTACAACTCAAGTTGAATTCATTGCTCTTACTAAAGGTGTTAAAGAAGCTATATGGATGAAACGATTGATTGGTGAACTAGGAATAAATTAGAACTGTGTTTCAATTTATTGTGACAGTCAAAGTGCTATACACTTATCCAAGCATCAAGTGTATCATAATAAGTCTAAACACATTGATGTTAAGTTTCACTTCATAAGGGATGTGATTGATTCAAAGCAGATTTCAGTGGAACAGATTGCAACTGAGGACAAACCTGCTGATGCATTCACCAAATCACTTCCACAAACTAAGTTCAAGCATTGCTTGGACAATAGTCGGCTTCGACAAAGAGTAGAACTGAAACAATGGCAGCAAGGACAATGATTGAGTTATTCTGATATTGAGTCAAGGTGGAAAATTGTGGAAAATATGCCTCAAATCTAAAACAGCTTGGAACTTAGTTATAACTGAATTAGTTATGACAATGTTAGTTATAGTTAGTTAAGAAGTTTGCCTTTAAATACTATAACTGTAAATACATTGAGGAGTTGTTGTTGTGAGTGATTTGTAAGGAGTGTTTGCTGAACATTGATTGTGAGAGAGGTAGATGCAATTCGGATTCATAGAAATCAGAAAGGAGATCAAGAGAAAGGAAAGAGAAATTGTGTGAAAAGGAAAAGACTAGTGTAGACTAGGTGAACAATCTTGAAAATAACTTGATCTTGTAACTTCAAATTCAATAAAGAATTGTCCTCTTGCTTGCCCGTGACGTAGGTCTCATCAATTGAGACCGAACACGTAAATCTAGGTGTTGTTCTTTCCTTATCTTTCTTTAGTTTTTGTTTACATTGATTGAAAATACTGTTTTTTCAAAACAGTAGAAAAAGGAGAGCGTTAAACATTCTCCATTTTTTGTGTTATCAAAACATTCTCCGTTTTCAGCAGAAAACCAAGAACGTTCACCGTTTCGTTTCATTTTCTGCAATTGTTAGTTTTCTATTTTGTTAGTTAATTCTTATTGCAGATCTCAATATTGTTTTAACATATATACATCATTTTTTTGTTTTGAATACTTATAGTTGTGCGACACACGAGTTAACACCCTATTAATACTTAATATATTAGAATTGGAGTGATTAGGACAAACATTAAAAATAAATGTTGGAGTATATAGATTTCCTATATGTACATTTTTGATTAGAAACATAACCAATAAAAAAACACTTATTTTTAAAACTAAAATATAAGCTACATTATATAATAAAGTAGACATTGAATTAAAATATAAGCTAATATATATATATATATATACACGTGGTTTATAGTTTTGAAGTTCAAAAAACATAGAGGTGAGGTTGAGTTTCAATTTTCAATAAAGATGGAAAGTGAAAATCAATTAATATGTAAGGAAAGAGTTGCTGGTTGTGTGCAATTAATTAAAATCCACCAAAAAATGAAGTAGTTAGATTAGATTTTGTTTTCCATCAAAACCTCATTGAAAAATGAAAAGGCAAGTGAGAAATTGTGCATATTATGGAAGTAGAAATAATAAAACTAAATGGTTTCATGCGACAATCATTATTAAGGGATAATGATAAAAGCCTTTTCTTTTTTCAACCTTAATCATAGTCATTCCTTTAAACACCCACACCTTAAAATTTTCCATCTTCCAAAAAAAATTAAAATACTTTGATAAGTATATTTAATATAATCAACTATACCAATGATCGACAACAAATTTATTAAAAGAAACAAACCTATATAGTATTACGATTTATACGATTTATAGATTTAAAGAGGTGGTTGTGTGTGAGTGTTTTTTTTTTTCTTTCAAGAAACTGCACAATGACAATTACAATAGATTGGATGGCTTATTTTTTAATTCTCCAAATAATCTCTTTTTCCTTCCAAAAAACTTACTATAAACCAATACTTGTAATATTAAACAAATAAAAATAATGATTATTGAAAAATTAAATAATTAGATTTAATGGAATAGGAATTTTTAAAATAATAGACATGGACATATTAAGTAAATTAAGTAAATTAGTAAAATTAAAGATGAGTAAAGAGCTGAATAATGAATTTTTATTTTTATTACTCAACATAGTATATAACTTATATGAAATACATGACACTTAAGAATTCATATCAATTTTGCTTCATTGGATCAAGTGGCAAAAGATCCTTCATTCTAGTACTACTTCTTGTAGCTTAAATACTAAAGATAAATAAACTTCCCATTACAAATAACAATTACAATACACATAAAAACCATGATCTAATTTGTTATCCATAGTATTTCAACCTGTATCTTTTATCTTTGAATTTGTATGTTAGTCTTTATGAATCCTTCAAAATTGTTGATTTTGGCTATTGTAGTATCATGTAAAATGAATCTTTCATGAATCCTTTGAATTTGTATGATATTTAACAATAAATTTAGAATGTAAAATGTATAATACATTAGTAAAATTGAAATGTAACCATTGAAAATTTAAGAAGAAGGTAAAACCATATCCATATAAACATAGTCTATGAAGTCCAAACAAAATTGAAAGCAAACAAACATAACATTAAAATATTCATAAAATGGAAATTGATAGAAATTTAATGGAGGGATCTAACGTTGCAAAACTAACAAAGTTCAGCCAAAACAAAGGCTACCATAGTTTAATTCAAAATAAAACAACAAAAATCTGGTTCTTTTTTTTTCACACATCGCACAAAGGGAAATTCAAAGGAAAATTGTGTACAGATGAGATAATATGAATGATATTTATAGAAATAATACAAATAATATTTATAATGGAGGTGCTGTAAATGGAAGATTATTGAGAAGAGACACGAGGACGGCGAAAGAAGAAGAAAGGACGGCGAAAGAAGAAGAAAAGTCGCAAAAGATACAAAGACAATTTGTATGTTTTTTTTTAATTCATAAATAAAACTTTCTATAAAAAGTCTTCTTTTTTCTTTCAAAAAACTCACGGTACAATAAATTTTCTTCTCCAAATAAATTGATTGCATGACTTATTTTTTAATTCTCCCAATAAATTTTCAAGAGGTAATTAATAGAGAACGGTGGAGAAAGAACCAAAGTCGCATGAAGGACTGCATAAAGGCAATTCGTAAAATAAAATAAAATTTATAATATTGATATTAAAAATATTGCTGATATTGATATTATTGTTATTATTATTTTTAATAATAATATTATCAATTAAATTCATGTACTCTTCAATAACTAATAAATGAATTAGATTAGATTAATAGAAACTTAATTACTATAATTAGAAACTTAAAATATGAACTAATTTCCTAATGATTGCCAAATGGAAAACTTGCCATAAAACAATGCTTAGGATATTATTATGTATAGATTTTTTGTCTTTGGAGTCATTCTATGAAAGACCATAAAATTATTTATTGAATTTGTATTGAATGGAAGTCAATATGTTAATTTAAACTCAAACGGATACCACAACAAAATAAAAAACAAACAACACCACAAAAGGTGAAAAACCAAAATACTGTGGCACTTCGACGACAAAATTGCAAAAAAAAGTGTGAAAGTGATTAAAAATGAAAAAATAATTTACATAAATGATTTTAAACTAAAAATTAAAGTGATTAAAAATGAAAAAATAATTTAGATAAATGCTTCTAAACTAAAAATTAGCCATAAATTATGTATCTTCAATAAAGAAAAGAGAAATAGGAGGGAGAGAAAAAAAAAGGCTCCCATTGAATTTAGGAGCTGAATGACATGCAAATGTTAGAGCATCTAGTTAAGAACCATTTGTTATTATTAATATTTTTTTTTAAGGTTTAATTACTCTTGAACTATTCAATTTTTTTAAAATAAATCTCTAGATTTAAAAAATTATAATCATATTTCTGAATTAATATAATTTTTTAATTAGGTTCTTGTTAATTTTATCGTTAATCAACAATTAGTCAATATCAATGTGTAATATGACATATCATTCACTTAGAATATGTTTGGAAGTTGAATTTTAGAGAAAATGTGTAATAACTCATCTAATTAAAATATGTTAAAAATAAAGGGTAATTAAAGTATTAATATATTAATTTAGAAATTAAGAATTTTAATTAAAATAGAAATGGACAAAAAGGTAATATGGAGAATGTCCAATGGGCAAAAAGGAGAATTTCCCCTCATTTTATCCTTTTCGGAAAAAATATTCAATCATTCTCTCATTTTTCCCTTCTCCTTCTCGTAACTAGTTTGAAGGGTAACCATATTGTTAGTGTTCACCTTCTCTTCCAAATCCTCCATTTTTCATTCTCTTCCAAATCTTCCAAGTTCTCTAAAGTCCCCCAAAGCTGCCCAACAACCTTGCATGTGGGAATTTGTCTCTTCATCTTTGCGAATCAACTCAAATCAATGAAGTAGGGAACCCGTCTTCAAGAGGAGCTCAGAGTTGTTTTGGACCAGAATCTTCTTCTTCTTAAGTGACATTTATGTGATTTCTCTTACATTAACTTCTTTTAGCATAAGGGTTTTGGGAGTTCATTCACTGAAATTCTTTACTTCTTGTCATAAACTGTTTTGGGGGCATTACGGGCTAGAAAAACTTAGAGCGTGAGGGAATGGAATTTTTAGCATATAGGTGATTTGAAACTGCAGCCCAAATGATTTTAAAATGTCGTGCATATTGTTTGTTTGATCATTGCATGATTGCTGTGTTGGAAATTTAGGAACTCTGAGGATTTCGAGTAAAGAATTGTAGTTTAATGTGAGAATCCTGTTAATGAAGGCAAATGTGCGTTGGATTCTCTTTCACCCTCGCCTATGTAGTTTTGCCTTTGGGTGTCATTATGTAACTTTGGGATTTTTGCCTCTGGATGTTATTTCAAAAACCTAAGTATTTTTATCTTTGACAATTCTTTTCTATATTGCTGCCTCTGGTTCCTCACTCATGATTTTGGGCATTCTGCCTTTGATGATTAACTTACATTTCTGGGCATGTTGCCTCTGATGTTATTTCTCAATTCTAAGTATTTCTACTTCTAGTTTCTCCTTCTGGTTTTGCCTCTATTAGCTGTATCATGGTTTTCTTGTATTTTGCCTCTAGTAAATTACTTTTGTTTTTGCCTCTGGTGAAATGCTTATATTTTGCCTCTGATAATACTCTTCTACTTTGCCCTATGATTTTTCTACTTCTAGCTTACTTCCGATTTTCTCCTTCCATTTTGCCTCTACTGTTTCTCTGTTGTCTTTCCTTTTATCAAGCTGCCTCTAATCCAAGTCCCTCTAATCAAACTGCCTCTAATCCAAGTCCCTCTGATCAAACTGCCTCTGATCCAAGTCCCTTTGATCAAACTGCCTCTGATCCAAGTCCCTTTGATCAAGCTACCTCTAGACACGTATCCTTTGATTATGCCTTTGGACACGTATCCTCCGATTTTGCCTCTGAACAAGAATCCTCTGATTCTACCTCTGGACACGTACCTTTTGATTTTGCCTCTAGACACGTATCATTTGATTCTGCCTCTGGACATGTACTCTCTAATTCTGCCTCTAGACACGTATCCTCTGATTTTGCCTTTGGACACATATCATCTGATCTATTACTCCAAAAGGCACCGCCTCTGGTCAGGAGTTATGCCTCTGGCTAAGTTTGTCTCTAGTTCTAGCTCTGATAAGGGACTTAGGATTTAATTCCCACTTGATTTTCCATATTTTGTTAAGTTATTATAAGTGTTATAGAGTAATGATGCATTGCAAACATAATATTATCAAGACATTGCATACATATATTTTTAGTGTTATAAGTGTTATATTCAAGTTGTAATATTAATTTATGAATCTACCAAAACAAGTTGTAAACTATTTTGAATGTAGTTTTTAGTTGTGTTTTATGATTCTAATCATTGTTTCATTATATTTGCCTTCATTTTCTTAAGCTGTATAGATTCAATTTCCATATTCTAGATACTTGGTATTGAGTCTTGCATTTTGGTATCAAAGCTAGATCGATTCACTAGGACTATGGATTATGGGTTAGGAATTAGAATAATTTTCTTTTATTATACATTCTAATTATCATTTCATCTAATATTAAGTCTGATCAACTTAGTATTTGGTGTATGGTATGCAGAAGTACGGCTAAATGATCTAGGATGAGAAGAAGACCAAAGAGGAACTTTTCCCTTGTAGACAATATGACTCCACCACCTACTGCTAAACCCTGGGAAAGAGTGATGGAAGCTATTCAAATGCAAGTCCGGGCTACCCATAATTTGGTACAACAGATGGCAATGCAAATAGATGACACTCAAAATGCCAATAGGGTATTTTATGATTTACTTAAGTGGCAACCTCCAACCTTCCAGGGCAGCCACAATCCCTTAAAGTCCCAAGCTTGGCCGAATGAGATTAATAAGGCATTTGAAGTAGTGCCTTGTACTAAAGAATAAAAAGTGGCATTTGTTTTCCATCTACTGAAAGGTGAGGTAAAGTATTGGTAGAGGGGTGCAAGGACTTATATTCGAACTCAAGGAACCCCTGTGAATTGGAAACACTTTGAAGTGACCTTTTTGGACAAGTATTATCCAAAAAGTTCCAGAAGACAAAAGGAGTTCGAGTTTGTGCACCTGCAACAAGGAGACATGTCTGCTGCAGAGTATGTTGCTAAGTTTGAAGATCTGGTTAGGTTTTCCCCACATGCCCAGTATGCACCTACTGAAGAGTGGAAGATAAACTAGTTTGAGTGAGGATCGAGACCTGAAATCAGAGGAAATATAGGCCATATGGAGCTTACCAATTATTCTACTCTTGTACACAAAAGCTACGTTGTTGAAGACAATTTAAAGAAGGTACAAGAGGAAAGGCAGGCTAAGTGGCAACAAAAGAGAAAGTTTGGAAATTTTGGCCAACAATTGAAGGTAAAGACTCCTCAAGGGAAGGGAAAACAAATACAAACCACCAGTTCCCCAAGAGCAAAAAAGTGTCTTTAGTGTGGTAGAGAACATAATGGAGAGTGCTTGGTTGAAAAAAAAGTTTGCTACTACTGCAAACAACCTGGTCATATGGCTCATTCCCATCCAATACGCCAAAAACAAGGAGATTCCAACCCAAGCAAACCTAATATTGGGAGAGTCTTTTCCCTCATTGCTAAGAAAGGTAAAAATCACAATTTGATTACTGGTGCTTGTTTCATAAATCAAATTCCTTTGACTGTCATGTTTGACACTGGTGCATACCGTTCATTTATATACTCAGATTGTGTTTTGCAACTCAATCTTCCTCTATTTAAATTACCTTTCCCCTTAGTTGTAACTACTGCAACTAAGAATTTAATTAAAACTTCCTTAGTGTGTCATCAGTGTTCAGTTATCTTATCCTCTAACTTAGGGTCATAAGTAGAATTATCAAACATTCTAGTGGCCAGTAAGTATGAGGATGTCTTTCCAGAAGATGTGACATCCCTGCCTCTAGAAAGAGAAATAAAATTCTCTATAGACTTGGTCCTTGGAACATGACCAGTCTCCATTACCCCTTATAGGATGTCACCCTTAGAGTTGAGTGAGCTGAACAATATGATAAGCAAGCAATTCATCAAACCAAGTGTGTGACCTTTGGGAGCCCTTGTGCTGTTAGTAAAGAAAAAGGATGGCATTATGAGGCTTTGTATAGATTATAGACAATTGAATAAGGTAACCATTAAGAATAAATATCCTCTACCAAGGATAGATGACCTCTTAGACCAATTAAGGGGTGCTATGTTTTTTCTAAGATTGATTTGAGATCTGGATATCATCAATTAGGAATAAAGTTAGAGGATATCCCCAAAATAGCTTTTAGGACTAGGTGTAAACTATATTTTGAATGTAGTTTCCAATTGTGTTTTATGATTCTAATTATCATTTCATTATATTTGTCTTTGTTTTATTAAGGTGTATGAATTCAATTGTCATATTCTAGATAATTACTATTGGGTCTTATAAAAGGACTGTGGGGGCTAAGTTTATTTTGCTATATATTTGTGATTTTTTAAAAATGAAAAAAATAACATGATAAACGATCATATAACATCTCAATTCCATTTAAGTTATTTTAATAAATATTTTATAGCTTCCTTAATTAATGATCAACATTTGTCTCGTATATGATTTATATAATAAATTATAATTAATATGCTTTTAATAGACATAATGATAATCAAATATATTTGAATATGATGATTCACTTTCATTTGTTTTTCATGAGACTTTGCACATCATTTGTGCGAGTAGATGTCATGTTAATAGAAGAATATGGTATCAATGAAGAAGCTTATGAGTAATCAGCATGTCGCTAATGCATTTGATAGTTTTAAATGTTATGTTGTGTTGTCGTATTGTTGGCTCATGATTATTTATTTTGGGTTATTGTGATCGACTTTGAGAAAATTTGACATTCGAGGTTTTGTTATTTATGCATTTACGGATCTTCCATGTTCAAAAGTGAATCACACAACTTTTCATGCATTCCATAATTAAGTCAAGAATATTGAATTTCACCTTTTTTTTCTTCGTATATTCCACAATAGGTTTTTGTGATCTTTATTGATGTGATCAACCGAGCCTCGTTTAAGTATAATTAGGGGTGAGAGTAGACTAGGTCGAGCTATGCTTTGTAAGACTTGAGTCTGACATGACAAAAATTCAAAGCGTAAGTCTGGTCTGTGGCTTGTTATATGCTTACTTTTTAGGCATGAGTTTGACTTTGATAGAAGTTTGGTATGACTTTGTAGTATTCTTAAAAGTCTATTTCATTTTAACATCTTTGACTAATGAGTAAATATGTTAATGAAATTAAGTTCTATTTTGAGATTTAATATGACATTTTAAAGAATATGACTTTATATGACATCCTACTTTAATTCTACTTTTTAATAATACATTTAAATATGTCAAAACCAAAACAAAGCTAATATGCT
This sequence comes from Cicer yamashitae, assembly GCA_037974755.1. Taxonomy (NCBI): domain Eukaryota; kingdom Viridiplantae; phylum Streptophyta; class Magnoliopsida; order Fabales; family Fabaceae; genus Cicer; species Cicer yamashitae. Next base: position 48,392,886 of record JBBPBQ010020321.1, read on the forward strand.
TAAATATCTAAAAGTTCAATATTTAACAAAAAATCATAATTAATATAAAAATGATAGTAGTAATAAAAAATGTTATTTATATTTATTTAAATAGGTTGGCCTGATAGACCTAAAAAGCTTTTAATGTGGCCTAAATCATGATACTTATTAACTAAATATGCTTTTCTTTCTAGCCTTGACACTGTCTATTTAAAAAAATGTCCTACTTAGCCTGGGGTCTGACGTAGGCTAGGTCTTAGACATTTGTCGAGAGATCTGACCTATTCTCATCCCTAGGTGCAACACAACCAATCAAAATTTTAAAAAATGCCTTATACTTTGGCCTCAAATGTGCCAAAACTATAATGACCTTCAGACAATTCTTTGTTGATACCCACAGTGTTTTCAAAACCTAGTATTAATAGAAAACCATCGTCTAAACACTTGGTAACCGTAGCAATGAAAGGACAAGTAATTCAAACTTGTGTCCTCATAACAATGCTGGTAACTTCATTACTAGAAGCTTCTGTGTATTTTCGAAAACTCTTTTACTAAGACGTCATAAATCTTAATTTCATCCATGGTGAAATAATCCAACCACCCGATGTCACAAAATTCGTTGATGTAGTCGAACCCATTTTTAGCTAAATTCCAGAAATCAACTTTCCTTTCTCCCAATACACCGAGTTGTTCCACGTTGATGGTAGAAACCCCCTTTTTCTGTTTCAGCAGACTGAGCCTTGCTGTTGTGTTGGGCTTATTCCACTTGAATTTAGAAAGTTGGATTTTGTACCCCTCAATTATACTTATACCTCCATTTATAATTTGTGTCTTTTGATTTCCTAAAACACCCCTATGTGAATAGTAAAAATAATAACAAATTCGAATAATTGAACATATATCTCCACATTTCAAAATTTTCGAAAGAGTAATTTTTTTCTCTGAAGTTATCGAATCAGAAATTTTAGTTTTTGAATTTTTTGGTAGTTATATTATGTACCGGAAATTTCGAAAATGAAATTTCCGATAGTTATTTTCACCCAAAAATTTAGTACTATATCTCCACATTCATAAATTTTCGAAAGAGTAATTTTTTTCTTTGAAGTTATCAAATAAGAAATTTCAGTTTTTGAATTTTCCGGTAGTTATATTGTGTACCGAAAATTTCGAAAATGAAATTTCCGATAGTTATTTCCACCCAAAAATTTAGCATTTCAAATTTGCCGGTACATAATATAACTACCAGAAAATTCGAAAATCGAAATTTTTAGTTGAAAATAACTATTGAAAATTTCATTTTTTGAAAATTTTAGTTTTAAATATAACTACTAGAAATTTATGATAAATGCATTTTGTAGGTTAATTTTTTTTTCTTCATTTTTTAGTTTTATTTTTACAACTGTTTTCATTTTGCAATCAGTTTTTTTTGCAATGAGGAGTAGAGGAGCAAAAAACAATGTAAAACTTTCTCGAGTTCGACCTCTTACACAATCTAATAAGAGAGCAACTGTTGGGAAAATGAAAAGGAGGAACTAAGAGATGCAACAAGAGGGACAAGAGCGTCAAGAGGATTATGTTCAACATGAGTTTGAGGAGGCAGTGAATCAGAATCCTACATTTTTTGAGGATTACATATAGTAGGAGGAGCAGCAGGATCACACACAACAATATGAGCAGCAGGATCACACACAACAAGAGGAGCAACATGATCACATGCATCAAGAGGAGCAACAACCAGATCTTTTGTTCGACCAACCTCTGTTTACTGGAGGACCATTTGATCTTTCCATCTTAAAGAAATATGAGTACCACATTGCAACTAGAGTATGGTAAGGCATGATTTTTGTTCTTAAGGACTATGAGCACCATATTACAAGGTACATTCGTTGGTGCTTCATGATGGTACCATATTTTCCAGAGAAGTGTCTACGACAGTTTGGGCATACTCAGTACATCTCTCCTACACTGCCAGTGCTCGTTGTCTGTGATGTTGATGTTGAAGAGAGTATGTACAAGAACTCTGTTTGATCCCTTCGCACTAGATTACATCCAGTCGCATATCCACACGAGTGTGTTGAGGGATACTTATAGTGGTACTATAGGATATCTCATCCTCGGATGATCCCTTATGGTCCTGGTCCTGATACTGGTGTTGGTGCCCCTGCCTCCAAACTTGAAGCCCCGAGTCTTGTTGAATGGTATACACGATGTCAGATAATGAGTGGTCTTATACAACATAACTTAGACTTACAGAGGTTGGATCTTGAAGATGAAATGTATGTCTACTTAGAGAGAGCCTTACACATCCAAATGAGGGGATTATCATTAGTATTGTAGTTATATTATTATTCAGACTTATTTATTTTGACAATTTTATTGCTCCATACTAGTTTTATGTTTGTAATACTTTATTGCTTCAGACTTATTTATTTTTACCACTTTATAGGTCGTTAAAGTGCACAAGAACGAGATATGAAATAAAAGTTGAAATGATTTTTGTTCAAACAAAAAACATACAATCTGATATATGTAATAAAAGTTGAAATGTATATTCAAAATCAAAAGTGTCAATCATTTGCCAAAGACATACACTCTAATGAATGTTCTAAATCTAATGAGTCTCATTTCTGCAGACGTCCCTCATAAGCTATAGCCTATGATGTAGACTCATCACTACGGTGGTCCTTCCAATGCCATGCAAGTGGAGGCAACATATATCCTAACTTCAATTTAACTTTAACCTAGTGACTTTCATTAACAAAATAAATGTTGATAATACGATCATTTGAGAAAAATTCAAACAAAAAGTTTTTCTCAATGTGACAAGGACGATATTATATCTTGTTGCTATCACGTAACTCATATCTGGAATGCTCTCCTATTCCTCATTGGGTTGGTTTCCTAAATCATTACAAGAAAATATTTTGTCACTTGTTGCAAACGTTCCTCGAATAATACAACACATAAATCCGGTTTGAACTTAATCTCAATGTACAACTATCGACACACAATGCTCCATTATTCTTCACTTTGACCAAGTAAAGCAACAATAGCACGATACCCCATACTTTCCATCCGCTTGAACATTAACTATGTCTTCAATATATTGATGGATTAGAGGAGGAAATTTATCCATATATTTTCTAACTTCACTTATCACAGGTTCTTGTAAGGCTTGTTTGGATGCTTGCTGAGAGGCTTGTTTGGAAGCTTGTTGGGAGACTTGTTTAGATGCTTGCTTAGAGGCTTGCTGGGATGCTTTCATGGGTCCTTGCTGAGAGACTTGAGTAGTTGCATTATTAGAATAAAACTCATCCACATGCTCAAAAAATGAAGGTTCGTGATATATGTCAAATCCCTTCAACTTCTTACATTTCTTCCTCTTCACACCACCATTTGTTTTGATCTTATTTGGTGGTGCACGCATTGATGTTGTCTTTGGATATGCTATTTCACGCAACTTGCTCTTCAATGCCCTTGTTCCAATAACATTAGCTGTTTTTCATGTTTTCCAAATTATATTCATCTATGATGTGATGTCCAACTTTGAATCATTTTATTAATTTCCTCTAATGTATATGATCTACATCTAATGGGATTGGAACCACTTCCACCTTGTACCGTGCAACTCACATGCACAAGGTAATCCATGAAAGCTTCCAAGTATACAACGACACGTGACTTGTCGTTACTGGCATAAATGACACTCTTGTATTCATCAACTATATGAGCTAAAGCTTTCTTTGATACAACCAAAGTCAAATTCTCAGGGAATGGATTGTTGTGTATATGCTCTTTGCGACCCTTACTTGTCTCAAATGACCCTTTTATCTTCATATTTTTCAACCTCAACATCTCATTCATACCATCCCATGCCTTACAAAAGTTTCTTTTTCTGTGTTCCAAAAATCTCTTCAATGACCAATGAGCAGACTCAACCCTAATATTCAAACATAAAAAAGAACAAATAATATTTCAATAAAAAATATATCAAACATGCATGCTTTATCCTAAACATGTATAAATATAAAACAAAATACAAATTTTTAATGACATACCTATTGGTCGTAGTATTTTCTAGATGCAACACTCAATTGCTCCATTCTTCAACAAATCTTTCCTTGTGAGGAGTCAACCATGTGTCTTTGACATAGTAAAAGAAAATAATATTGTCGACATATGCTTGCTCATACCTTTGCAAAAGCTGCTCGTACTCCTTCTCTTCAAAACAATAAACAATTTTCCTCCACAAATCTAGAATGGGTTCTTGCATGTCCTTCTTCAATATATATTGTTTGTATTTGGCTTCAACATTTTTGTTGACATGAAGTTAACAAAGTAAATTTGTTGCAGATGGAAATACAACTTCAATTGCATTCATCAAAGTAAGTTCAGTGTCATTCACAATCACCTAAGGAAATGAGATTTTTGAAACAAATAACTCTTTTAACTTCTCCAATGTCCAACAAAAGTTTTCTTGACGCTAACAGTCCATGTAAGCAAATACAACGTTGAATGTCAACCTAATTGAAGTTACACCAACAATTTCAAATATTGTAACCTATTTTGTTGGTTTTGTAGGTGCTATGCATGATCAATACAAGAGGGAACAAGTTCAACAAAGTTATGGAGTCTGGGTGCGTCCAAATTTTTTCGTTCACAATGTTGGAGTCTTCATGGGTCATACTTCAACAAGCATACTTCTCAGCTTCAAGTAACTTGTGGCATATAAGTTCTAGGCCCTTTCAAATTCTTCTGGTATGTGGTTTGTTGCTTATAAATTTGAGAGATATTAGTCATGTTCTCTTTATCTTGATCTTTCAAAGATGTCAATATGTGCCTCAGTGCAACGTGATACTTTGTCAGCTCGTCAACGGTGTTTCTTATCTTCTTCTTCTAAGCATCCCACTAATGCATTATTCTCACAAGTAGCCACTAACTCATGGTTGTGAAGTCCACACATTAAACTAATAATCCATCCTTCACCATTCTTCAATGGCCTCGATCTAAGTTTAAAAGAACAATCACACCTTTTAGTTGAAGTCCTTGAGTTACCTTTATTCGACATATATTTTCCACCTCTATCACAACCGAAAATTAATTTTGACTTCATTCCTCTCTTTTCAGTCTCTATGTCAGAACGAGTGATGATAATAACTACTCGATTTTGTCAGCCAACTTCTCTTGCCATTGATATGACAATTTCTCATGACTCAAAAATTTGATCAGTTGTGAATGCTTATGTCAAATCTATATGTAATTGTATTTTTTTTCCATCCCTACTTCAAAATAAAAACAATTAAAAAAAATACATACCATATTTTTCAACGATATGAAATATCCGGTATTGCAAAATGAAAACGTATCGGAAATTTCAAATTTAAAAATTTCCGGTAACTAAAATCAACTACCCAAAATTTCGAAGCTGAATATTTTAGGCAGTAATTAACTATCGGAAATTTCAACAGCGAAATTTTCAATACACAACTTATACTATCGAAAATTTTGCTTTTTCAAAAATCCAAAATCTTTTGACAATTTAAAAAAAAAATTGCATACCAGATTTATTAAAAACAAAATTTCCGGTAGTGTTAATTTATGTACCGTATTTTTGGAAAAAAAATTTGATGTATCGGAATTTTTTGTGAAAGGGGTACGATTTTAGAACAGTTGTTTTTTACAATGGGATGAGTGAAAATGAAAGGGATAAAATTATATTTTTTACATATTGGAGAATACAAGTCTAATTGAGGGGTACGAAATCCAATTTTCTAAACCTAAACACGTTTAGATTACTCCTACACCCGCTAATCACTATTACTCATTTTCCTAACGCACAAACAAGCAGAAACGCAACAAGACATGAAACCCTCGTTATGTTTCCTCTCTCTCTTCGAGTTTCTCTCCACAAGCCATGATGGAACCTCAAACTTTACCTTCCCACTTTACATTAACCACTTATTCCATTTTGGCATCAGTTTTATCGATCATGGCTATGTTTTATGAAAACAGTCACATTTTCTTACTTGGGCGGACTGTATTTTGTCTTTTGTGGCCACCGTGTTCGTCGTTTGGAAAATGGCCATCATTTTTTGATTCCTCTCGTCGAAACCTTCAAGAAGCACTACTCCAGCACGTCAGTGAGACTTTTTCTGACTATCTATTTGGTTCGTTTTAACTCTGTTCGTGTTCCTAATTTTTATTTATTAATCATGTACTCGTCGTTGATTTCAGAACATTCAACATAACTTGGTGATCTTACGAACTCGTCGTTGATTTCAGAACATTCAGACACGTTCGTTGCACATTGTAGAAATGACGTTGCTATGGAACTCTTGGTGATTCATAAATTTTATGAAAGCATCAATTAGGGTATAAGGTGAGAGTGAATTTGAATTCATGAGTGTAAAATAACTAAGAAGAACGGGAAAACCATATTTCTCACAATTTATCTGGGGTTCGCTGCGTGCGGCTGAAGCCTTTGAGTAATAATTGTAGAATTGTGTATTTGACGTATTTTGTACTCTTTGTTTGTTTATATCTATTCTTGATATTGCTATTTAATATAAAATGTGATTAATTGTGAATACTTACATTACAATTGATTTGGTGTGTGTGAACGATCTAATATTGCTATATGTGAGTGAATACCTTGCATTATTGAATCTTATGTATTATGATGATGAGTTTTGAATGTAATGCATGACTATGAAAATATGCAATGACGATGTGTACTTCATGACGTATGATGTTACCGCCCTTGATGAATGTCATTAAATTCATATTATGGTTAATTTAATTATGATGAATCTGACTCGTGCCGATGATGGTGCTCTTAATGAAGTATTTGTCTTTTTGACTTATTGCCTTATGTGTTTTTTTGATTAAAGACAACAACATAACCATTGTTGCTTAATTGACTTATAATAAGTAGATTATGCATTAATCCTTTAACAAATCAAACATTCTTAATAGAGGATAGAGAACCATTACCTACTGTTCCAGAGCCCATAATCTTACTTTTCTAGTTCCCTCCAAATCCTACATACCTCATTCCTTGGGGGTTAAGCTTCGGAACATATGCGTTCCTCCGATCATGTGTCTTGATCATCCACTGTGCAGATACCAGGATCGGTGTTTCAACTTTGTTGCTAAATAGATCTTTCCATGTTTTCAACATAGGACAAGTACTTTTATGATGACCTTTCTTCGAAAAATAAGAGCATAAAACATTATCATTGATGATATTTGGGTTTTCTTCTGTTTCTTGAAAACCATTTCCGTGCATATTGTTTAATCCGACTCCATGGATCATTGAAGCTTCTTTGCTTCTATCTATAATGTTTGCAAGAAACTCTTGAAAGACTTTTTCATATTTAATAGAGTTACATTCAACTTCTTCTGATAAATTTAATGCATCGTTATTTAGAGTCTTATTTTCCATTTTTATATTTTCAAAATTCTTCTTAAGGGATTTGTATTCCTCTTTTAGAATAGTCTGTTTCTCTTTTAAATTTTTATGTTTTCTAGACATTCTATGAACCTTCTTTAAAATTTGTTCAACATGGCAATTAATTCATCACGAGTGAGATTAGAAAATACCTCAATCTCTTCTTCATCTGTTGACTCACAATCAAAGTTAGAATGAGCATTGGCCATTAGAGTCATGTTAGCTTGTTGCTCATCTTTATTTAATGAATGAGCATTGGAATTTTCTTTTTCAAGGTTTGGGCATTATAATTTAAAGTGTCCACGTTCATTGCATTCATAATAGACAATTTGCTTGTTTTCTGATTTTTTTTTTCTATCTCTAAAATTTCTGGATTGTCAGAAGTCTTTCTTAGGAAATTGTTGTTTCTCCTGCACTAGAGATGCTAAACTCTCATAGAGATAAATGACAATTCATATTCTTCTGAATTTTCACTCTGATTACCAAATTCATCTTTGTTTGATTTTTCTTCAGCATGAAGGGCTTTGGAGGAAATATTTTTCCCTTTAGATGTTAGAGCAATCTCATGTGAACAAAGTAAACTCATGAGTTCTTCTAGAGAGAGTTTATTAAGATCTTTAGCTTCCTGAATAGCTGTAAATTTGGGTCCCCATCTACTCGGCAGACTTCTCAAAATCTTTTTCAAATGATTAGAATTTGTGTAACTTTTGTTGAGAACTTTCAATCGAGAGACCAAAGTTTGGAATCTAGAAAACATATTTTCAATGTCTTCATATTCCTCCATTTAGAATAGCTCATTTTGTCTCGCCAATAAGTTTGCTTTGGACTCCTTGACTTGCTTGTTTCCTTCATAGTTAACACATAGAGCGTCAAAGGTAGTCTTTGTTGTTTCTTTGTCATTAATTCTACCAAATTCTTTAAAAGTGATATCATTCATCATAAAAGTTCTATCTTTATGATGCATTCTAAACTTCTTTTGTTGATCATCATCTAGTTGTTTTCTTTCTATAATGACCCCATTCACATTTTTTGGTTCTTCATAATCTTCTTCTACTAAATCTCATACTTTAGGGTTTTGAGAAACGAAAAAAACTTCTCAGCCTATCGTTTTAGTATTCAAATATCTCTCAATCAAACAATGCAGGTCTGTCGATGTTTCCACAAGAAACTTCATCACCAGAGTTAGACATCTTTTACACAGGTCCTTAGAATCTATTCTCAAACACAATAAAGTGCTTAACCAAGAGATCGATCTTTAATGCCAATTTAAAGTGAAAAAAACAAAAGGAGGATGAAGAATGTATAAAAGTTTTCCTTTTTAAAATAAGTGGCTTAAAAATTGTTTGAAAAAAAAGGCTTTTTAAAAACAATAAGGAGTGAGGGAAAAAATATGAAACAAACAAACTATCTTGGTTTATCACCAACACAATATCTATGTCTAGTCCCTTCAACCTGAATGGTTTTTCCACTAAATCAAACTAATTTTCTTTTCAACCACTAGAACACACTACTGTCTTCCTAATAGTGTTCCAGTATTCTCAAACTCTTAACTTAGTATAATCAATCTTTTGAGGAAACAACCACTAATGGATTAGTTTACGTAGATGTAAAGATTTGTGAATTGTTAAATAAATCTCAATAGAGGATAGAGACGCTAAGCATAAAATACAAGTGAACATATTTCAAAAGAAAATATTTTGAAATAAAGTCACTTGATGTACTCATAATTGATTCTTGATTTTTCAGCGTGATTGTTCAATCGTTTTTCTTGATTTTCTCAATTTCACTTTTTGAATTAGATATTTTAATACTTTAATAGTTCAAGAAATTGACGTTGTTGTTTTTCTGACCGTCGCAAGGAATGTCGCGCACAATTTGTACGATCTTATGTTGCCTAATAAAACTGGTGTGAATTTCAAAATTGATACTTTTCTTTTTACGTGCCTTAAAATCTTCTTCAAAAAAATATTCTTATTCAAGACTAATGTTGATGTATTGTTGGTCAAGACAAATAACACCAGATGAAGAGATTTAAACGATAGAGTGATGTAACATTATGTGAAATTTGCTCACCACCAGCACTTGAACAAAGAGAGAAAGATTGAGAACACATAAAATAATTTTGGAATTTTTCTACAAGAATTTCTCAACTATTAAACAACACCACGTAAATTAAGAAAATAACAACAAAATAATATATTTGAATCCCGATCAAAACACCACGATTTTCGTAGTTTTTCAATATGAGAGACACTACAACACGTTCTTGAAAATTCTTTGGTTTAATATTTTATTATTTTATTAACTCCAAAAGATATAAACTCACCCATAAAATCATAAACCATATGAGGAAGTCAGACTTCAAGTTTTAATGAAATTGGAGACTATTTCAAAACATAAAATTTCCAGTTTAACTTTCAACAACAAATTTATTGCTACATAAAAATTATTTTAATTATGAAAATAATTCCACTTTGATTAAAATTTTAGAACATTCTTAAAAAGTCCGGAAACATTAGTAACTTAATTAATTTTCACATTCTCAAAAAGTCAGGAAACATTTGTAACTTAATTTTCACATTCTCATATCAATTATGATAAAATACCGAAAATAAACTGTACACAAACGACTGAAATTAAAAACCGGTTATTGTAAAACTACGAGTTTTAGAAGTCTCAAGGAAGACCTATGAAAATCACTAAGAATAATTCCAAAACTTCATAAATTCAATCTTAAAAGGCCTAGCCCTAACCGCCAAGGATTGTCGAAACGACTACAAGATGATTCTACTTGTCATGACTTGTCAATAATATGATTTTGTAAGAATGTTTATCATTAGAATCATAAGTAGCGCCTCACTTATCCTCACTTACTCGTCTCTTCGAATATTGAAGGAGGACGAATCCTATTACAACAACATGAATTGATTCATTAACAACCTTGGAGCTGTGTGAATTGATTCACACCTTTGTAAATCAATTCACATGAGTCCTTGGTTCGAAATTTTCAATTTTATGAGACTATGAATTGATGCACAATAGAATGAATTGATTAATGATAACAAATATTAGTTTTTTAACATTTTCAATCATCAGGTATGTATATTACACCCATAAGTATCAAGAACAAAAATTAACTACATATTCATTACAACATTATACCATTTCATCATCAACCATGAAGGCAAAAAATGAAATCAAGTACCCAAAAAGAAATGAAAACAACTACTTGCTTCAAATAAAAATAATGAAAAACCCTAACCCTTTGACGTCACCAAAATCTTAATTTCCCTAATTCCATTTTTCATCAACCACATCAAATTTTCAGAATTAAATTCAAGAAATCACATGCATGTTTGACATACTTTGAAAAATTACCCAACACTTAAAAGATTAAAAGTTCTAATTTCATTAGACCCCTAAATCTTCCCACTCTCAAATTCTTAGACCTTATCCTACAATATTTTCTAATGAGGATCGTCACATATACTTCCTCTCATCTTCGTCATAAGCCACTCCTTAATTAACAATGACCATAATTGACATGAGTCCAGGTTATTCACAATTTCACAAACATTTGTCACAACACATATACATGGCAGTCATTTATTTCAACACAACATAATTAACAAAACATTCATCAAATCCACGAGCTTAAGTCATATCTTAATGTATCATGCAAAATAATTATAAAAACATCTATCAAACCAATTTCATAATCCAAATCACATAATTAATTTCAACTCATCATAATCAAAATCAAACATAAATATCAGCAGTATAAAAACTCAACCCAATCAATCACATCACCCTATGATTGCATCAATACATATTTTAATTTCTATGATTTTCGTCCTACAAATTATCATACCAATGGCTCAGTTGATAATCTCATCACTTAGCTTAGACAAAAATTGACATAATCCTTTTGGTTTTTCAAAATAGTAGCTCGCCGTGCGAGCATAGTTCTCATTGTGCAAAAATCACAAGAAAACTCAAATAGCTTTGTCTAATAAATTTCTCCCAACCAAATTTTAAAAGAGTTTGGTTTGTGGAATCCAGGAAAACAAAGTTATTCCTATTAGTAGTAGTGAGTTTCTACCAAATATGGATGTTGCTATTGGTAAACATGGTTTTGGCTATGATTTTGTTAGAAATGACTATAAATGGTTCAAAGTGTATTATATTTTCAGAAAAGTGATGGTGACGTGTTGTCATCGGGAGATATATATTCTTGCTCCTTTTGGGAGATATATAGCCTGTAACTCTTGGAGCAAATTATAATTTGATAATTTGCCTACGGATTATGAAGATAAAGGAGTGTGTTTTAATGGAATTTATCACTGGTGGGGTAAATATTAATTTCCGATGAGATTATAAAATATATTTGTTGTCATTTGACCTAAGCAATGAGGTATTCATTTTAACATCCATACTAGAGGATACTCATGATTTTGCATGGAGAGACTTGGCGGTGTTAAATGGTCTAAGAGATTTTGAATAATTAATATAGGGGTTTCAGGGGTTTTGTAAACCTTATTAATTTTGTGTCAACTACCTAGCTCATTTTTAGCTAGGTGTTGAGAAATAAATTTCTTGTTGTAACTGTGAGACGCAGTTACAGCTCAAAACCGTTCGATCTCAGTGAATGAACGAGATTGTTTTAAAATATGTGTAATCTGAATGGTATGATATCAAACTAATAGTCAAGATTTGTTATTGCTGGTAACTGCGTCATACTCACAATACAATTGCACGATCACAACTATAATAGAAAGACAAATTATAAGAAAGAATAATTTTAGCAACATACTCTTTAACACACATTTTTTAATTGATTGGTTAAAGTCCACATGGGTCCCACCAAATTCATATAGGACTCACATGATTTGGTGGGACCTATGTGAATTTTAATTATTCAAAGAGCGTGTATTAGAAAATGTGTGTTATAGAATGTGTGTTGGTGACACTCCTCATAAATGATTATGCTAAAATTGTTTCTGATAATGCGGATTTTAGTTTCTCAAATGTGTTATTGATTGCAGATTTTTCCTTTAAAGTATTTGGATCCCTTTTGTATGCATATACACTCCATGAAGATAGGACTATGCTTGAATCAATGACCAGAAAATATGTGTTTCTGGGATATAAAACTTGTGTGAAAGGATTTTTTTGCTTGATCTACAAAAAAATGAGTTGTTTCTGTCAACAGATATGTTAAATTCCACGAAAATATTTTACCTTACAAGTCTCCAAATTCTTGTGACAGTTAGGTTCATTCACCAACAATGAAAATGGTTATGTCATGGAGAAATTTAGTAATTACTCTAATAGCAACAAAATCTAACAGAGAAAGACACCAAAATCTCAATGCAGTAATGACATAATGGTATGGGGTCTAAAAGAAATTCTCTCAATACAAGTTTTCCGATTTTATTTTTTTAGCTTCGACATAGTCTAGATAATCCTATTAACACATCTCAATCACATCTATGGAGGTTAGAGATATTAAATTTGATTACGAAAGGTTAAAGATAAAATAAATTTGATTAATTAATATTTTATTGTTAACACCACCTACTCCTATTCCCCCAATGCAAGTATTGTAGTTTCAGGCTAGGCAAATAAAAATGGACACAAGTCACGATTTTGAAATTTTGAAGACATCTCTATTTGTTTTTTTTGGATACAAAAGACATCTCATTATTATTTATAATCATAATAATCAATAAGTATGTTGTTATAAAAATATGACACACCAGTTTAACTACGATATTTGAACATAGAATATCATTGGAGCACTTAAAAACAATGTTTTAAATCATTGTCTAGCTAAACATCTATGCATGTCAATGCGGGTTATCACCATATTATTCAAGAAACACTCCTAAGTAATATTTAGGTGAGTTTTGATGGGCAATAAAAACAGAAACACAATAACAAGTAATACGCAGCGAATATAAAATTCCCCCAACTTGCAAGAACCCGTGAGGAGCAACAATAAATATATGGCAGCAAATTAATCAAAATAAAAAGAGCGTAAAAACCACCGATATTTTAACGTGAAAAAACCCCCTCAATGCAAGGGTAAAAACCACGGGTCGTCCAGACCAAAGAAATAGCTCCACCATAATCAAATAAGGGTACAAGAGAGTCTCAAAAAGATGAAAACCAGCCAAAATAACAAAGCACTAAACCTTACAAATGAAAAACAAGAAGAAGAAAAACACATAAAAACCTGCTGCTGTGCGAGCATGATTTCTCCCTCTTCAGACGTCTTTTCGCCGATTCGACCGTTGAAAGCGAAACCCTGAATGTTGCGAACCTACTGTCCAAATTTCAGCCCGATCCAACGGTTAACGAATACGCAATCGATATTTTTCTGAGACTGATTTAACAAAATCGGGAATAGGTTTACTCTTCTCTTTTCTATTTGGTGATTGCTGTAAGACCCTTAGTTTTAAATTCTAATTTATGCAATTTTAGTATATTTTTTTGTGTTGAATTATGAGGCTTTTTAGCCAATTTTAATGGTATGTTGTGTGTTAAATGCCAATGATATTTTTATGAGACCTCTTTAAAATTAGTTGGCTAGAAATAATTTAATTACGTTGCGGAAAATTTATTACTGGACTATTTTGTTAAAAATATCTCTAATTGCTAAAAAATTTACTTGTCAATTGAGTTGCAATGAGAATAAATATTTTTATCAAAATAATTGAGGTGTGTGTAAGAATATTTAGATATTTATTGATTTGGTTTAATTATAATATATATATATATAT
>JBBPBQ010020321.1:48407373-48506772 GCA_037974755.1 Cicer yamashitae
TATTAAATTAGTAATATATATATATATATATATTAATATAAGTTATATATATATATTATTATTATTATTAAATTAATAGAATATATTAGTTAGCAGGTAAGTTAGTACATAAAATATATATATATATATATATATATATACACTATTTGTAGCTTTACATATATATATATGTCAGAGAGCAAAACCGGGGGGCATGTTTCTGTTGTCGCGTGCTTCAGTTCCTTTCTTCTTCCTTCAGTTTTAAGTTTTCAAAATACAAAATCTCCATTTTCTTCTAGATCTAAGCTTCCATTCGAGAAGTGACAGAAGGGAAAGTTGCTCACCTCCACACTGCGGTGCTAGTGAGCTAGTTTTCGAAGTGACGTGCGAACAAAATATTTTACCGGAATTTATCGCGGTACCGTAATCGGCTGTTAAAGCTATCATTAAGGTAAGAGCTCATTTCAAACTTTTATGCGTTTATGCGTGAATTAGCGGAATTTAAAATTGACGCGGTTGAGATGTAGTTTGATGTGAATTGTGTGCGATTTGCTGAGATTGAATTAATGTGATTAATGTGGTCGATTTTGTTAGTAATGGTTAACAAAAAAAAAAGAAATTGATTTTGAAGTGTTTGAGTTACGAAATGAGTTATTTTCAAATAAATGAGTTTGAACTAAAGTTGAAATTTTAAAAAGAAAAAGTTTAGAGTATTTTATTAACTCAAAATTTTGGTGCTTTAATAGTCGAGTGTGCGTACGTGTGATTTGAACAATATTTGTTTTATTTAATTTTAACTAAATAATGTAGATTATTTGGTTGTAAAAGTTTGGTGTGTGAAAAAGATATAATTTTAGAATTTTGTTGTGGTTGGATAAACTTTAGTTGCGAACAAATTGTTACAAATATTTATGTTTATGTAGTTAGCTCCTTGAGTCTCGAAAAGGAATCGAGGCTGTTGGCACCGAGTTAGCGGTGGGGAGAACTCTGAGATATTAATGTTGTTGTGGTGATTCATGTTTGGTGTGATTGATGTGTTCATAATTAATATTATGAATTTTGAGATGTATTTTATGTGTAGATTAGAGGAATATAATTTTGGTGCAAATGCATGTTTGCAATTATGGAAATTAATGGGTGTATTGTGGTTGAAATATGACGAGTTTTGAAAATGAGTAATTTGTAGTGATTTGGTGTGGATTTGTGGAATTTGATTGTTGTATTTAATGTGGTTTGTAGATTGAATTTGATGTGGATTTGTTGGATTATGAATTAATATGTCTGAGTATGCTCTGTGAAAAGTTTTGAAAAATCATTAGTGTTAAATGAGTATTAAAAAGGGGGAATCTTTTAATAGCTGCATTTACTTAATGGTTCTGGTGAAAAGAGTTAGAGTATGCTCATGCATTTCATATTACATGGTGACCGCGATGGGCCATAGTGATAGTGGTACCCGTGATGGGCCACGAGATGATGTCATGTGAATAGTTGGTTCATCTTATCCTTGCGGGGATTTTTGCCTCGTGCTGATCTGTGAGAGATTGCACTCTTGTAAGTCGTGCTGATCTGTGAGCGATTGCACGCATAGAAAATTAGTACTGGTCTGTGAGAGGCTGTACGATAGTAAATTGTGATGATCCGTGAGAGATTGCACCTTGATAATTAGTACTGGTCTGTGAGAGACTGTACAATTATGATTTACGCCCTTTCGAGGAGGGTTTTGGTTTGGAATTCCGGAATCATGTGCATTGGCATATACGCATTTCATTAGGGTGCTTGGCACGCGAGTCATGTTTGATATACTGTGATGGTTGTATATACATACTCGATTGTGGTTTGTAATTGTGCTATATTTGATGAGTGTTATTGATTGACTTTATGTGATAAGCGTTGAATGATATCGAAACATTTTCAAAACTGAAAATTATGCCATTTTCACAGTTGTATTTGGATACAAGGATGCTGTATTCGAATACGACAGTGCAGTTTGTTAAAAACTTCATTTTTCAAATTTGATTATGCATGTGAGGCATACAAAAACCCTTTCTAGATGTATGTTAAGTTGAAAGGTTATTTTGTGCATTTAAAATTTAAATGCTATGTGATGTTTGTTAATTTCGGTTGGTGACCTTTACAATTATTGTGGAAATCTGGGCTTTGCCCTCAGATAGGAATCAGGATCGTCCTACCAGTTAGTACTCTGGAGATGGGAACGGAGTTAGACTTACCTGACCACTGCTGTGTCAGAAGGATTTCTGCGGGGCGCGTGGAGATCACTTGGGTTATAGTTTTTTTTGTAGCATGATCAGATTAGATGGTTGTATAGGGGCTAGATGTCTATCTGTTGTGGTTGTATTTATTTCATTATGGAAGACTGTACCTATACCATATATTGTCAGCCTGACTTTTATTTTGATGGGTCCTTGTACCACTTTTTGATGTGACGTGGGGAAGTTAAAATTCTTGGGGCAGTGCTTTTGTACAGGTGTCTGCCGAGAATACCCCAGGGGTATGAGCTACGTTGGATAGGTCTCATAGCCCCGGTGTATTTTTCTGTTTTAAATATTTTGGATTTTAATTTCAAAACCGTTTCCGCTGTTTGTAATTATTGTTGACTTTTGTCGTTGTGATACGACTTAAATATTTTATCCAAAGGTATTTATCTCTTTATTATGAATTTGAATTTGTTTAAAAAAAAAAATCGGGTTGTTACAATTGTGGTATCAGAGCATTGGTTATAGATTGTAGGTTAACCTGTAGGTTGGGGGTTGTCATCTGATCATACGTCGGGGTGATTTGTCTGAGTGTCGGGTTCGGTGTAGTGTTGAGTTGTTGAGGTCGAAAGATGTCTTTTGGAATTCTTCTAAAGGGTGTTAAAATTTCTTATTGATGTTGGTTTTATAGGAAACAATGCCTCCAAGAAGGAACGACGCTACAAGGGTCAACGTCAACAGGGATGATCAAATGGCTGAAGCATTGAATAACATGGCTGCCTCTGTTGCTGCACAGACAGCTGCAAAGACTCTGCGGGATCTGGAGAAGAGGGAAAGAGAGATCCGTGCTGCTGAGTCAAGGGGATTAGAGGACTTTCGTCGTTACAATCCTCCCAAGTTTAGGGGTGATGAGAATTCAGAGAAAGCGGATCAGTGGATCCAAGAAGTGGAAAAGATCTTTGAGATGATTAACTGTCAGGCGGGAGTGAAGGTCAGCTATGCCACTTATTTGCTACTAGGGGATGCTGAGTATTGGTGGAGGAGTACAAGCTTGTTGATGGGATCAGCTCATGAGGAGGTGAACTGGGAGTCGTTCAAAAGGAAGTTTTTAGACAAATACTTCCCGATGAGTACCAGGACTAAGCTCGGTGATGATTTTCTAAAAGTTCATCAGGGTAGTATGACTGTGGGCGAATATGCCGCTAAGTTTGAATCGTTATCGAGGCATTTCGGGTTTTTCCGTGAAGAGGTTGATGAACCACTATGTGTCATCGTTTCCAAGCCGGATTGAAGTATGAGATTCAGGATTCTGTCTTACCCTTGGGAATTCAACGTTTCCAAGTTCTTGTGGAAAAATGTAGAGAAGTTGAAGATATGAGGAATAAGAGAGCTAGCCGAGGAGGGAACTTTAGTTCAGGGGGGCCTAGTCGGGTGAGTTATCAAGGCAACAAAGGGAAACAAGTTGCTAAGCCTTATAACCGACCACAGAACAACAACAGGGGTCAGAATCACCCGGGGAACCAGAACCTTGGAAGACAAGTGGGGCAAGTGATTCGATGTTTCCGATGTGGGGAAGAGGGGCATTATGCTAATGCTTGTACTTCTAAGACTCTTACTTGCTACAATTGCCAGAAACCAGGACACATTGCAAGGGATTGCAGAGCTCCGAAGGTGGAACCAGTTGTGAATGCAACTAGGGCTACTCGTCCTACTGCTAGAGGACGCGTTTATTGCGTGAGTGCTGAAGCTGGAAATCCATCTAGCAATCTGATTCAACGTGACTGTGAGATTGCAGGTAACACTCTAAATGCACTTTTTGATTCGGGGGAAACCCATTCCTTCATTGCTATGGATTGTGTGAATCGTTTGAAGTTATCTGTGTCGCCTCTACCTTTTGATTTGGTTGTTTCCACACCTGCTAAGACGTTGACAGTAAATACTGCATGTTTACAGTGTCAAGTGACTATTCAGAATAGGGATTTCTTAATTAATTTGATTTGTTTACCTCTACAATCACTCGAGGTCATTCTCGGTATGGATTGGATGTCGTATCATTATGTGATCTTGGATTGTGCTCGCAAACTGGTTCTTTTTCCCGACCAGAAGTTGTTAAGTATCTAGCTGCTGACAAACTCGGAGTGTCACTAAGAGAAGGAACTCATGAGTTTTTGTCTTTGGCTAATGTGGAGGCAAAGATAAATGTGAAGATAGAAGACATGGTGCTTGTCCAGGAGTACCCGGACGTATTTCCAACAGAAATTCCAAGATTACCACCGATAAGAGAAGTGGAGTTTTTCATTGATTTGCATCCAGGAACCGGACCAATTTCGATTGCACCGTATCGAATGTCGCCATTGGAATTAAATGAGCTCAAAAGCCAAATTGAAGATTTGTTGGAGAAGAAATTTATTAGACCAAGTGTATCACCATGGGGAGCTCCGGTATTGCTAGTTAAGAAGAAGGATGGAAGCTCACGCTTATGTGTGGATTATCGACAACTTAATAAGGCGACTATTAAGAATCGTTATCCTTTGCCGCGTATTGATGATTTGATGGATCAGTTGAGAGGAGCCGCGGTGTTTTCAAAGATTGACTTGAAGTCGGGTTACCATCAGATCCGAGTAAGAGAGGGAGATATTCAGAAAACTGCTTTTAGAACTCGTTATGGGCATTATGAATATCTGGTTATGCCATTTGGAGTTACCAATGCACTAGCAATTTTTATGGATTACATGAAAAGAATCTTTAGTCCATTTCTGGATAAATTTGTTGTGGTGTTCATTGATGATATTTTGATTTATTCAAGGACTAAAGAAGAACATGAAGAGCATTTGCGCCAAGTTCTTGAAATCTTGCGCGAGAAGCGATTGTATGCCAATTTGTCGAAGTGTGAGTTTTGGCTGGAGGAAGTGAATTTCTTAGGTCATGTGATAACTAAGGAAGGAATCGCTGTGGATCCGGCAAAGATTGAGTCAGTTCTTGCTTGGAAACAGCCTCAGACCGTCACTGACATACGAAGTTTTGTAGGGCTGGCAGGTTACTACAAGAGGTTTATTGAAGGTTTCGCGAAGATTGTAGCTCCATTGACGCAACTTACTAGAAAAGATCAACCGTTTGCGTGGACGGAGAAGTGTGAGGAGAATTTTCAATTACTAAAGAAGAAGTTGACAACCTCACCAGTTTTGATCTTACCGCAACCAGAAGAACCGTATGAAGTTTATTGTGATGCGTCTCACCAAGGCTTGGGATGTGTTCTGATGCAACACAAGAAAGTTGTAGCTTATGCCTCAAGGCAATTGAAGATTCATGAAAGGAACTATCCTACTCATGATTTAGAGCTTGCTGCTGTAGTTTTTGCATTGAAGATCTGGAGGCACTATTTATATGGATGCACGTTCACAGTGTTCAGTGACCATAAAAGTTTGAAATATTTGTTTGATCAGAAGGAATTGAACATGCGTTAGAGGAGATGGATGGAGACTCTCAAGAATTTTGATTTCACATTGCAGTACCACCCTGGGAAGGCCAATGTAGTGGCGGATGCGTTGAGTAGAAGAAGTGTATCAGTGTCTTCAATAGTGATGGCTAGGCAACAAGAGTTGTGGGAAGCATTCAGAGACTTACACTTGAACGTAGAGTTTGCACCGGGAATTTTGAAATTCGGAATGATTAAGATTTCGAGTGGACTACTTGAAGACATTGCGAATTTCCAAAATGACACTTTAATTCAAGAGAAGAGGAACCTAATAGTGCAAGGGAAAACGACTGAGTTCAAGATTGGGCCAGATAATATTTTGCGATGTAATGGGAGAATTTGTGTACCAGAAGTTGCAAATCTGAGGAAAACAATTTTAGATGAGGCTCATAAGAGTAAATTGAGTATTCATCATGGAGCGACAAAGATGTATCAAGATTTGAGGCAGAATTATTGGTGGCCAGGAATGAAGAGGCATGTCGCGGAGTATGTATCAACTTCTCTAACTTGCCAGAAAGCGAAGGTGGAATATCAGCGGCCTGCTGGAATGTTACAACCTTTAGATATACCTGAGTGGAAGTGGGACAGCATTTCCATGGATTTTATAACTGGATTGCCGAAAACAAGGAGGAAAAATGATTCTATATGGGTGATAGTGGATCGATTGACTAAATCCGCGCACTTTTTACCAGTGAAGACCACATATAAGGTAGATAAGCTAACTGAGATCTACATTGCTGAGATTGTGAGATTACATGGAGTACCATCGAGTATTGTATCAGATCGTGATCCGAACTTCACATCACACTTTTGGGGAGCGTTGCATGATGCGTTGGGAACGAAGCTAAGGTTGAGTTCAGCTTACCATCCGCAAACTGACGGACAGACTGAGAGAACAAAGCAGTCCTTGGAAGATCTTTTGATAGCTTGTGTACTAGATGATAGAGGAAGTTGGGATGATGTACTACCGTTGGTTGAGTTTACCTACAACAATAGTTTTCACGCAAGTATTGGAATGGCACCATATGAGGCTTTATATGGGCGCAAGTGTCAGACGCCTTTGTGTTGGTATAAGGACGATGAAAGTATGATTGTAGGACCTGAGATGGTGCAACAGACTACAGATAAGGTAAAGAAGATAAAAGAGAAAATGAAGATTTCACAAGATCGTCAGAAGAGTTATGCGGACAAGCGTCGCAGACTTCTAGAATTCGAGCAGGGTGACCATGTATTTCTGAGAGTCACGCCTACGACTGGAGTTGGTAGAGCCTTGAAATCGAAGAAATTGACTCCTAAATTTATTGGACCATATCAGATTTTTGCACGAATTGGACCGATAGCTTATCGGATTGCTTTGCCTCCGATACTGTCCAATATTCACGACGTGATTCATGTGTCGCAATTAAGGAAATACCTTGCAGATCCGTCGCATGTGATTGAACCGGACACAATACAACTAAAGGAGAATTTGTCATTCGAAGTACTACTTGTGAGAATTGATGACAAGAAGATTAAGCGACTAAGGAACAAGGATGTTTCGTTGGTCAAAGTGATTTGGAACCCAACTATCGGAGATGCGACTTGGGAATTGGAGAGCAAGATGAGGGAAAAACACCCAAAGTTTTTTATCGACGCGGGAACCCAACTATATTTTTTTGTGTTGAATTATGAGGCTTTTTAGCCAATTTTAATGGTATGTTGTGTGTTAAATGCCAATGATATTTTTATGAGACCCGTTTAAAATTAGTTGGCGAGAAATAATTTAATTACGTTGCGGAAAATTTATTACTGGACTATTTTGTTAAAAATATCTCTAATTGCTAAAAAATTTACTTGTCAATTGAGTTGCAATGAGAATAAATACTTTTATCAAAATAGGTGAGGTGTGTGTAAAAATATTTAGATATTTATTGATTTGGTTTAATTATAATATATATATATATATATATATTATTAAATTAATAGAATATATTAGTTAGCAGGTAAGTTAGTACATAATATATTTATATATATATATATATATATATATATATATATATATATATATATATATATATATATATATACTATTTGTAGCTTTACATATATATATATATATATATATATATATATATATGTCATAGAGCAAAACCGGGGGCATGTTTCTGTTCTCGCGTGCTTCAGTTCCTTTCTTCTTCCTTCATTTTTAATTTTTCAAAAAACAAAACCAAAATCCACAAATACAAAACCTCCATTTTCTTCTAGATCTAAGCTTCCATTCGAGAAGTGACAGAAGGGAAAATTGCTCACCTCCACGCTGCGGTGCTAGTGAGCTAGTTTTTGAAGTGACGTGTGAACAAAATATTTTACCGGAATTTATCGCGGTACCGTAATCGGCTGTTAAAGCTATCATTAAGGTAATGGCTCCTCCCAAACTTTTAGTTTGCATTTAAGACATTATATGTGATTTTATGGAAAGAAATTTGGTGTATTTGATGTGTAAAATGGTGAAAATGAATTTAATTCGTTTATGCATGAATTAGAGGAATTTAAAATTGACGCGGTTGAGATGTAGTTTGATGTGAATTGTGTGCGATTTGCTGAGATTGAATTAATGTGATTAATGTGGTCGATTTTGTTAGTAATGGTTAACAAAAAAAAAAGAAATTGATTTTGAAGTGTTTGAGTTACGAAATGAGTTATTTTCAAATAAATGAGTTTGAACTAAAGTTGAAATTTTAAAAAGAAAAAGTTTAGAGTATCTTTGGTGCTTTAATAGTCGAGTGTGCGTACGTGTGATTTGGACAATATTTGTTTTATTTAATTTTAACTAAATAATGTAGATTATTTGGTTGTAAAAGTTTGGTGTGTGAAAAAGATATAATTTTAGAATTTTGTTGTGGTTGGATAAACTTTAGTTGTGAACAAATTGTTACAAATATTTATGTTTATGTAGTTAGCTCCTTGAGTCTCGAAAAGGAATCGAGGCTGTTGGCACCGAGTTAGCGGTGGGGAGAACTCTGAGATATTAATGTTGTTATGGTGATTCATGTTTGGTGTGATTGATGTGTTCATAATTAATATTATGAATTTTGAGATGTATTTTATGTATAGATAAGAGGAATATAATTTTGGTGCAAATGCATGTTTGCAATTATGGAAATTAATGGGTGTATTGTGGTTGAAATATGACGAGTTTTGAAAATGAGTAATTTGTAGTGATTTGGTGTGGATTTGTGGAATTTGGATTGTTGTATTTAATGTGGTTTGTAGATTGAATTTGATGTGGATTTGTTGGATTATGAATTAATATGTCTGAGTATGCTCTGTGAAAAGTTTTGAAAAATCATTAGTGTTAAATGAGTATTAAAAAGGGGGAATCTTTTAATAGCTGCATTTACTTAATGGTTGTGGTGAAAAGAGTTAGAGTATGCTCATGCATTTCATAGTACATGGTGACCGCGATGGGCCATAGTGATAGTGGTACCCGTGATGGGCCACGAGATGATGTCATGTGAATAGTTGGTTCATCTTATCCTTGCGGGGATTTTCGCCTCGTGCTGATCTGTGAGAGATTGCACTCTTGTAAGTCGTGTTGATCTGTGAGCGATTGCACGCATAGAAAATTAGTATTGGTCTGTGAGAGGCTGTACGATAGTAAATTGTGCTGATCCGTGAGAGATTGCACCTTGATAATTAGTATTGGTATGTGAGAGACTGTACAATTATGGTTTACGCCCTTTCGAGGAGGGTTTTGGTTTGGAATTCCGGAATCATGTGCATTGGCATATACGCATTTCATTAGGCTGTTTGGCACGCGAGTCATGTTTGATATACTGTGATGGTTGTATATACATACTCGATTGTGGTTTGTAATTGTGCCGTATTTGATGAGTGTTATTGATTGACTTTATGTGATAAGCGTTGAATGAAATCGAAACATTTTCAAAACTGAAAATTATGCCATTTTCACAGTTGTATTCGGATACAAGGATGATGTATTCGAATACGACAGTGCAGTTTGTTAAAAACTTCATTTTTCAAATTTGATTATGCATGTGAGGCATATAAAAACCCTTTCTAGATGTATGTTAAGTTGAAAGGTTATTTTGTGCATTTAAAATTTAAATGCTATGTGATGTTTGTTAATTTCGGTTGGTGACCTTTACAATTATTGTGGAAATCTGGGATTTGCCCTCAGATGGGAATCAGGATCGTCCTACCAGTTAGTACTCTGGAGATGGGAACGGAGTTAGACTTACCTGACCATTGCTGTGTTAGAAGGATTTCTGCGGGGCTCGTGGAGATCACTTGGGTTATAGTTTTTTTTGTAGCATGATCAGATTAGATGGCTGTATAGGGGCTAGATGTCTATCTGTTGTGGTTGTATTTATTTTATTATGGAAGACTGTACCTATACCATATATTGTCAACCTGACTTTTATTTTGATGGGTCCTTGTACCACTTTTTGATGCGTCACGTATCCAATGATACCTCACATCAATGTGTTTGGACCTGCTATGAAACGTCGAATTCTTACCAAGATGAATAGCACTTTGACTATCGACAAATAATACATATTTGTCCTGAATAAACCCAAGCTCGTGCAAGAATTTCTTCAACCAAATCAACTCTTTGCATGCTTCAGTAATGGCAATGAACTCTGCCTCAGTTGTAGACAATGCTACACATTTCTGTAATCTTGACTGCCAAGCCACAGCTCCATCTGCAAATTTAATCATGTAGCCTGAAGTTGACTTTCTCGAGTCAATATCTCCAGCCATATATGAGTCGGAGTACCCCACCAAAATAGGTTTGTCACCTCCAAAACAAAGCCTCATACATGTAGTACCACAAAGATACCTCAAAATCCATTTTACAGCATTCTAATGCTCTCTACCTGGATTTGACATAAATCTATTGACTGTACCAACAACATGCACAATATCTGGTCTTGTACACACCATTGCATACATCAAACTACCCACAGCAGAAGCATAAGGAACTTGTTCCATGTATCTTTTCTCATCTTCACTAGAAGGACTTTGTTTAGAACTCAACTTAAAATGAGCAGCAAGAGGAGTACTTACAACCATAGAGTTTTCCATTTGAAACCTTCGCAACACTCTCTCAATATAGTGTTCTTGTGACATCCAAAGTTTCTTCTCCTTTCTGTCACACATGATTCTTATGCCAAGAATCTGTTTAGCTGCTCCCATGTCTTTCATGGCAAATGACTCGCCCAACTGCTTCTTTAACCTGTCAATCTTGGAAATATGTTCCCAACAATAAGTATGTCATCAACATATAATAACAGGATAATGAAATCGTCGTTAGAAAATTTTCTAACAAATACACAATGGTCAGAAGTAGTCTTCATGTATCCTTGGTCACACATAACAGACTCAAACTTTTTGTACCACTGCCTTGGAGCTTACTTCAAACCATATAGACTCTTTCTTAGTCTACACACATAGTCTTCCTTGCCTTCAACAAGAAAACCATCGGGTTGCTTCATGTAAATCTCTTCCTCCAAATCACCATGAAGGAAAACCGTTTTTACATCCATTTGCTCTACCTCTAAGTCAAGAGTAGCTGCCAAACTCAACACGGTTCTAATTGATGACATTTTTACCACAGGTGAGAAAATCTCATTAAAATCAACACCCTTTCTTTGACGGAAACCTTTCACCACTAATTTGGCTTTATACCTCGGAGACTTTGAGTTACTCTCAAGTTTCACTCTATAGATCCACCTGTTTTCCAAAGCCTTTTTGCCTTTTGGCAACTTCACCAAATCATAAGTGTGATTATCATGCAAGGATTTCATCTCATCATGCATTGCATCCAACCACTTTTGACTTTCTTCACTCTCCATGGCCTCTTGAAAACACTCAGGTTCCTCTTCATCAGTCAAATTCACATACTCATCAGAGACATACCTTGTAGATGGTTGTCTCTGCCTCTTAGACCTCCTGAGTTGGGTTAGAGATGATTCAGAAGCATCACTAAGATTCTCATCGTGTGACAACTCATGATCTTCACTAGTTGGAATATTTACCTCATCTCTAAGTCGATGATCATCAACACAATCATGTGGCTCATCATTCTGAACATTACCATAAGTAGTATCCAAATCAAAAGCAGGTGACCGAACTGGATCACCATCAGATAAGACGTTATCTCTCTCAGGTGTAATCTTCTCCACCTTATCAATGTCTTCAATAGTTTGGTCTTCCATGAACACTACATCACGACTTCTAATAACCTTTTTGTTTATAGGATCATACAACTTGTAGCCAAATTCATCTTCACCATAACCAATGAAGATACATTGCTTTGACTTTGCATCCAACTTGGATCTTTCATCCTTCGGAACATGCACAAAAGCCTTGCAACCAAAGACTCTCAAGTGATCATACTTGACATTCTTCCCAAACCATACCTTGTTTGGTACCTCACTATTCAAAGCGACAGTAGGAGTAAGATTAATAACATGCATCGCTGTGTACAGTGCCTCACCCCAATAATGTTTAGGCAACTTAGCTTCAAAGAGCATACACCTCACTCTCTCAACAAGTGTCTGATTCATCCTCTCTGCTAAACCATTCAGCTAAGGAGTTTTAGGAGGAGTCTTTTCATGTGCTATACCCTGTTGTTTGCAATAGACATCAAAGGGTCTGCAATACTCACCACCGTTGTCAGTACGAACACGTTTCAGCTTCTTGCCTGTCTGCCTCTCAACCAAAGCATGAAATTGTTTGAATTTCTCCAACACTTGGTCTTTTGTCTTCAGAACATAAACCCATAGTTTCCTGGAACAGTCATCAATAAAAGTAACAAAATAAAGTGCACCACTATAAGATTTTACCTTTAAAGGGCCACAGACGTCAGAATGCACCAACTGAAGCAACTCTGACTTTATAGAGGGATGATGCCTTTTGAAGGATACTTTAGTTTGTTTACCAATTATGCAGTGAGAACATTTCTCCAAATCTACATTCTTCAATCCTGGAAGCACATCCTTTCTAGCTAAGCAATTTAACCCCTTTTCACTGATATGACTAAGCCTTCAGTGCCACAAAGATGATTCCATATCCACGGCATTCACACTGTCTTTTGCAACTAAAGCTTTTGTCCAATACAGTTTACTAATTTTCTCCCCTCTAGCCACAACCAAGTTACCTTTACTGAGTTTCCACTTTCCAGAAGCAAAATGATTATCAAAACCACTTTCATCAAGCATATGCACGGAGATCAAATTGAAGCGAACATCTGGAGCATGTTTGACTCCTTTAAGCAACAGTTGCATTCCCACGTTGGTTTGCAAGCATACATCACCAACACCAATTACCTTAGAGACACCATCATTACCCATCTTCAAAACTCCAAAATCACCTGAAGTATAAGATGTGAAGAACTCCTTCCTCGGTGTAACATGTAGTGTAGCACCACTATCAATTATCCACATGCTCTCATCAGATACAATATTAATTGACTCATAGTCACGGAGAATAACAAGATCATCACTAGTAGCAATAGTAACACAGTCGTCATCACTATCATCATCACGACCCATTTGTTTCTACTTACTCTTCTTGCCTTTGTTCTCCTTTTTCCACAGAAAACAATTCTTCTGTATGTGCCCTGTTCTATGACAATAATGACACTCCACATTTTTGTATCTAGACTTGGACTTGCTTCTGTTGTTTTCTCTACCACCCTTCGGTTCTTTTTTCTGACTTCTCCCCTTATTTTCAGTGGCAAAAACATCAGATTGAGATGAAGAACCCTGTGCCTTCCTTCTCATCTCCTCATTCAAAACACCACCCTTAGCCGTTTCCAAAGAAACAACACCATTAGGAGCTGAACTCGTTATAGAAACCCGAAATGTCTCCCAAGACTCTGGTAAAGATAACAGTAAAAATAATCCCAATAGCTCATCATCAAACTTGATACCCATTCCAGACATTTGATCAAGGAGCCCCTGAAATTCACTCAAGTGGTCCGAAATAGATGTTCCCTCCTTATACTTCAAACTTATGAAACTATTCAGTAAGAATAATTTATTATTCCCTGATTTAGAGGCAAACAAAGTTTGTATCTTATCCCACATAGTTTTTGCATTTGTCTCATTAGCAATGTGATTATAAACATTATCTTCTACATATTGTCTAACAAAACCACATACCTGTTGATGTTCAAACTCCCAGTCTTCCTTAGATTTATTATCCGGCTTTTTAGAACCAAAAATAGGAAGATGCATTTTCTTCACAAATAACAAATCTTTCATCTTGCCCTTCCATAAATGGTAATTAGTACCATTCAAGCATACCATCTTTATATTCATATTTGCCTCCATCCTTCAAGCAAGTTAAATAACCCTTTAAGTCACGATTTTGAAGACATCTCTATTTGTTTTTTTGGATACAACAGACATCTCATTATTATTTATTATCATAATAATCAATAAGTATGTTGTTATAAAAATATGACACACTAGTTTAACTACGATATGAAACATCGAATATCATTGGAGCACTTAAAAACAATGTTTTAAATCATTGTCTAGCTAAACATCTATGCATGTCAATGCGGGTTATCACCATATTATTCAAGAAACACTCCTAAGTAATATTTAGGTGAGTTCCGTTTATACCAAAATGATCTACATGTTGATAGGATTACAAAAATAACAACAAAATTGATTTAGGATAATTATAACACCAACATTCAAAACAAAACATATTTTGATTGATATTAACTTACCCAAACGAGCTCTTAATGTCAGAACCACACTCATAATTCTTACTTAATATTGCTTAGAGAATTTGGGGTCACTAAGCAAAATTTAGCATAACTCAATGCAAATTTTGCATGTTAAAACGAACTAGATTCACTTATAAAATTTGACTGACTTACACACCTTTTTTGTTACTTGTTCAACAAGTGAAACTCATTAGGGGGTCCATTGAACACAATTGTGCCCTCTTTCTTAACATGCAAACAAACTTATCTGTAATTGAGGTGTTTTTATTGAGACTCCAAATAATCTTCAAAGTAGCCTTATGATTGCAATGAAGATTAAACTCAAGCCACAAATTTTAATTTGTGGAAAACAAACGTCAATCCGAAGCACACTGCAAGTAATAAGATGAATTAGACATACATAGTTAGGCTAAAAGAAGTGTGTTATACAATCGTTTAAAAGGTATTGCAAGAGTGCAACCAGAACTTTTCTCATAATGCTATCATAAGTGGTTTTGGATGTTGTAGTTCCTTCCTATTTGGAAGTGTCGTTATCAACGAAGATTGAAACGACATACATGGGGTTGAACACCAACCCCTAATGAGCAAGAACATTTAGAATACAAAACATAAATAGAATTGAATTGAATAGATATATGCAATTGATTATGAAAAGTTTTCCATATGATTGGTTGGGTTGAACAAGAAGGAGGGATGAAAGGCATGCTAGATTTTAGAGTTGAGAGTAGGGTTTTATCCTAGCTTCATAAATAAATAAGATCGATTTTGGTGTCTCAAACCACACAACTCTTCCTTGACAAGACAAACTTACAATTGAGAAACATTTATGCAAAGATGCCAAATTGAAATTACACATAAATATGACTAAGATTGAAAAAATAACAATTTTTAATAAGATGACATCTAGAATACACATAAAGAGAATGTTTTCATTTATTTAGACATGATTAATGGTGTATTTTTTAATGGAATAACTAAATAAAATTAAAGAAGATAATTTAAATTTTTTGTTTCCTCTCAGAGCTCTATGACAAGATTTCTTTGAGTCTTTCATTCACATGCTTCAAATATTATCAAGTTCTTCTTCAAAGATGTTGATGAAATTAGTCATTCGAATTCTCTCAAGAGCCAAACCAACCTCAATTCCACCACCACCATCTCTACATTCAGAAAGAGAAATCGAACCCGAAGAATCAAGATGAACTGATTCAGATTTCACAGGCTTTCCCCATCCAAAATCAGTCTCATAAACAGCCAATTTTGGTGATCCAGCAACCATTACAACAGATTTACCTGGATCCGATAATTTCCTATAATCAGACATCAACGTTTCAAATCCTAACAAAGCATCACTCTTGAAATCTCTTATCTTCCTTTCAATACCATTTGCTGCTACAACAATCCCATTTTTTCCAATTAACTCATCCCTCTTTACAGCCACAATACACGTTGCAAGACAATTTCCAAAATAACTTTTTGGTAATAAAAATCTAGGATGATCTCGACAATCTGCCATGAATACGAAGTAGCAGAGATCATCAAGAACTACATTATCCCCTTCGGTTTTGCTCTGTTCTGATTTTATCATACAAAACCAAATCAAAGAACATGTTACAACAAAAGTTGACACGTGTTGTAGTTTTTCTTTACATTTAACACTGACCCATTTTTTCAATTTCTGAACTTGTTCACTATTTAATACTAAAGTAGTTCGTACCTTGTTAGCATGATCATATCGAACAAGATCTGGGTGTTCTATTTTTTTTGATATCATATCTTCTTGTTCTTTTAGGTATACGAGTTTAAGACCCTTTGGGTCTTTAACTCTATCTCTTTCATGAGAAGGAAGATCAATCGATATAGAGTGTTCAATTTCAAAATTGTTTGCTCTGGCTTTAGAAATCGAGGCCCAAAATTTCATGAAATGGTGAAGTGATTTTCCGTCACCAGCTATATGGTTGAACGTGAGGCAAATACTAAATCCAAAGTTTGGTAGAATTGTGATTTGAATTGACATAAGAGGGATGACACGTGTGCCATTTTGTTCAGTACGAGGTGCACATAAGTTAGGAACAAGAGGGTGCCAGTTTTGAGTATCTTGTGAATCAGATATTAGGATGTTGAAGTTTGTTGAGGATTCAACAACTGTTAAGGGGATAAAGTCACCGTTGAGGTAACGTATGTAAGGGAGATTTTGAGACTTTGGAGGGATGATGAGATTGGAGGAGAAAGGGAAGAAATGTTGGAGGGTGATGGAAAGAGAGTGTTTGAGAATGGGAAGTGTTGTTTGGAGGAAGTGATGAGTTGGGTGGGGAAAATGGTAAAAGAAAATGCGTTGAATTGGTTGGCAATAAAACCATCCAATGTCTAAGAAAGTGAGGGGGAGAGTGGTTGGTGAGGGAACTGAACCTGGTGGTGGTGCAATTTCACTCTGCTCTATTACTCTTGTCTTTTTGTCATTCTGATCATTGAATTTGATATTGTCATTGTGATGAGACATGTTTGTTTTGTTCTGAAATGAAACATGAGGAGGATTTATAGAAACATATTTAGGACAACTAAACTTCAACACGCGCTTGATTGTGTAAGCTTTTCATATTAGTTTCAAATTTTGAAGAGATTTTGTAATAATCAAATTTGTTCAGATAAAATACTTATCGCTGATATTTTGATGATAATAAAGTAAGAGAATAATTATCTATTAACTTATTATTTTAAGCGATTAGATTAATTTAATATTAATAAGCAATTCAAAACAAGAATCTATGTTATTGACTATCTAAATAACAGTAAATACATTATTAACTAATGAACAAATAATCATGATCACTAATTAATAGTTGTGACTTGGTGATTATTATTTATGTGTGAAGCCCAAAAAATATATTATTTACTAATGAACAAAGAACTATTATTACTAAGTTATAACATAGAAAAAGTATAGCTTACTCGCCCGGTCAAACGCACAAAACTCATGATGTGTTGAAAATACATATAGCTATGTATCAATATATGGTCTTATAACAAAGAGAATATGATGAGAAGACCAAAGAAATGGAAGCATCCTCCGATGCATGTAAAGTCTCTAGTAAGTAGTATTTGGATTATCTGATACAAGAGTGATCCACTACAATAATAATTAGTTTCCCCTAGAATAACACTTTCTCCGATGAAACACTAACTCTACTTCAAGTTTGAGTCTACAAAAGAAAACAAATTTTAGTCAATGTGGGTATTACATCTCTGTAATTCAACCCAAATCTGGTAAAATTCTTTTAAATAAAGGAATGTCTGAAAAACAAGTAAACACTTGAGTCCTCAACAAGGAATTTGTTAGATGTGTTGAGAAGACTAGAAGATATTTAGTGGAATAGCCTGAAGAACAAAAGTAAAGAATACTTGTGAAGTTTAGAGAGACAGATTAAAAAATACTTGATTTTAATTAGTGGATTAAGTCTTTCGAGTGAAGAAGAAAAAATCTCTCTATTAAGGAATGTTCATAAATTTCTCTTAGAAATATAAATACTTTCTGGTCATGGTTAATAGATTTAATTCATTCATTCTTTTTAACTATCCTCGCTGCTACCTTTGTCTTCACTCCTTTTGCTAACTTTTTCTATGTTCATCTTCTCGTTCATTTTCTCTAATTCCTCTTTTGATAAAATCTTTGCATCTGTAACACCCCAAATTTGATAATAAACTATTTTATTAATGAAATAGGATTTTAAATAATTAGTTTGATTTTAAAATATGTTGATAAATGTTGTGATTAATTTTCTTATACGGGTGCTTCCTATGAGCTTCTAGTTTTATACATATTGGACTACATAAGTAATATAAATAAAAAATATTATATTTTATTATTTTATATATTTTTCTAAAAATAATAATATTTTAGTGTAATATTTTAAAGAACAAGATTTTAGACGATTTTACATGTATATACGTGTAAGTAATTAATGTGATATTTTCCTATGCATTTGATTGATATTAAGTGTGCATATAATTATATTTTAATTATTTCTAACTATTTTCTATTTTAATTTATTTATTTTTAAAATAATTATCTTGAGATATTAGTAATATTGAAGTTGATTTCCTTTATTTTTATAGTTGCTATGGGATGATGATTTTATACATATTTATTGTGATTTAGTAATTAATATCAATTGTTGATGTTATGTTTATATATTTTATCGTTTTGACTATTCTATAAAGATGGTAGTATTTTTATGGGTTTATTTTGAAAAATATTATAGTAATAATTATAGTTATTATTTTGAATGTGAGAGTTTTGGTTATTAATGTATTTTAAAAGATTAATTACTTTAATTACTTTATTTTATAAAATATTAGTTTTTGAATATTAGTAAGGTTTCAGTAATGAAGTTGTGTTTAAAAAAGTGTTAACAAAAATTAGTTTTGATAATTGTTGATTTTATTTAAAAAATAAATAAAAGAAATGAGTAAAATGTGTTTCATGGGTTAGGAACATAAGCAAGAGTAAAACCTAATTAAACATTAATTAAAAAAAAATAAGGAAATGTATGAGTAACAAAGGGGAGCCGGACAAGAAAACAGGGCGGCGCCACTCACATAGAAAAAGGAAGAAAATTGGGCGGCGCCACTCACATAGAAAAAGGAAGAAAATTGACACCAGTGATCTGTTCTAGAACACTTTCTCCGTTTTCGTCCAAATTTTAGCATGTTGTTATATTCATTTAGCTAGTCAATTAAATACATTTTCTCAGATTTTTAATCATTCAAATTTCTCTCTACAATATTTGACTTCTTTGTTTATGAATTCTTTATTTTGCACCGTTCTTCTTCACCGTAAGTCTAATTTGAGTGAAACCAACACCAAAACGACCGTGTAAACAGTGTCTATATTATCCACTGATAATTATTTTCCAATTTTGGGTATGTTTATTTGACTCAATTTCGAAATTGACCCTTTTAGGGTTTGTTATCATAATTTATTTTTGGTGTTTACCCATAAACTGTTGAGTTAGATCGATTGAATGACAAAAAGTCAAAGAACAAAGGCTTTTTGGTTGTGGACTTGTATTCACATGTGAAAGTGTCGAAATAAGGTAAGGGGTGTGAGAGCGTTTGAATTCATGAGTATAATATATTATGAGATGAATGGGAAAACCGTATTTCCCTACGATTCATCCAGGGCGTGCTACGTACGACAATAGCCCTTTAAGAGATAAATTAGTTAATGTGAAAATATGAGAATTGTGATATTAAAATGTGAAATAGAAATGTTTATAGGGTGTTGATTGATTTAATTTTCAATAACTGTGTGGTATATGATATTTGATGTTATTGTGATATTGGATATCGAATGAAATTGTGTGCATATGTTTGATTAGACGAGTTTGTGTGATGTGATAATAAAATATGGATGCATTGTATGACATGAGTTTATATGATGATATATGATTAATGATCATGATGTTATAAATTTGCGATGAGAATATTGAAGTAACTACATAATTGATGAAATAGTGACGATTCAAACTTGTACTAAAGACGATGCTTTTAATGGAGTAGTCTAGGCTAACAAAAGGAGAAAATAGATGTTGGGAATATTTGAAGTTGATGAGAATTTTTGAAGTGGAGATTATTTTGTTATCATATAGGTAAGGCCTAACAAGCCTAGTGATTTTAGGGAAGTACAACTGAATGAATCTGATCGTGGCGGTCTACTTTTGAGCCTTAAGGCAAAATTGTTAGACCTTTGAGGTATTCGGGTGAGGAATTCTTTGTGACTTGGAGGTAGGACTCCAAATGTCGGGAGCTACCATGCAACACAAGTTTACCTCGATTGTCGTTTATATGTGTTTCGGGTTGAGTTGAGGGGATCTATGAGGACATGGCCAATTTGAATTGTGTGTCCACTCGAGTGGTGGCATAGTATCAAACCTCTTAATCAAGTACTTCAAAGTTAGAATAGTACCACATTGTGAAGTAAAGTCTAAGCTCATGCAGAGCATTGCATTTTCTTGTGATTGTTTTGTTGTGATTAATATGTATCGTATGCAATAATAATTTATCTTAGATGATTTGATGTTATAGTGAAATGTATTTATTTTCCTTGAGTGGTTTTGACTTCATAATGTGATATTTTTCTTGAGGAATGTTTGTGTGATGATACGGTTTTATTATGATTAATTGCGGTTTTGACTGGCTTGACCCTGCGTTTGCGAAATCGCAATTATGACAGGTTAATGAGTCTTGAAGTTCAAGTTTGGGAGAAGCCTCCATAGGTGATACCAGAAATGAGAGTCTATTTTTATTTATTTAATTGGAAACATATTTTTGTATGAAAATCTTATAAGTACTAATAAATTTTTTGAATTAAATTAAGATATTCTAGTTAAATCAAATTAATAGAGATTGCACTATTTTATAGAAGGAAAAATATAGTATAAATTATTATATATTATTTTGGGTTTAGGGTGTCACAGCATCGCATAACTATTCAATTACTCCGTTCAAATGTGTCTTTAGTGACATCATAAAGTATTAATTTAATGGATGTGTGGTTGGACACATTCGACATCATAAAGTAATAATTTCCAAAGAAGATCTATATCGGGTACTCAATTGTCCTGATAATGGAAATCTTCTGTTCGTCCCCGTACTCACTGAAAAACAAGAAGTGGAATTCAAAAACAGTGTTTGAAGTTGCTAATGGAAAAGGTTGCATAAACTTGTACCCTAAGTACAAAGTTATGTACAAAATCATCCTATGATGTATCTTGTCCATAGGTAACGCATCTCAAGAAATAGCTAAAGAACACAAGTTAGTCTTATGGAACTTTGTCAAAAAGATTAAACCAAATAGCCCAACAATAATATTTAACGTCATAATTGCGATTGAGAAATTCTCAAGGAGAAATAGACTCGATGTCATCCCCTTCGAAAGATAAATTTCTAGCTGCATTAAGTTGTATGGAATTCCTAAACGACCTCCGAAATCATATGAGAAAAGGCCCAATTCATTAATAATAGTAGCTCAAAACTGTGCAGAAATACAAGGTAAGGGTGTGAATAGTAGTCTGACCCAAACCATTTTTCTAACTTTTCTAAATTTCTAAAAACAATACAAATCATATCTTTTACCCGTCCACACAAAATCTTATTTCGAAAAATACTCATACTAAAGTACTATTATTTTTCAAAATAATAAATAAAATAAATAAAGATAATATTGAAAATTTATATTAACCACTAATCAAATATGTATAAAATTATCACATAAAAGTAAATACGCATGTAAAGAAAATTAATCGCAATATTATTAATATATATTAGGTGAAAATTGGGGTATTACAAAATATGTGGATGCGATAAATGAAAAGGTTAGCAATTATATACTTGAAGTTCTTATCTTCCCCATTCTGTTAAAATTGTCTCTGAAATCTTTGATGCGTTTTAGATGTAGACGCAAATCATGGTCTCTTGTTTGAGAACACTCATTTCACAAGCTTGTTCTACAATAATTTATACTCTAACAACTATTCTTATTATGATGGTAAATTACAATGGTAGTTTTCATTATTCGTTGGAATAACACTTATTTGCATTGACGGTGAATGTCCCATTTTCTGTAAAAATAAATAAATTATTTAACATATGATATTTATTTGTATAGCAATCTGATTTGCTGCTTGTTGTAGTTTCTCCTGCAAATTTTCTTACTTCTCTTTTCTGCTCCTAAAGTTTGGATAACCATGTAACTTGTTCACTTATTTCAACATTTTGCATCCAATTGTGTTGAGTATTCCCATTGAAGTTTTTCTATTTATTATAAAGCAAATTCCTAATTGTTATTTATATGTTTCATTATTAAAAATGGTGAATTTTTTTTTTTCTTAAGTGAAGACTTGATTGAACCTTTTCCTTCCCACTCTTCGCAATTGCAATGGAATATCTTGTGTCTATGGTGAGTGATATATTTATTCCAACATTTAATGGAAACATGGTTAGAGTTTTGAAAGTGCATTGAAGGTATTATTGTTGGGTGAGTTTATTCTCCAAGTAGAACCCACTAATTTTAGTAGTATTACTATTATTATTAGTATTAGTATTAGTATTATTATTGTTATTATTATTAAAGAAAGAAAAGAAAAAAAAATAGGGTGATTTATTGAACTTGACCCATGTAAAAGAAAAAAAAATTTGAAATCCCTAAGAAAAGAAAAGGGAATAGTGCCGCTAAAAGAAAAAAGAAAGAGAAGAAGGCAAATGACAGTAACAAGAGGAAAAGAAGAAAAAAAAAGCTTGATTCCGGTGGTAATGAGTTTGTAGCAAATTTGTTTTGTTTCGTTTCGTTTCGTCTACAATTTTAATATGTTATTTCTACCACTGAGTTTGTTCTTTTGATATATAGTGTTAGTAGTTTTACCTTCTTTAAGAGTTAGTTTAGAATACCCATTTTAGTGTAAGGTTGTTTATTATCATTATTTGTTTGGTTTCCACCTTTGGTGATGGCTATTGTTGATTGATGTTTCCTAGTGTTACTAAAAAGACTCTGGTGTATCCATTAATTATTATAGTGGAAGTTTTTACTAGATTAGATCCCGTGATTTTTATTCTCTCATTTTGTGGGATGATTTCCACATTAAAAATTGTGTTTGTCTCATATTTAATTTTCTGCCAATTGTTATTGCTCTGTGGAATTGCATTTTTTTGTTTGGCCATTTATCTGCACAAGTGGTGGAAAAATATTCCGCATTATTGAGATAATTATCTCTGATTTTTTCCAACAAAGTGGTATTAGAGCTTGGTTGGTTTGGTTTGCGCATTTAAATGGAGGAGGAAAATAAAGGTCCAAATATGATTAAGCACAACTTTTCTAATTACACACTTTGAAAGAGTCTCATGGAAGACATGTTATACAGTAAAGATTTGTATGATCCTATTGAGGGTGATACTGTTAAACCCAAAGATAAATCTGACTGAAAGAAGATGAACAGAAAGGCAGTGGCGTTGATCAGACAATGGTTGGATCTGAGTGTATATCCACATGTTGAAACTGAAATAGATGCTAACAAAATGTGGGAGAAATTAAAAGTGTATATCCACATCTTTTTTTTTCAGTTTCTTGTGAGGACATGGTGAGCTGCCACAAGATCAGAGCCGAAGCTCTGATACCATGTGCTTTAGGGTGCAGCTAGGTTAAAACAATAGAGGGAAGAATAATTTCTTATTATTATTGAAACTGAAATAGTACAAACATATATATATACATACAATGTTGCCAGCTATCTATTGAATGCGGAGAATAAAGAAAAAATAAATTATGAAATAAATCAAATCAGAGTGATTTGATTCTTTCCCAAAATACAAATAAACTTAAATAAAAAATCAACTAATTAACACAATCATATCAAATCTGATTGCTATAAGTCAACATTTCCTTTTCACCCTTCCATTTTTATGGGGTAGCAACACAACTTTGATGTAGGATTTCTTTTTCACTATAAAAATTAGGAATCATAAACTCAGGTCTATTATCACTGCGCAGAAATTGAACTTTACCAACAAAATGTATCACACTTATTAGCAACACAATGCTGTAAATCTTGAACAAGAAGATGATGAAATTGATGATGATGAAGGTTGCACAAATAAATTCCAAAGCGTGTGTATCACACTAAGCTTTAGGTTCGATTCTCCCCCACCAATATATATATTGGATGCAAACGACTTAACCGGCGAAACCCCTTCAGGATACTTTGGAATCCTTGAAGTGAATTGCACATTCACTTCAAGCCTATCAATCAAGATAGTTTACAGAATAAAGTTCCTTATTTACTCTCGTGCACTAGAGAAAAGAAGAAACGACTCAGAAATATTTTTGATAGAATTTTGATTCATGTAACATGAATTTTGTCTTGTTGTTTCTACCTCTAAAGTGTCTCAAGAAACTCAAACCGATTGGTGACATAAAACAACTCTTGAAAAAGATTTCAACCGTTGGTAACTTAACAAATGTATTGGTTCGATGGTTAATAGATGCATTAAACTCAAGCATTGCAACCACTTGACCGAGTGATACATTAAGTTATTTAATTTTTCTACATTAATAAAGCTATCAGAGAATTCCAAATATATTTTGGAAATTCCCCTCACAATCCCCCACCATTTTCAAAATATATCTAAATCCGTTATTTCGGAAATCTCATGGTTTCAGATAAAGGTATCATACGTTTTGAACCATTACTTAGTAAATTATGTTTTCACTCATCCCCGAATAGATTGGTAGACAAGCTTTGAACCAACCATTTATTAGAACAAGTGTGCATAAGTCACACATGAAATCTCAGTACCATTGATAGAATTATAAAGATGACACATTTGATAAGGCTCTATGTCTCATATCCTTTTCATTAGAATTGAAGAGTCAAGCCCTTGAACTCTATGAAGCGGCCCACTTCATTCTCATATAAGTGGACTATTTCGGAAATACACCCATAATTATACATTCCATCAAATATATGCTATATGTCCATTAAGAAGAGACCTCATCCTACCACGTTTACTTTATCGTCCAAGTACTTTTACCCTTTGGGATGTATCTATTGTCAAGTACTTCAATAACTCTAATATTGTAAATTCATCATTGAACTCAAAACTTAATGTTACTTAAGTGTGAGTTGATCGTTTCCACAATTGGTGATTATTTAAATATGCGATTGTATCGAATCTCTAATGATGTCTTCAACACCATGTCCTTTGTCAGACCTTTCGTCAAAGGATCTGTAAGATTCTTTTCACATTATGGATATCACTCCATTAAATCCTTTACGTAGCTATGTCTTAATCCAATATGTATAGATTTTCTATTATATACTTGGATATATGCTTTTGATAGTGTGAATTGACTATCACAATGTATAGAGACTGGTGCCATTGGCTTTGAACAAATTGGTATCTCATAGAAAAAATCCCTTAGCCATTCAGCTTTTTTACTATCTGCAACTAGAGCAATAAATTATGCAGTCATGGTGGTGTCGGCAACGCAAGTTTGTTTCTTTGAACCCCAAGAAATTGCACCTCCACCAAGGTTGAAGATCCATCCACTTGCGGAAGCATGATCATCAACATAATTTACCCAACTGGCATCTGTATATTCATCCAAAACTGAAGGATATCCACTATAGATTAAACTATAGTTAATTGTTCCTTTCAAATTTTTTAATACTTTATTAATAACTTGTCAATGTTCTTTACTTGGATTACTTGTATATCGACTTAATTTTCCAACAACATATGCTATATCAGGTCTCGTACAAGTCAGAACTTACATCAAGTATCCAATTACCTTTTATATTATTGATAGTGTTGACCAACTATCACAAAACCATGACACTTTTGCCATCTAATCTCTTCATATTGTATCACATACAATTAATAAGCATCTCAATTATCACATAAACAAACTTTTACGACATTCTACCTTTTACTATATTTAATAAGCATCTGAATTTAAAATTTTAATTCTCTTTTCAATATATCCAAATCCTAGATATAATACATTGAATGCATTAAATATATATTGCCACAAGCTAACAAAACATGATCATAAAAATTTATCATACTCAAATATCATAAGGTGGGTCCAAACATGTAAGTCATCTACTTCTTAACAAATAAGAATTCATTTCATTTCTATTAAAGAAACCATTTCTTCATAGTTATATTATAACTAATACATACATCATAAATTCTATTTGTTAATTCAAGTTTCATATTTAAATATGTTCTATGGTAAATCCAAATAAGTATCACAATAGAAAATAAACAATGAATATAATCATTAAGATTTTCTATTAGTTTTTTCCGTGAATATTGTCAACTTACAATAATTCAAAATAGATCCAAAATCATTTTCAATATCAAGGCAAGCAAGAAACAATTACTTTTATACTATCATGCACATATACGATGAGATCATCCATTCTAAATAAAAATAAAACTTCCTGCATGAACCAATTAAAACCCTACTTGATATTTATGAAAGTTACTTACACTATTTTTATAATAAACTAGTACACAAGCATGCATCCTAAGTCAAACATATGAATGCTAATAAAATCACATGCTTGTTAGTATCAAAACATGAACTCATTGTAGCAATAAATTATGAATATTTCATAAAATTATAGAAATTTAAAACCATATAAACTTTATGATCTACGACCGTAGTAATTAACATCTACGTCAATTTTGTTTTCAAAATTAAAATGTTCAATATAATTTTTACAAAGATATTGTCATTCCAACTTGTGTTTCTTTTTGTCAACAATTTTAAGATATAAGATTTGAAACCAAAATATCAGCCAAGAGTCAAACCCATACAATACCACAAATAAAAATCAAGACATAAACTGATTTTCAAAATCCAAACAAACAAAATTCATGCATATATAAACCAGAATAAAATTGTCATCAATTATATATACGCAAGCAAGTCGGCAACAAGGCATGCAATCCAAACGAATATGCTATCTTTAACTTAATATATGAATATCAAACGTATCATATACTAATATAAATTGATTATGTACCTTTTACCATACTCATAAATATGTGATTGTTCATCTTCTTTAAAGAAGCAACCATTATTCAAAAATAAATTAAAACCAAATTTGAACCTAAATATTATTGGATCTTTTGTTGGGGGTATGCTGCAAATCTTGAACAAGAAGATGATGAAGGTTGCACAAATAAATTCCAAAGCGTGTGTATCACACTAAGCTTTAGGTTCAATTCGCCTCCACCAATCTATATATATTGGATGCAAACGAGTTAATCGGCGAATCCCCTTCACGATACTTTGGAATCCTTGAAGTGAATTGTACATTCACATCAAATCTATCGATCAATGATAGTTTACAGAATAAAAGTCCTTCATTTACTTTTGTGTACTAGAGAAAAGAAGAAACGATTCAGAAATATTTTTGACAGAATTTTGACTCGTGTAACATGAATTTTGTCTTGTTGTTTCTGCCTCTAAAGTGTCTTTATTTATAGAAAAACTTATACCGATTGGTAAAAGAAAACGACTCTTGAAAAAGATTGCAACCCTAGTAACTTAACAAATGCATTGGTTTGACGGTTAATAGATGCATTAAACTCAAACATTGCAACCACTTGACCGAGTGATACATTAAGTTATTTAATTTTGCTACATTAATATAGCTATTAGAGAATTCCAAATATATTTTGGAAATTCCCCTCACATTAATGAAGGGACTAGAATCAGTTACTTCAGAGGTATCCACCAAAGCACTTTGACTTTCATGTTGAATGATTAGAGAAAAAGCACGATTACGATCTGGAAAGGGTTCCATGATCAAGATCGTTGAACGAACTAGGGCATAATCGTCATTCAATCCAGTGAGAAAACGAATAACAAAATCTTCTTCATGAAACTTTATGGAAACTGCCATGGCTTCACATTTGCAAGCGATGGTACAAGTGCATTGAGGAATTAGTCAATAAAGCTCCAATTCCTCCCAAAGAGAACTAACTTGAGTGAAATAGTCGCTAACGGAGAGGTATGTCGTTGAAGATCGGAAACACGAACACGATCAGCTCGAGTAAATCGCTCTTTGAGATCCGTCCAAG
This sequence comes from Cicer yamashitae, assembly GCA_037974755.1. Classification (NCBI taxonomy): domain Eukaryota; kingdom Viridiplantae; phylum Streptophyta; class Magnoliopsida; order Fabales; family Fabaceae; genus Cicer; species Cicer yamashitae. Next base: position 48,435,440 of record JBBPBQ010020321.1, read on the forward strand.
GCTTCAAAGAAAGATTTGTATACACAATGCTCAGAGCAATAGAAGGTGTAACAGAGTTCAAGATCCATGCATGGACCAAGTTATTGCAGCGCTCCCAGGCCTCATAGCTGGAATCAAAACGATCCGGTTTAAGGGAAGAGCCATCAAGAAAACAGACTTCGTTCTTCAGAATTATAGTATTTTTTAATCATCGGGACCAAAAATGATAATTCTTGCCATCTAGACGTGAATTAACCAACGCTAACATTGGCACGTTATCCTTAATTAAGGAGGTCTCAAATTTTTTTTATAATATAGTTTTAAAAAATTATATTGATATTTTTAATTTTATATATTAAACGTTTTAAAATTTTATATTTGCATATTCAGTCTACTAGACGCCACCATCCACCGACGGCTTTGGATGAATATAAAACGGATTATGCGACAAATAAATCGAAGAAGGAATGCCAGGAACTTGAACAACATTGTTATTAATAGTAGAACGCGGCCACATGATGAATTTATGCGATGTAGATCAACACTAGTGCGATGATACCATATTAAAAGTGAAACTTATAACACAAACTTTACCTTCATAAAAGGTTTTGAGAGAGAATCGAAGAATGAGCCTTTTACTTTATTATGCTCAATGAATGTATGTATACAAGTTGATTATAATTTATACAATGTAAATTCGTAAATAACTAACATAATCACTCTAACTAACAGGTTGACATGGAATTGTTTAACTGATTTAATTATCCTTCCTCTCTAACTTCTATAATTCTACACCTTATTTCCCAACCATTCTGGACTCGCTATGTACGACTGTAGTCCTTTGAGAGATAAATTAATTAATGTGCAATTCTGATAAATGTGAGATTAAAATTTGAATTAGAAATATTTATAAAGTGTTGATTGATTTAATTTTCGATGAATGTGTGGTATTTAATATTATTGTTATATTATATGTTGAATGAATTTTGTGCATGTGTTTGACTTGAGGAGTTTATGTGATGTGATGATAAAACTTAAATGCATTATGTGATAAATTGAGATGCATTGTCTAATATCAATTTATGTAATGTGACGATAAAACTTAGATGCATTGTGCGGTATGAATTTATGTGACGATGTTATATTGAAGATTTTGATGTTATGAATTTGTGATGAGTATATGGATCTCACCATATAGTTGATGAAATAGTGGTGGTTAAAACGCATGCTAAAGATAGTGTTGTTATGGAGTGAGTAGTCTAGGCCAACGAGGGGAGGAACTAGATGTTAGTGATATTTGATGTGGAAATTATTTTGTCATCATATAGGTAGACTTGATATTGGGGAAATACAACTAAATAAGTTTGATCGTCGAGGTTTGTTGTTGAGCTTTACGACAAGATTGTTATAGTTTGAGGGTATTCAGGTGGAAAACTCTTAAGTGACTTGTAGGTAGCCCTCCAATTCTCGAGAGCTACCATGCAACACACGTTTACCTCGACCGTCGCATATACGTGTCTCGATTGAGTTGAGGGGATCTATGAGGACAGAGCCAATTTGAATTGTCTGTCCACCTGTGTGGCGGTATATTGTCAAGCCTCCTGACCAAATACTTCAGAGTTAGAATGGTACCAAAATATGAAGAAGTAGAGTCTAAGCTCGTGCATAGTATTGTATTATTCTGTTGTGATTATTATGTTTCAAAAGTGATTTTAATTTCTCTTAGAATATTTAATGATATAATCAGGTGTTATTTTTCTTTCGTGTCAAAACAATACATTTTTTTAAGGAAATATTTTTTTCTAAAGATAGATGAGATTAAAGATTGTGGATCTTGTATTTTCTTAACCATTGATCATATGTGCAAGAAAGTAGTTTAGTTGTTAGGATTAAGGTTTTGGTTTGGTAATTTCTCATTAGGTTCTGAAATATTTATGTGTATCGTTAACATGTTTTTAACTTTCTTGTTGATCTCAAAATATGGATGGGTAGGGCTGGCAATGAACTGAACCAACTCGAAAATAGTTTGAGACTCAATTCAATAATTAACTTGTTGAACTTGGTTTATGAACCAAATGAGTCGAACTTTGGTTGAAAATTGAGCTCATTAAATAAATGAATTGAACTTGAGTTATGTATAGTTCGACTTATTTGGTTCATGAACCAACTTGATATATATATAGGGAGCATATCAAATGAGAGGAGTTTTACAATGAGAGGGTGAGATGGTTAAATCTTGAACATACAACCATATATGGATAGTCAAGAATAAGAGTTATTTAAGTGACATTTGATCACTTAAAAAAGTCACATGACTTTTTCTTCTAATCTTGATCATCCATGTATGGTTGTATGTTCAAGATTTAACCATCTCACTCTCTCTTTGAAAAACTCCTCTGATTTGATATGCTCCCTATATATATATATACATACATTATCAATTTTATATAATTAATTCTATATAATTTTGTTTTTGTATGAAATAAATTTCACTTGTTAAAAAATTAATGGTTTAAATATGTTTTTGGCCTTTGCAATTATAACCTTTTTGGGTTTTGGTTCTCAGTAAGTTTTTTTGTTTGGTTCACATCCCTACAAATATAATCATTCTAAAATAATGCTTCCATCCAACTTTCGTTACAAATATTGTAATGTCGTTAAACCAATTCCATCACTCCTTCTCCCCAAACTCCTTAACTCTAACCAAATCTTCACTCATCACCATAACCACATCATTTTCCACCAAATCTTCACTCATCACCATAACCACATCATTTTCCACCAAATCGACTATCTCAACAACAACCATGTTCTTCTATTATCTCATATATGGAGTATTGGGTCTTTTTCCAATCACTTCCAATCAAATCCAAGAAAGATTCGGTTTCTTTCAATAGATCACTATTGGTAACACCCAAAACTCTTTCCTCTTGCGAATTGTAAAATGGCGTCGTTTCACATAGAAAAAACCAAGTGTTCTAGAAATGCATAGAAGGTGTCCGATGTATTGCGCAAACCACCAAGCCCAAACAGAGAGTTCCCAAGAAACGAGACTTGTTTTTTCGAGGAAGTTTGAGAGATTAAGGTAGTTTTTGTCGTCGGTGTAAAGGTAAACGGAGAGCTGGTCATAGAGGATGAAGGTATCGTTTATATTTAGGTTTATCGGTGTTACAGTTTTTGTAATATAAGTTGGATGGAAAGACTATTTTAAAATGAAACTGTGAGATCAAAATCTGTTTAAAGTACAAAAGATCCTACTTGTTTTGATAATAATAAAATCGTGGGAACAATTTTAGACACTGATGTTTCATTTAAGTGTGCAGTTCCAAGACCAAAATTAATATGTAGGATATTAGAATATATCTTCTGGTGATTGGTCAAAAAGACATGGAAAATTCGGCATTCAAAACTTGTAAAAAAACGCCTCTGAAACACTACCTCTGATGATACGCATTAGACTGCATATGCCTCTGATAGTACAAGAAGGTTTGCCAAGACTGCATCTGATTTAGATCCAGTTATGATGTCAGTACATTTGTTGAAGTCGGCTTCTAGTGAAGCAAAACAGACTTTAGGAAAGTCTGCCTCTGGTGAAGCAATCAAGCTTCTAGTTAAAATGCCTCTGATAATTTGCCTCTAATGAAAGTCAACAGTATGGCTAAATTCAACGCCAAGAAAAAGTCATGGCAAAAAGTCAAAACCCAAAAAAGTCAATGTTTTGATGAAAGTCAACGCCCAAAAAAAGTCAACGTTTGGAAATCATTCCTCTGATGTTCTTGTCTCTGGTCAAGAAAATATGCCTTTGGTACTCGTGATTTTGGTCAAGAAATCATGAATCTAGTGTTTGTCTCTGGTCCAACAAACTTGATTCTAGTGCTTCCCTCTGGTCTAGTAACTGTGCCTCTTGTGCTCCTGCCTCTGGTTCATTAATTGTCCCTCTGGTGCTCCTGCCTCTGGTTCATTAAACATGCCTCGGGTTGATCTAGCCTCTGGTCCAGTGATCATGCCTCCAGTTTTTATTTTCCTCTGATCAAGTACATTTTGTTTCAGCAACATTGAAATTCCAAAAACACTTAGAAAAATTCTAAGTTTTAGTTTTATGCTCAACGGCTAGAATTGAACTCAACGGTTATAATTTTGAAGACAATGAAGCACCATGCTTAAGGACAAACAGACCATACCATGAAGGACAGCAAGATCATTCCTTGAAGGATATTTAGCCATACTTTGAAGGACAAAGGCAATGCTACAAAGGCTTCTATGAATAGAATCTGATTCTGATTTCAAACAACATACTCGATCGCAACAACTTACAACATTCATCCAAAGTAAATTAATCTCAAATCAGCAAGCACAAACATTGAGTTAGAAAACATTTCAAATTTATCTAAGTGTCGAGAAAGAAAATTTTGAGAGCTTATATAACAAACACACTCTAGTTAGAGAGAAAATTTTGAAACCCATAAACACTCTTTCTTTGTAACCAAGCCCAGTAATGGTTGATTGTGTTCCTTAACAGGTTGACGGCACTAAGCTGAAAATTGAGAAGACTTGTTAGAACTTGTAAACTCATTCCCGTAGTGGCTACTCTTTCCTTAACAACTTGACGGTGCAAAGTTAGAGGTGGGAAGATTGAACACAGTCATTGTGACTATCCAAGTGTTCAAGCTTAAGTTCTAATAATAGTGGATTAAAGTCTTCAAAGGAAGGGACTAGACGTAGCTACTGGATTTGTAGTGAACCAGGATAAAATTACTAAGCCATTTATTTTATCATTTATGTTTTATCATTTCAGTTTTAAGCCATTCGAAATATTTACAAAAACTGTAAACACAATTCAAACCCCCATTTCTTGACCAACAAGTGGTATCAAATCACAGTCTCAAAGCTGAGCACTTAGGCGTGTTTTGAGTAAAGATCTGAATTATATATATATATATATATATATGGCTAACTGCGGTGAAGAAAGTTCAAAAGTAAACAGGCCTCCCTTGTTTGATGGAGAAAGGTTTGAGTACTAGAATTACAGACTCAAAAGTTTCTACACTTCTCATGATCTTGAACTTTGGGACATGGTAGAACATGGCTATGTTGCTCCAACAAGGGTTGAAGGTGTTGAAATAGCCAGAAAATATATTAATGTTGATCAGAAAAAGAAATCTAAGTTGCATCACAAAGCCAGAACCTTCATCATCAATGTTATCACTTTTAAGGAACTTGACAAGTGAAGCAACAAAGAAACAGCAAAGAGTATCTTTGATGCTTTGGTTCTGAACAATGAAGGAATGAAGCAGGAGGAAAATGCCACAGCCAATCTGCTTGTCAGAATGTATGAACTCTTCAAGATGGAAGAGGATGAAGATATTGAGCAAATGCTCTCCAGAGTCCAAACTTTGGTTTCTGAACTGAAGGTGCTGCAAAAGAGCTATACTACCTCTGACCATATGAAGAAGATTCTAATAAGTCTTCCTAACAAATGCAGGTCAAAGGCAATTGTTAATCAAGAGGCAAAAGATCTAAACAAAATGTATCTACAAGAGATGATGAGTTCTCTTATATCTCATTAGATTAAGCTGGAAGAAGATGAGCCTAAAAAAATCTAAGTTCTTGGCTCTCAAATCTCAAGAAAAGAAAACAACTACTAAAGCTCCACAAGCAGCAGAAGAATCATAGGATAGTGATTCAGAGGAACAAAATGAAGAATTAGAGGATGAGAAGCTTGAAGTCATATCCAAAAAAATTCAGAGGATATGGCACAGCAAGAAGAATTATTTCCCTCAAAGATATTAAAGGCAATCCAGCAGAGAAAAGGGTGATAAATCTGAAAAGAAAATTATCATTGTTATGATGCAATGAACCTGGTCATGTAAAATTAGAATGTCTAAATCTAAAGAAAGAAAAGTTCCATAGGAAAGATTCCAAGTCTAAAAAGAAGGTTTTGATGGCTACATGGGATGATCTGATGATGAAGAGCAAGCTAATATGGGTCTGATGACTGATGCAGAAGCTGACTCTGATTATGGAAATGATTTTGTTGATGAAGAAATCGAGGTAATTTCTTACCTATCTAGAATTGAACTTATCCAAGTGACCAATGAATTTTTAAACAAAAATCATAATACTTATTTAAAACTTAAATCAGTTAGAAAAGATAATGATACATTGACAACTAAATGCAGTTTTCTTGAATTAAAACTTAAAAATTTAAAAAGGGAAAATCATACTCTAAATGATAAAATCATTTTAAAAACTTCAGAGGAAAATTTGACTTGAAAAGAAAATGTTTCAAACAAATCAAAGGATAAAAATCTGCAACTCTGTTAAGTATGAATTAGCCTTTCAAGAATTTCATGCAAATGACACAAACAGAAGCAAACAAGCTTCCATGATCTATGGTGTTAGCAGAAATAACAAAAGAGGCATAGGTTATGTAGAACCAACAAGAATATCCTAAACCTTTAAAGTCTAACAAACCTGGACCTAACCAGATTTGGGTACCAAAGGACAAAATTATTTATCTTGCAGATGTCCTAAACAGCAAAGTTGAAACTCTAATTATGACAACTGGGCAATGGATACTCACAACACATGATGGAAGAAAGGCATATGTTCCAAGACCTGATCTTCAAAAATTGAGAATTAATCCGGAAATTAAAAATCATAGGAAACAACAAAATCTGAAAAAACAAGAAAAATCAGAGGAAACAGCCAATTCAGAAGAAACTGCTAAAACAAATGAAACAACAGCATCAGATGAAAAATTAGAATCAGAGGATATGCATGTGCAATCAAATCAAATTCATCAAGAATGCAAACTTGGATGGAGATACAAACTAGGATATGTAAATATGAAAATCTAGAAACCAGAACAACAGAACCACGTTGTTACAGAAGAACCAAATTTGAATCAAATATGAAGAACCAGAACAAAAGTGAACAGAAGAATCAAATTTGAATTAAATCAGCAAATCTGAAGAACCAGAACAGCAGAACCAAATCTGCAATTCTGAAAACCAGAACAGAAGAACCAAGAGGTTTTTCATAAACAAACAAAAAAAGTTGATGTCTAGGTTCTTAGAATCCATAGGAACCAAACCAATCAGCCTCTAACAAATCAGAAGATGAATTATCTTCAGAATACTAAACTGGAACAAGTGCTCAAACAACAGAAGCAGACAGACATTCTGAAGCATGTTGTACCTCTCAATGTCTATTGATGAATGATGTAAGAGAATGAAGTATCAACTAGAATACATCAGAATATATGAGTAACAATTTCTTTCTCTGGTTTATTAATTCTAGCAAGTATGATTAATTAAAAATTATGTTTTACTGCATGAGCAAAACATAAAATCTGAATTGTATGCATCTTCAAATTTTTAAGAAAAATCTAAATTTTGTGTATCTTCATTTTTTTCTAAGAATATGAGTTATGTGCTGGTAACTGTTTGATGTTACAAATATGTTTTGTTTGCTTCTAATTAAAATAGAATTACTGGTTAAACATTTCCTTGTTGTGCCTCTGATAAAATTGAATTTATTTGTGCCTCTAGTAAAACTAAATTCAATTTATTTGTGCCTCTAGTAAAACTAAATTCAATTAAAACAATTGTGATAATCTGACAGATTTCAGTATCTGAAATTTTTTTACTGTCTTTCTTTACTTTTTGTCTAATGAAAAAAAGGGGAGAAGGTATAGTTTTGAAGAACTATTTTTTATAAATTGTCTTAATATTATTTTCAATTTTAAACAGACATTCATATTTTGAGGGGGGGAGCTTTGTTGAATCCTTGTTGATCTTTTTTTTTTTTAAAATTAAAAATTGTTCACAAAAATCGATGTTTGTCATAATCAAAAAAGGGGAGATTGTGAGATCAAAATATGTTTAAAGTACAAAATATCCTACTTGCTTTGATGATAACAAAATCAGTTTGTGGGAACCATTTTAGACACTAATATTTCATTTAATTGTGCAGTTCGAAGACCAAAATTAATGTGTAGGATATTCGAATATATCCTCTAGTGATTGTTCAAAAATACATGAAAAATTCCACATTCAAAATTGGTGAAAAAACGCCTCTGGTCAAGTGAAGTTGCTTTTGGTCCCTGCCTCTGGTCAAGTGAAGATGTTTTTGGTCATTGCCTCTGGTCAAGAAATCATGACTCTGATGTTCTTGCCTCTGGTCAAGTTAAACTGCTTCTGGTCCATGCTTCTGGTCAAGGAATATTGCTTTTAGTCATTGCCTCTGGTCAAAATCATGTCTCTGATGTTTGGTCAAGAAAAGTATGCTTCTAGTCCCTGATTGTGGTCAAGAAAATATGCCTCTAGTACTCGTGATTTTGGCCAAGAAATCATGATTCTGGTGCTTGCCTGTGGTCCAGTAATTGTGCCTCTAGTGCTCTTGCCTCTGGTTCATTAATTGTGCCTTTGGTGCTCCTGCCTTTGGTTCATTAAATGTGCATCTGGTTGTTCCAACCTCTGGTCTAGTGATCATGCCTCTGATCAAGTACATTTTGTTTCAGCAACATTGAAATTCCATAAACACTTAGAAAAATTCTAAGTTTCATTTTTATGCTCAACAGCTAGAATTGAACTCAACGGTTATAATTTTGAAGACAATGACGAACCATGAAGGACATCAATACCATTCCTTGAAGGACATTCAGCCATACTTTGAAGGACAAAGGCAATGCTGCAAAGGTTTCTATAAATAGAACTCATTCTGAATTCAAACAACATACTCGATCACAGTAACTTACAACATTCATTCAAAGTAAATTAATCTCAAATCAGCAAGCACAAACATTGAGTTAGAAAAATTGTCAAATTTATCTAAGTGTTGAGAAAGAAAAATTTGAGAGCTTATATTACAAACACACTCTATTTAGAGAGAAAATTCTGAAAACCACAAACAATTTTTCTTTGTAATCAAGCCCAGTAATGGCTAATTATGTTCCTCAACGGCTTGACGACACTAGGCTGAAAGTTGAGAAGACTTGTTAGAACTTGTAAACTCAGTCTGATAGTGGCTGCCCTTTCCTCAACAACTTGACGGTACAAAGTTGGAGGTGAGAAGATTGAACACAGTCATTGTGACTATCCAAGTGTTTAAGTGTAAGTTCTAATTATAGTGGATTAAAGCCTTCAAGGAAGAGACTGTACGTAGTTATTGGGTTAGTAGTGAATCAGGATAAAATTAATGAACCATTTATTTTATCATTTCAGTTTTAAGCCATTCAAAATATTTACAAAAATTGTAAACACAATTCAAACCTTCCATTTTCTTGTGTTTCTTGACCAACAAAAACTATATTTTGCAGGAACGTGAACCAAAAAAAACTTACGAGAACCAAAACAAAAAAAAAATTATAATTGTAAGGACCAAATACATATTTAAATCAAAATTAATTTAAATGTAAATATTAAAATATTTGAAGGTAAATTGTAAATGTCATTTTGAAAAGAAATAAAAATCATTTGAAAAACTAATATTAAGAAGTTCTTTATATCACTTGAAAACTACTAAAAAAAATACAACTCCATTCTCTATTAGAAAACCAAATTTGATCTCTAATATTGTAAAAAAATTGTCAACAAGTCTAAGGTGAGATATTGCATCTGTTGCTCAAATCAACTACATCTGTTGATAATATTTTGAGTTATAAATTGGTTTTGAATAAAACTTGTGTCGATTAAAATTTATTTTTAAGCATAGTTCAAATTTAAATTACATAAGCTTTAGTTAATTTTTTAATTAATTTTTAGTAATATTTTAACTTAAAGTTGAAGGAACGCATTTGTTCCTTTAAAAAAAAATTGTCTTTTGATTCATTTGATTCGAGCTGAATTGAGCTGTTCGTGAAAGACAAATTTGAGTGAAAAAATAAATTTGAAACGAATTCTTAAACCATGATTAATCTGATTGCTTCTCTGATGGGAGGTGTGTGATACTAAGGAGATACCTACAAAGATAGTATTCATTTGGTAATGAAACAAAAGCATATAATAGAAGAAACGTAGAATGTGATATTTCCCACCCAACTTCTAGAAGCTAAAGCATGTGCAAACAACATTCTTGTAACATTCACTGCCCTAGTATTAACTAGGAGAGACCCTACACCACAAAGCCCCAAATTTTTAGTCATCAATTTTTATTTTATTTTCTATATATATTGAAACAAAAAATTATATACTTAATAGAATCAATATTTTAAGCTCGGGTATTTAGTAAAAAAATTATATTATCATAATCATATAATTTTAATAAAAAAAATTATTGTCTAACAACACAATAAAATGACTTAAATACATTTTTAGTCCTCTAATTTAAAATGAATTGAATTTTGTTGATCTTTTATTTTACAACTTGTGAGATTTTGTTATATTAGCTTAATTAAGATACATTTTAGTTGAATCTATTTACTCCCTTTAAAAATTTTAATGCATTGAAAATAATATAAATTAATTAATGATGGTGGAAAAAATTTTAGAAACTGACAGGTATCATGTTGGTTTCATCAGATTGTTACTTTTCGCCCTTAGTAGTTATACTTTGATTAAAACATGGTTGTTATCACGGTACCTTATCCCATCCTTCATCACAATAACCCTTCTTCATTTTTATATCAGCTTTGTGCATTCAAAAGAACATAGTACATAAGCGTCTTACATTATGAGAATATAAGATATGCTGTTTAATATTTGAATACATGAAAAGAAAGGGTCTTATTCTTTCAGCTTTTCCCTGCATTGATTGCAGCCTGCACAAAGTCTTCGGACCGAGTGAACCCGCCAGACAACACCTCAGGCAGAACCCCTACAATGTCAAAGGCCTCCTGCAAATCAGTAGCAGAATTAATGTCATCAAGCCAGGAAAGCATCTCCTTCGGGAATCCAAGCAGCTCTTTTACGTTCAAAAGTCGCTCTTTCATAACCAATTCCCACCCTTCGACGTTCCCACTTTCATCTTCCTCTTCTGCTGCAGATGAAGCTCCACTTGTAGATGTTGTACTAGTCAATTTCTTGACCTTGAAGAAATGCTGTAACTGCTCAATCAAACCTGTGTAGACAAGCATTGGACGAATGATAGACAAAAGCTCATCGTTCTTCCCTGATTCTGTTGTAGCACTTTGGCCAGTACTTCCAGATTCGACACCCTGTACGGAAGCTGAAACGGATGATGGACGAGCAGTAGTCCGAGCATGTGTATGCTGCATGTATGCATGGTAAATTCCACGCTGCAGAAAAGCACGACGGTTCTGCCGCCAGGACTCGTAAGACTCTGAGAGAAGGGAGTTCACCATCATAAATTGGACAGTTTCTTCTGTTCCCAATGTAGGTGGGGTGCCAGACGGAGAAGAGGGTCTGAGATCTGATGTAGAAGAGGTTATATATGCTGATACAGCCCTGGCCATCGATCGACGCTGCAAGGGGCTTCCTTGATCAAGGAGATGGCGTGCCATTTGGAACATAAATGGGAGGAACCGAGAATTACTATCCCGTCCCCCACCTCGGCAATCCACACTGAACGATGCTCCTGTTGCAAACCGAGCTAACATCTACAAACATGAGCAAAAGGCATATAAGCACCAGAGTCAGGCAAAATCACTTAATTCAAGCAATGAAATATTTGCAGGGATAACCTTCTATAGATAATATTTAAACCAAGCGAAATGAATCCGATCAAATTCATCATTTAAAAACTACAAAAAGACAACATGTTGAGGCAGATGGATAACATACCAGAACAATGTCGTAAGTCAGCAGGCGAAGCCTGCTTCCATCAGCTCGTCCAAGAGCATTAAGGTTGTCCCAGTGTTGGTCGACATAGCGGATATACTGTGCCAGTGGAACAGATGGACCTCTGACAGGGAATAAAGAATTACAGAGAGATTCATTGTTTCTAAGTGTTGCTCCATCCCACTCCTTCTTAGGATTCCTCAAGGCTGCGTCGGCTCTTTTGGCCTCTTGATGGCACTGGAAATGAATAATATTGAAGTAGCTTACGGTAGTGTAAACACACTCTCCTCGAGCACTTCCTGAAGTGCCTACGCCTAGATTCACACGCTTGCTGTAGGAGTAAGCACCCAGTAAATCAGTAGGTCTTAAACTGTATCCTTCCCGACACACCATGCATGCCAACCCATCCTCCTCCTCCTGCACATCTTCTAAACCTTCAAGGACAGGCCGGGAAACAACAATGCGTTCACCTCCATCTGAAGACATTTCTTGTCGCATTCCTAGCCCCTGCATCATACACAACAGACGAGACAAAAGAGAACAGGAATTCAGTTTCTAATAGATTTCAAGTAAAACAAGTAGTACAATGCCATGCATATTGCCCAAGCCAAATGAAAATATTGAGCACAATCTCCAATTTTGTATCAAACATTGTGTTTAAGAGTTGAAACAAAATAGACTAATAGTCCCCAATCTCCTTTTTTCAGTCATATTATGAAAATCTAAAAATAATGTAAGTAAATTTTAGTTTGGACAATTGAAACAATACTATAGTCTATAAAATACCTGAAGCAGTTCCTCTCTCTTACGCAAAGCCCGGCGCCTCATTTCATTTCTAGTTGCATGCCGCAACTTACTCACCTCCTCCACCAGGAATCCATCTCCTTTGCCCTCTTTGTTAGATAGTGTGTCCAACAAATTTTCAGCCCTTGCTCCAATTTCGTTTTCTCCTGAAACTCCTTCCAAAGCATGCAACAAGGGTAAGATACCTTCCTCCTCAATACACTTTTGAGTGAGGAGATGACCCATTGACAAACCTCTCAGCATAGACAATATAAGAGGGATGGAAGGCAGTGTTAAACCCTGTGCCCATTCAGCACTGGTCTTGAAGCCAGTCTGCCCAGTATTGCCAAAACTATCTTTCATATGCCTCATTGCAGTTTTAGTTATACCTTTTTCAAGGATAATGTCCTTTAATCTCTCCCCACAGGAACTTGTCTTAAGTGACTCTGAAACTCTAACAAAATTTTCCAGTGTGAACCTTTGCTTTGCAGCTAGCTGGGCAACATTATCATCCTTTGGATCATCCAAATGTTTTCTCTGCAAACGGTCAAACGCATCCCAATCTTGCAGGTATGGGCTAAAATGCTGGAAAAGAGCTTCCATTGCAGCAGGTTCACCATAAGTCAAGTAAGGCAGTATTCGAGCAACCATCTCTGTGTTCCTCTGTTGTTTGTTTGATTTCTTAAGCCCCAATGGATGAGATAATCTCTCCAAAAACATAAGAACTATCTTCTTGGCTTGTTCACCTGTCCCAGCTTCTTCACTAGTGACAGTAAAGGCACCTTGTGAGATGCTTATACTGTCACTTTCATTTGCTTCTAAAGTCAAACTTTCAACAATCAAAAGTATGCCTTCAGCTGGCTCCATGGCATCAACTGAGAAAGCCCGTCGTGCAGTTTCAAGAAGCAAACCTAAAGCTCCTAGCTTCAACAACGCTCGCCTATTTTCTCTGATTTTGCAACAGTACATAAGAAGATTAAGAACTGCAACCAGTTGCTCTTGATTGGACTTGAAATCATCTCTCAGACGCTGTAAATCAGGAAAATTGAGAATACTATATTATCAATTTAAGTTAGCAAGCAGTAGAATGGGACTTTTACGAAAATCAGTAAAGATACAGAGTAGTTGTGCATGAGAATGTCTGTAAGAATAAATATACTAAGATAACCACAATTTGTTTTTGAAGTAGATGCCTTAAACAATAGAGATCAAAAGACACATCATATCATCAAGGCAATTACAAAAGAAGAATGCTAGCTACAACTTCGTTTTTGAAACACCACACACTATTATTGGTTCATTCTATAAAAAAACAACACTCTCTAAAGTGATCTTGGTTATTAGGCAACAAAATTGACTTTTTAGAGCATAGTCTTATCGAGTGCTCAAAGAGAGGCTACAGAGTGTTAAAGACAAGAAATCAAACAGAACAAAGGATTTATTGGCTTGACTTGTGTGTGTGGGTGGGTGGAAACCAAGTTCACAGATAAAAAGAGAAAGCAATCCTGTCTACCTGAATCATGGTCAACAGTATCTCCAGTCCACCACATTCACGAACAGCACCTGCTATGGCAAACTCAACCTCTGGATCCTGAGACTCCTCTCTATCTTCTTCCAGTTCTTTAATCATAGGCTCAGTTGCTTCACCATCCAATCCCTAGAAATTGTATACATAAGAAATAAATTCAAAACCAAATGTTTAAACAAATAAGCTGACTCACATGATCACGATAGAGAAACACACCTGGAGGCGATAAGTCACTGTCATAGGTGGGCAATATCTAGATGAGGTGACAGCATTTGACGACACCAAGTTCGAATTAGTCACATTAGAAGATTGGTTTGATTTCTTCCACACTAGCTCATAAACTTGTGCAATGCTCAAATCAAGAGAAATGATATTTCCAGCAACCAACAATTCCATTCCATAATCATCCTCAAGAAGACCTAACAAATCCAACTGATGGCAGATCTTATTCTTCACATCACGCATCAATGGGCCAATCTCGGTACTAGAATATGGATTCTTGGTCATTGATCCTCTGATGAACTCTTCCTGAGTATGTGTCTTGTTTAGGACCAACAAATATACAGGCTCGGGTTTTGAGGGGCAGATCAAATTGCAGAGTTGCTCTAAGATAAACTGCAAAAGCAGGTGCAGATCATATCAAAGATTATAAGGACCCTAAGTAAAAAGGTTACAATAAATTTAACATCTAACATCTCTGTTAGTTCTAATCCTATACAACCAAACAGATACTCTGTTGGATAGAAAATTACCACAACTGATTTTAGAGAAAAGAACAAGTTATAACATTTGGTAAAATGAAAAATTAAATTAATCCATACCAAGCAAGCACGCCCTTTCCTCTCCTTCCCATGTATTTGCAAACCATTGATACAGGCCCTTATGAATTGTCGCTTATTCTCACTGCTTTCTAGTAGAAGACTATCCAAAAGATCTTTAAGGAGACGATTGCAATCACTTATTAACTTTGTCTTTTGAACAATCAAACCACGAATTACAATAAGGGCTTCAAGAACTTCAGAAAGTAAGTTCTCTCGCATGAATCTGGAATAAAAGTTTACTTCGATGAGATGATGTAAATCAAAAAAACTAACCTCAAAAGTAAAACTATTCAAGCAGCAATCTCACCTGGACCTAATATTTGGAACTTCAAGAAATTTACCAAGAAGCTCTATGATTTTGTGAAGGATAAATCCCTGAGTTATATCAATGTGTAGGCTCCTTTCCAAAGACTCAACATTGCTTACTTCTTGGGTAATTAGAGTACAAATTGTCCGTAGACACCCCCGAACAGTCAAAAATAAAAGAGCATCCTCTGAATCTACCATCTTGAATAGCAATTCAAAATATTCTGCAGCACTTTCACCAGCAGAAAGTGTTGCAGGTAACAAAGAAACCACTAGATTCAGCAGCCGAAATCGCTTGGATGAACTTTGAGCACAAAGCAAGCCAATGAGTGAGCACATCTCTGATCTGATAGATTGTGAACATGCACTCAGAACAAGTTCTTTAACCCATGATCCCAACTCAAACACTGATAACTCACTTTTAGCAGCTTTACCAACACGGCGCTTCCATCTCAGAGCATATTTAAGAGCCAGGTAATCATGACGTTGGGGTCTTGACCTCTGAGTTGTACCTTTAACCGCCTGAGACACTTTGTATTGCCTTCTAACAAAATCAAGATAGGAAGCTCCGCTCTCCCATTCTGAATAGCTCAGTAGCTGAATATCCTGAGTCTTAGGTGTGGCATCCCAATTTCTTTCTGATGAGTCTGGAAATGTCTTTGTTCCACCGACACTGACAGCACCTGTCAAGGACCCAGGTACATTTTGAGAAATATCATCCTTCGTCTTCACAGAGGACTTCCCAAGGCCTTGTTCTTTATCTGGCATCTCAGGTTTTGGAGGTGTGCATGCCTGAGATATAATTCTCAGACAAGGAAGAATGACATGCTCAGATATGGCAGGATGTTTGGCACCCAACTTAATGGAAGAAAACAATAACTGAAATACAAGACGCAATCTTGATTCCCAGTATTCGTCAGCCAAAGAACACACCTCAGAAAGTAATAGTAACTCCTCACGTGTAGTCACTGCAATGTCCATGGAGCGATGATGCTCAAGGCAGTACAAAACTTTCTTTTGTATCAAACTGTTCAACTCAGTAACTGCATTTACATCACCTTCAGATAAAGAACAAAGTACTATTCTTGCTTGGACACGGGCAGCTTTAGGACCTTGATGAATGTTATTCTCAAATAGCTCAGACAAAATGCCAGCTGAAACAAGTTGTTTCTTAGAATTCGGATGCCTTGCTAGCACCTGTAAAAGTTCTAGGCATTGTGTTACAAATGTAGTTGCACAGCCATAGCAGTTATTTGGTGATCTGGAAACCACAAATCTTGAAGCCACGCTATTATCAGAATGCTTCTGGTGCAGATAATTCATCAGCACCTTGCGTAGCCCTTGCAGTGTCTGGACACTTTTGGTGACAGAATCGAAAGCAGCTTTGCATTTCTCACCATAGAGGACTCCAAGAAGAGCAATTTTCCGGTTAATTTTACATGACGGGCCAGGTAAAGAAACCATCATTTGCTGCACAGAGTCCTTCAGTAAGTCTATTTCACTGTCACCAATGCTTGATACAATTTTAAGCAAGGGCTTTTTGAAGCCCAAAAGTTGCTGGTATCGCCGATGAGCATTCTCTGACTCAGACTCTATGGCTGCTAATCCCTTCTTCATATCTTCATCATTCTCCATATTATCAAATGTAAAACTTGGCTTCGCCATGAAATTGAACTCAAACCGCCCATATTTGCTGTACCCACACTCATTGCACAGAAACGAGTCCAAATTCTCATAATTGATGTTGCGACATTGCCTGCATTGATATGCATTTTCATGACAATTGCTACATATACCATGCTTATCTGTGACTGGACGACTACATCGTGGGCATTGCAATGGTTCAAGAGACAACGCCTGAAGATTTTCATAGAATGAATCCAGTTCAATCATGAAATTACAAGCTGTAATTGGAATAGGAAATTCAACTTTAAGCTCAGTCTGATCAAATGCAAGATGACAACTTTTTGCACGCTTCCATAAAGACCAGTTATTTTTCAACTCTGATAAGTCAGTAACTGGTCTGTTATTATAGTATAGGTTCAAAACCTTCACTGATTTTGACTTTCTGGTATCATGAACATTCATGGTCACAGTCTGGATTGTGTAACTTCCAGTGCATTTCACTATGATGCGATTATCAGTGAACTTTGTTTCGGATTTCAGGGATTCTAGCTTCATCCTGCTGTAAGGTACTTCTGGAGAGCTGCAGGCAACACAAGGTTCACTTTCAAGATAGTATCCATCAAATTCCACTAAGCCACTCAAAGTATTATATATGCGAGAATTTGGATGGTTAGCTAACAACTCATTCTGTGAATGAAGTGTCTCAAAGATGCACTTGATTACATCAGGAGTCAGGCAACGGTCTACAAGTTCAGAAATCTTGTGTCTTGAACTAGTATCAGGGGATCTTCCAAGCAACCAAGTAACAAGTTCTGTATACTCCACAATATTCTGGCCATACATGGGGAGACACTTGACTTTCTGCAAGAGAGCCATTAGCATAGTTTCTTTAAACGTTGGTTTGGCATGATGCCAGACACCATATAAAACTAATTTAGCCTCTGCACGCACAGTAACTGAACTCCACTCCAGAAGGAAACTATCTATGAACTGCTTTAAGGTATTGCCACTCTTGTCAGTGAAGACATCTACTGCTGCCTCCATATCCAAATAGGACTTCTCCGAACCAGAGTCAGCCCCATCTTCACCTTTCTTTTTCTTCTTTGAATCTTGAGATGCAATACTCGATTTGGTTGAACTTGAGTCTGCAGACTCTGTTTTTTGTGAAGTCTGACCAACATCTTTTCCTGTATAGAAGGCAAAATTGAGAAGTTTAAGAGTCTGAATAACAGACTCCTCACCAAAATAAAATATTCCATTCATCAGGAATGACAAAATGTCCCCATGCCTTAAACAGTATTTTTGCCAGTTCCGAGGACGTGCAGCTGCTACTTCTGCCATAGTAGAAAGGCACTTCACAATCTTCACACTTCTTTCATATGGAATGGGATTGTTTTGAAAACCACCAGACTTGGTTATGTGTTTATAAAGTCTCTTGACTTCACTAGAGTACTGCCACGAGTCCCGTACACTGTAATAGTGAGACTTGCTCCCACAGAGATGCAGGAAAAGTCTCCTGGCATATCTTCTTACAAAGTTGGTATGAGGATTGTTGATGTAATTGCAGAGAACATCTTGATATCCATCTAGCTTCAAATCCTTACCATATGACAACTTGTAGACCTTTTCCTTTTCTCCAGTCTTGTCATGTTTTTCTGGCCGAACAAGTGTGTACACCAGTCGGAAAGCATTTTCTAGTAGAAGCCTGTAGTAGTCCATAAAGATGTCTGTTCGATGCACTTTGACATACGAATCAGAAAAGAAAGGTGAAAAATTACCAGCTGGTAAATCTCTACGTACTGTAAGCAAAGCCCCACATCCAGGTCCGGCATTACTATGCCCACCTTCACTGTTAATAGGAGATTTGAAAACATGCACTAGCTGCTGCAGTATATCCATCAAATAATTTACAAAAGATTGCTGCCTTAGAGAATCACAAGCTTGAAGCAGCTGTGATGCAAAGTCATTCTTCTCTTGGTCATCTACTGAAGTCTTGGAAGTGGTCGAAGCGGATGAAGAAAGTTGGATTACATTTTTATCATGAACATCAGCAGCTCCGCTGTGTCTTGGCATGGAACCATCACTACCAGGCTGATGCCAGTTTCTAAGCATCAATGTGAAAAACATGAAGACCAGGATTGCAACTTCCCCAAATGATGACCGAGTTTTGGCTACAAATGGTCTGTTGAGATTAATCTCATCCAAAAACCATTTGATTAGTTTCTCTAAATCCAAACTGTCGGGCTTTGAGCTGTCTATGAAAGGTCCACCCACGGCAGATGACAGCCTGTAGAAAAGTTGCATAACAGGGATTGCCCTGACTCCAGAGGTTGTATCCATCCATCCTTTCAATTGTTCTAGAAGCTCAGAAAGTAGTAAGGAATTTATTGCCCGTTTTGAAGCAGAGATTGAGACAGGATCAGTCAATGAAGAAGCAAACTCTCCAGAATCATTGGGGTCCAAGACATGAATTGATGGAGAAGAATTCTGCACGTTGCTATCAGCTGGTACAGGCAACGAGTCACTAACATCATCAGGTGTGAAGTGAAATTCATTGGCATCTCCCACTGAATCCACTTCAATTGGAATTGCTGTCATAGGATGATCTCTAGAGTGTGGTGGAGGAAGTCGGTCAGCATCTAGTACTTCAAAGCAAGCCTCACACAAATCAAAATCAGGACAAACAGTGCAATGCCACCTTCGCCTAAGTATAGGTACAGTAGAGCAACCATCACAACAATATTGAACAGATGAAGTGATAGTGTCTTCTTCAATCATGACTTGATTATTTCTAGCACTTGTGTCAGCTGATCCAGCAACTGACACTACACTCTCAACACCATCATCTGGAGCTAACAATGTCTGCTTTGGAAAAGGGACCTGAAGCAATCTTGAAGATATGGCCAGACTGGAAGAAAAAAAAAATGTAAGAACCTGAACATCAAATTTGGAATAAAAAAAGAAAATGGAATGAGAAAAAAAAAAAAACACCTGCTAGCAGTCTGGACAGCTTCATCAGACGAAAAAAGAAGCTTCTTGAGTAATACAACAGCAGGTGCTACACAGTGCACTCCTGAATCTTTTCCATGCAAGGCCAAGCATTCGGCATAACAATAAATAAGTTCAACTGCAGACATAACAATGTTGTTCATGGTTTGAGTGTCGGGCTGCTCAAAGTCCAAAATTCCCCATAAAACCTGCATAAGTGCATCCACCACTTCTGAGCCTACACCAGCAAAAGTAGTTTTATCATGTAAGAGTCGTAGCAATTACATCCAAATTGGACAAAATGACTATTCAATATTTACTCTATTCTCTTGATTCACAATAATAGTACATCATTCACTTAAATTACCATAATCTATAGGTAGCATACAAAACGAATGTAGCAAGAACCCACCATGCATAAAATAGAAAACCTTGGTAACCCATTCTTACAGCAGATTTGATTGGGGCAGCTATATCAACTCAATAATTTCAAGAATCAGTTTGAAAGTTTAGTTGAAATAAAATTCTTAATTTCAATAGAGTTGAATTATAAATTTCACAAAAATTACTACATAAAAGAAATATAGAAGCATCTCAATAAAATAATTGCATGCAAAGGATTGTTTAAATTGACTGAGCATGTGTAGTTATCATTTATTTATTTAAGATTCAATCAACGAACACAACAATACCATTTGTCTCCAGAAATGTTGCTAAATTTGAACGACGTTGCAATGCAATCCTACAAACTGCACGCATCTGAGCAGTGAACTCTTCAATGATCCAACTTCCTGCAGCACCACCTATCCCAAGCCTTGACAACAGTAGCGAAGATGATTTGACCACTCCAAGGAGCCGCATGGTATCCTTAACCTAATGTGAGAGTAGTCCAGATATCAATAATTATCATAACATTGACATAAAGCGGAAATAACAAAATATAGAACCAAATGATACTATAAAGATTACTTGATGGTATATCTCCTTCTTGGGAAAAACTGCTTGTAAAACACGACTAGCAGAAGCCTGCAGAATAGGTTCCCTGTCACTCTCAAATATTGTTTCCAGTAGCTGCTTGCACTTGAGTTTTCCCAGTTCTGTTCTTGCTTCTTCAAGCCTTGTGCAATCTTGTTGCCTACATGATGAATAAAACTTGGTAATCAGCTTAAGCCCATCTGCTATAACCTGCTCCTGAATAGGAGCAGATTGCATTGTTCGACGCTTCTTTCCAGATCCACTGAGTGATGTATTCAAACCAAGTACCCTTGCTTCCATATCTAAAATTGCATCCATTTTCTCTTTCCAACCAAACTCGTCTTTAGCTCGGCCATAAACTTCAAGTGAGTCTATTCTGGGAAGTGATGAGCCATTAAAGGTTGGCCCGACTGACACTGTAAATTCTTCATCCGCAAGAAGAGACTCCGCAACAGTAAATGGAATATCATACCAGGACCTCATTCCTTCATCTAATTTAATAATCCTCTGGAAAATAGAAATACTAGAAGGTATGTGGCTTGCCGATGTATTACCCACATGAACTCGAAAACCAACCATGACAATATCAGGATTTGAATTGAAGACGGATATCTGTGAAAATGCATGAAGAAAGAAATTAGGAAAACAAAAATGCTTTATGCAATCACATGAAAGACAGACACACAACATCAAAAGAAGCTGCCATTATTGCAGTGATAGCATTGTCATAAAATGTAATGGTTTGGAACAGCATCATAGCAGAAACAGAATTCACCTCCCATGTAACCATTTTAAAATGGATCTATTTTACAGTATTCTGGATAATACCCATGCAATTATAAAAGAAAAATTCTGAATCATTTACAGCTGTAAAAAAATATGTGATTTCTGTATTTCTTGTGTCTAATGAGATCACACACCTTCCTATTTATAATGATGCGGCAATAATTACATTCAATGCCTAAGAAGTTGTATTGACTAGGACTACTAACAATTAGCCTAGGATGTTGCACAATCAAGGAATAATTAAAACATCCACTGAATTTTAACACTCCCCCTCAAGCTAAAACGTACTATGCATTAAGCTTGTTACATCAAAACATTTTATCACAAAAAAAAAAATGAAACTAAGGTTGACAACTGTTGGACTAGTTTGAGAAGAGAAGGCACCATTAATGATTCATGTGTGGGTAAAGAGTCACCGTCGGATTGATCATCGGTGGGAATAAAACGCGTCACTAATATGATTCATATGTGGGAATAGAATCACCATCGGATTGTTCGTCGGTGGGAATAAAAGGCACCACTTATTTGATTCATATGTGGGAATAATCACCACTGGATTGATCGCCGGTGGGAATAAAATGGTCTGAACAAATTGTACCTTGTCCATGAAATTAAGTTCTCACAGCAGCAAATACAATGTGTAAGGGGGAGTTGAAAGATGAGAGGTTGCTGAAAATCACCAAATCATGAAAAGACCCGCAGAAGGTGGTCGGAGGCATGTGCATGTGCTCTCACGCGCGGATTTGGTGGAGGCGTGTGGGACCCACACATAGAGAAGACGGACGCGCATCATCGGTTGGCGACGGAAAAAGCACCGTCGAGTTCGCCGGAGGACTGCGCACCGGTGTTTGTTGGTTTTGGATGCGCACTAGAAAGGAGGCAGCTGGTGTTGTCACAGCTGTAACAGAGTAAAAAAAAAAGGACAGAATGGTGACAGCTGGTGTAAAGCACAGTTGTGTTTGAAAGAAAAAAAAGTCACTGGAAAAACGCATAGTGAAGGCAGCGCTTTTGAGGCAGCTGTAGCGTTGTGGCTGGTTGCTAGAAAGGCAGCCGGAGTTGACGGCGACAGATGACTGTATGAAGACAAAAAAATTGAAAGACTGAAAGAAAAAAAGAAAAAAAAAGGTGGTGCTGCCGGCGGCATTTGCCGGCAGCGGTAGTGATGTACAGAAACGGGTCACAGAATCAGAACCTGATCTGATACCATGTAAAAATGTGATTTATGTGTTTCTTGTGTGTCTAATGAGATCACACACCTTTTTATTTATAATGATGCTGCAATAATTACATTCAATGTCTAGGAAGTTGTATTGACTAGAACTACTAACAATTAGCCTAGGATGTTGCACAATCAAAGAATAATTAAAACATACACTGAATTTTACAATAGCATTAAACTAAATACGTAGAAAACAATGAAGTATTTAACTGATTGCCGCTAAATTAGAAAACAAGGCTATGAAGAGACAATTCCAGGTTGAACTTTCCGGATTATAATGAATTGAGTACATTTCTTTGTGCCTCTCAAACCCCAGTTTCCCAGTGTGGGATGTATAAATTGAGTTTCATCAACAAACATGTTTGTCAAAATCATGTTAGCTTATATTTGAACATCATTTTGAGTCTTAAATCATGGTTTTGATAAAAGCAAAAAAAAAAAAGTTCTCAATGGATCAAACCACTTTATGCAAATTATTATCCAAACACACTCTTATTCCACTTCTAAGAATACACACATTTTCCCCTATATTTGGTAAGTTTTGGGATACGATAAAATTATATCACCTCCATGGAGTATCAATTACAAGGACCAGCACCGCATTATTAGAAAAAGTTCATTTTGTTTCCTCTTTCAGAAGAATAACAAGTATCATTACTAATAACATATAGGGGAGTGTTTGGCAATTTTTTAAACTAGTTTAAAATGGTGGTGTTGGAACTAGTTAGAAAAATATATACAAAACTAAGCAGTTTAACATTAAGGTTTAAGTTTGGTCTAAAAATGCTTAAAAATAATTCCAATGCAACAAAAGCCTCTTTAGGTGGGATTCGAAACTAATTCTAATATTGAGCATGTGGAAGATTGCATAGTCAAAATCCAAAAAACATGACATGCTTATTATAGACATTAGAGAAACGATTGGTCCCCACAACTGGATCTCATCTAATTACCATACTTAGATTGAAGGTAAGGGGAAGAGAAAACGAACAGGAAGAGAAAGAGAATGGGTCTGGATAATGTAGGACTAGAGGAATAAAAAACTTGAGCAGACTTTTTAAGAGCTAGCTTGACCTTAAACTTTGTTCGCTATTTTAAATTTTATGTGATAACCAAACAATCTATATCTAAAAACCAGTCAGAGTGCACCCAAATATCTAGTGTTTAAAAGTTGCCAAACACACCCTTAGGCTATGGTGTTCTATAGTTATCTCTATTCTCAGACTAAAAAAGAGTATGCCACAAAGTACAGAAATATATTTGCTTTGAACTGCAAAAGGATGAGGATACCTTAAAACCTGCAGGACTGGGACTTTCTAGAAAACCATCCTCATTTACCAAACTCTGTTTAGCTCCTTCAGAATCTCCATTTCTGATGGCGTCACCACCCAGTTTCACATCCGGTGTGATGCATACAGTCTTCTCAAAAAAGTCAAGAGGAAATTCAGGATTTGTGCCAGCATAAGCTTTAGTGAGGATGCCAGAACCCAATTTTTTAACTTTCTCAGATGCTGCAACGACACCAGCATCCACACCCACAGGAGCATGGGAATATATTTGAAGGCTACCATCATCATGTAAGACAAGACAGTGGATTTTATCCTTCGATAGTGGTTTGTATGCAGTCATACCAACTATAGGGGAGGTTGAACCAACTGAGTGCCTCATACTCTGAGCAAGTATCTCATGTTCCTCCATGGACACCGCTAGGGCCGAATTTGATTTCACGGTTGATAAGCAAACAAATAATCCACTTCCAGCCAACAATTCTTTCCAATGATGTACTCCAGCAGGCCGCAGCTTACTTTCTTGTTCCTCAAATACAGAAGACATCTCTATTAGGGAGGCTGCATCAGAGCTAAGTCGACCCAACAGTGTGGTACCATCTTGAAAAGATATGAAGAGTAGCTTGCAAGTTGAAGAGAAGTACAATGATGATCCCTTTGCATGAATTTCTCTTCCCTTAAGTTGTACAAGTTCTTTTAATGGCACAGCCCCAACATTCCCCTTGACTGACAACTCAAACCTGAATATGTTTCCATTTTCTGACAGAACAACAAGAAACAATCTGCCCCGGGAAGCTGTATAGAGAATGGCGTCCACAATCATGTCATCTGACAAAGTGAAGTAGTGCACTGGACTGATGTTGTCCACAGATAGGTCATATATCTTGACAAATCTGTTAGTCACAACCATTAATTGAACTTGTGAGCCTGGAACCCATTCCACCCGTCTAATATACGCACCTTGCAAAGCTAGTTCAATGGCAAGGCGGTCAATCACTTCACCACGGGGATTCAATGTCAGGACCTGGCAATCCTCATAACCAGCTACAACAAGATAGTTCTCAACCACAGGATTGAACGCAAGTTGTAAAATTTCAAAGCGGACAACATTTTTAGAAAGATGTTTTACATTGGTCTTGTCAGCAGTCACAGGTGAAATGGTGGCCTGACCAATTAACTGTCCAACATCATATATAGCAACTTTATCACCTTCACCAACAGCAAGACGACCCCGTACACTAACACTGAGCAAGGACTTTACAAGAGAACCAGTTGCTAAGTGTGACTTGAGATCCTTGGCATTAGAATAATCAACTTTTATCTTGAGATCGAATGATCCACTTTTATAAGCTTTCTTCAACTGCAAGAGATCAATGCCATGAGAAATCACCTTGTCTTCACCCAAATTGATTTTCTTATCCTTAGAATGGTGGGAGTCTCGTCTACTAATTACTGATGGCATCAAGGAGGAGCAAAGATTGAGCACCTGACTCTCAACATCAAGTTCTTCCAGTAACAATGGAATCCCTTCTTGAAGCTCTTTTGTAAGACATAATCTGAGTGAGTTATCTACATCTGAATTTATGTCCTCTTCAAAATCTGAATCACTATCAGGCAGCTGATCTCCATCTTCAGGAAAGGGTAAAAATGACTGAAATGTGTTAGATCCACGAACAGGTGCACTGTTATCTACAGTAAATTTCCGTGGTTTCAGACATTGACAATTACTACCCCTAACACCTCCAGCTCCACAATCACAAAAGAAGCGGCTTGAGCGTGAATAGACTACACGGTGACCCCGATGACAAACCTTGGCACAGACTGAGCAGCAACCTTTTGATACAGTCAGGTCACATGTATAGCAGAAATACCAATGCTGCTCCATGAAATTGCTTCCACTGGAAGTAAATGTGCAAACTTTAGAAGCAAGGGCCCTTTCACTATTGGCATCCTCTTCATCATCCTTATCTATGCTAAGAACCTCTCCATCAGAAGTTGCATCATCCTCGTCCTCATCTAACGAAGTAGCATCACATTCTAGAGAAGTTGATCCTCCTTCTTGATTGGCCGAAACAACGAATGTCTCTGAATTTTTTCTGGATCCAACCAGTCGAGCAGAAGCATGTCCCCCCACCCCAAGACTATTGCCAGAGTAACAGTTCTTAGTTATCCTTTGCAAGCAAATTTTACCAGATCCACATTCGCTCAAGACAGTTGAAATAAAGCCAAATAGAAACTTCAGTCCTGGAAGCAGATTTTCATTGCCTGTCAGTTTCCCCATCAACATCACAGTCATCGACAAAAGCTGTTTCATCAAGAACTCTCCTCTTGAAATTTGAACAATGAAACTGAAATATGACTTTGCCACATGTATATCAAATAGCAAAAAAGCATTATCAAGTAATAGCAGTGCAGAACTGAAAATATGATGTTGCAACTCTTTTGACTGTTGTTCAGATGGTGGTGATACAAGGCATAGAATAAAATTCATAGTTGAATCCCGAAGTGAAATGGAGCTCCCCTTTGCACAGTTCACCCCACTATCAGATTCCATTATGCTTCCTAAAAGCCTTTTCTCCAACCATTTAGATACGCTCTGTATATCTCTGTCAAGGAACTTCCTTTGTATCCTCATTCTGAGATGAGGAATTTGCTCGCCTGATAGAAGATCCACAAAGAAACCAAGAACTTTCACATTCGCTGATTCAGAGAAACATGTATCTAGGGAATCAATTAGAACCAAACAGTCACCAAGATGCAACTGCAAGAGCTTACTCATCTGCCCTGGCACATTTTCAACACCAAGACAAAAGTGAAATATAACAGACTTTGATGGTTCTTTTCTAAGACTGCTTAAAATCTCAACAATTTTGCAGATTATCCATTCATGGACAAAGCAGTCACTTGCTCCTCTAGCATTCATGTCCTTCAAAAACACTTCCATTTGCTTCATTTGAATTAGGTCTGTATAATTTGACAATTCCAGTTCTGCACTTGAGCTGTGATAGATAGTGTCACATTTCCCATGAACACTTTCAAAGATTCTATCACACTTGATAATCATTATTGTATCAATAATTTGTGAAAAGACTTCAGTCTCCAAGTCAATATTTCTTCCTGCTTCTTTTATTTTATGTAACCCATCTAGAACAAAGATGATTCCTCTTATGCTAAGAACACAAGAGAGCAGAGTTGCACTAGAAGTAGAATGAGTTAAAGGAAAACCCTGCAATATACACTCCCAATAAGCTCTGGGAAGAATTCTTGAAGCTTTTTTATCAACAGCAGCATCCAACCTAGATATGAGGCTCAAAACAGACTGCAGCTCACCTGCATTGGAGCCACTCCTCTCCAGGAGCTCATCCTGCAGGCCTTTGTCAATTCCAGTATATTTCAGCAGTAAGAGTGGTAAAAACCCAGGAGCCACCTTTTGTTTGTAACTTAAGACGTCAAGAAAAGCTTTCTGATAAATTTGCACATGCTTGTTTAGCAAAGATGAGAGCAGCTGTAGTAGCAAGACAAATTGAGCAGAGTCAATCATGGAGGATATCATGCTTCCAGCAAGTTTAACATATTTCTCATCCCCATTCTCAGTCCAGGTTAGACCATGTCCAGAAATCGCATTGTCTATACAATACCTCCATATGCCAACATTAGTGAATGAAAGTACTAGAGATAGCCACATTCCACTTCTTAGGAAATCCCAACCTAATTCCTCAATGCCTTCTGGTATGGGTGAAGCATTTAAATGCTGAAGCAAGCTCAATATAACATCTGGAATAGTAGTGAAGTTCCCAAAGACCTCTGGATGACCAAGGAGTAAATGGCTGAAGTGGAAAAAATGCAACATATCTGATAGATCCACAGCGTGCCCTTGATTCCAAGATATAACTGGATTGTCTGCTTCAGAGCCTATATAAGGAATATCCCAACAAAGGCTGAAAACATATCTTTCAACAATTTGATCCTCCACTGCAGTGGCCTTTTTGCCTCTCCAAAATCCAAGAATCAGTGAAAAAGTAAAATATATGTCCTTCCAATTCAAAGTTAATTTGCCTATCGCAAAATCATCCACACTATGTGAAGCAGAAGACTCAGAAACATCAATTAGTTGTCCAACCAAGCTACTAACAAAAACCTCATCTCCCACCAATCCACCTGCAATGCTTTTTAGTGCAGTTGATGACCAAGATGACATGTGATCATTAACCTTATTTAGAAAAGATGAGCCAGACAGTGGTGCTTCCCTCAACTTAGACCGCACATCTACAAGCAATGATGTTGGACAAGTCTGTTGGTGAAATATCATATGACGAAGAACTAAAACCAACCTTGAAACCACTAAAGCCCAACATGTTAACAGTGAGCTGTTCAAATCCAACACTGGGTTAGCAACTTCTTTGAGGGTTGAAAAGATCAAGTTTGCCATCACTCCCTTTTCCCCTTCAGAGGACAAGTGGAAGGCCATAAGAACTACCTCAATATGAAACAATGAAGGAAGAGTACCAACGAGTTCATGGATGCTTGGGCAGTTTACACACACAGATTTTGCCTTCTCAACAACAAAGGCAACAAATCCCTTACAAATCTTGGATCTCAACTGACTGCCAGCAGAACCAACCCTACTAAACAATGCGCGAGCAAGCAGGGTGAGAGTCCTATCATTATAACTAAAGGCACCATTTTCAACAGTTAGGATCTTCTCCACAAGGTAGTCTTCAAGTGAATCACTCAATGCATGGTTTGTGAGAAGATTGTGCAAAAGATCAAAGCATAGTTCATAGATGAGCCCAATCTTCCCGTCTTCATGCGAAGGGATAGAACCATCAGACATATTATCTTCAGAACAACAGCTATGACAATTGAGTAGGGAAAGCAAAATATCAATGTCTCTACTACTGAGTTTGCTGCAGGCATCAACAAAAAGAGGAGGATGCCATTCGGTAGAGAAGACACACGTTTTAAGAAAGTTCAGAAGTTCTATAGCAGCCTGAATTGGCATATTCTGATTGCTGGAGTTAGAAACTAAAGCAGAAGCAGGTGGTTGTTCACATCCATCTGAAGATCCAACAGAACGCCCTGTCTCAGAAAAAAGATCTCCAAAAAGAGCCTCATCCTCATGGCACACAGCATTTTCAATTTCAGATGGTCCAGCAACTTTTGCCAAACTAGAATGGGACCTTTCCATTTTTTGCCTTAATTTCAATCCTTCAGAATGAAGGAACAAAGCAAGTTGCATCAGATTTTCAATACATTGGCTTGATGTGGGAAATATCAATTTTATAAGCTCCTCAAAAGTATATCCCTTCAGCAAAGGAACCGACCCATGATGAGCAAGGCATGAAATAGAGCTGCTGTGTGCGTCAGTAGAGCTGCCAACAAGTTCAACATCAAAATCTTTCTGCTCAAAAGGAATCTGATGCCTTTGTTTTTTCAGATCATTAATGAGTTTCAATGTACAAACAACAAATCGGGGGAAGAAAGCCAAGGGGGGCTTTGAAATTGGAGCAGTTTTGTCATATATCCAAACAGAAGAATCCAAACTCTCAAATATAGATGCTACAAAACATGCTTGGATATTCTGAGCCACGTTGCTATTACCAAAAATAACATGAACAACATGAAGAAATTCTTCCATAACCATTAAAACAATGCTATCAAAACTCCCCTCTATAGTAGCATAGGTATTCACAAACTCAAGTTTAATTCTGAACATATTAGATAAAGTATCAGTAAATGAGGCAACTGCCCTCATCAATGAGGCGTCATATTCAACATATGGAACATCTGTCATGAGACTACCAAGTATCTTCAACATTCTCAAAATGAACGATAGCCTCCTTCGAAAATTTTGGCTCAGGGCCCACTCATCAAATACATCTTGTACTTTAGCTAGTTTACTGCACAGCAAGATCAGGCGAGGAGTGCATTTTCCATGGACAACTGTCCAGTGCTGGGATAGAAAGACAAAAGTGTTGAGATATTGATAAAAAGTCTGCTCACTGAATCCAGATTCTTGCCTATCATGCGGCATGTGTTTAGAAGCCAGTGTCTTCAGAAGCCAATTCATTGATTTTTCCTCCATTGAGCATTGAAAGCCTTTTATGGAACAGTGAAAGAAGAAAAGAAATAAGCACATGGTTAGGTTAGCAGGAAAACCAAGACAAGATAAACAGTGAGGTGATTATTGGGTATTAACATTATACCTTCTAAACGGCATTTTCTGTAGTCATCCACATAATTACCACGACAATCATCAACAATTGGCAGCAAATCTACTAATGTGCTTGCAGTTGTAGGTTGTAATATGTCCACTACCATATTCATTCCATCAACCACAGCTATCTCTAAAAGATGTATCATGTTGGTCTGAAAGGTTCAAGAAGAATTAGTGATACACAAAAAATAACCACCACTCTACCAGAAGAAAAAAAAACACAGACCAAGACACTAAGTCCTAACACAGAATAATATCAATTTAATCGGTGCCCACCAGACTTTTTTCTTATATATATGGATAAGAGGAGAAAGCCCTTTCTCCTAAAAATCAGAAAAACCTATTAACACACAGTACCAGACATCAACTATGCATGAAGCAAGATAAATAAATCAGGCCCAAAATTCAATTTAGTCCCCTAGTTTAATAAGTATCTAATAAAGGCTTAGGTCAATGTGGTTTGAAATGAACATATGCTAAACTCTGAGAAATCCATTTTTTTTTGTCTAATTTATTTCTTTTCTATTCTTTAGAGATTGCTCATCATTTTTATTGTAATTATTACCTTTCTTCACCCTACTACTGGTTGAGCATTGGATACTTCATCATAGAGGTCCAACACTGAAATCCTATAGGGATCAATTGGGAAGAGTACATGCTCCCTTCCCCCTATTCTGTAGCCTCCAATCTTCCTTAATGATATAGTTTTCCCCTTTTTAAAATTAAAATATACTAATGCGGTGCCATTGTATCTTATGACACGTTGAGTTTAACAAGTCTATCCTTCCATCAGTTTGTTGTTGCTGCTTCGTTGAGTTTTTTACATAGTGAACGTTTCCAATGCACTCTTGTGGAAATGCAATAACAAAGATTTTTACCTTTCAGAACTGGGTGGGTATCATAATCAATAATCATCCCCCCCCCACCCCCCAATTATGATTATGCAAAGAAGCTAAGATAATCATACAACAGGTAGGATTTGCAAAATCTCGGCTGAGAGGCCACATTTGACCACTTGATGAGCCATTGACCATTACCGTGACCACAATTTAAAATCTTTGCAAATAGAGGACAATGAATAATTATCGATCAAACAGAAAACGACAAACAATTCCAGAGAGGGGTTTATTAAAAAGGACTGAATTAAACTTCTTCGAAACACCTATACTTTTTGTTACCAGTCTTTTTCTGGTATTCAAATACAGAAATTAAAAAATTATTTATTAACTTCAATATTCTTCAGCGTTCTTTATTTCAACAAAATAAATGCTGAAAATCCAATAAACCATGCACACTACTCTCCAAGTTCCTAGGATTTTTAACTTTATAAATAAACAACTGTATTGGGTATCATATCCACTCCCACCTCCCATTAATGATTATGCAAAGAAGCTAAGATAATCATTCGATGCAGTATTTTAAAAAAGGTTTGAAAAATCTCAGCAGCGACAACAACATGTTTTAAGTCTCTACAGCCGTAATTGAGGCCACATTTGACCACGACTCTCATTAATATCAACAATCCTGACGCAACCACAACAATTACCATAACCACCATTAAAAACATTGATGATGAGTTCCTAGTGGACTTGATGAATAATTATCGATCAAGCAGAAAACGACAGACAATTCCAGAGACGTTAAAGAAAAAGGACTAAATTAAACACCTTCAAAACTCCTTTACTTTTTGTTAGCGGTCTTTTTCTGAAAACATACACAAAAATTAATAAATTATTTATTAACTTCAGTATTCTTTAGCGTTCTTCTTTATTTCAACAAAATAAATGCTGACAATCGAATACAAGAAGCACACTGCTCTCCAACAACTCTTTTGGAAAAGAAGCTAAGATTATCATACAACAAGTAAGAGTTTTTTAAAAAGAAATTTGCGAAATTTCGGCTGTGACACCAAGGTGTTTGAAGTCTCTATGGCTGCAATTGAAGCCTATTTGACCAAGATTTTCAGGAAACGGTCGCGACCACAATTTAAAACCTCGGCAATGAGTTCCTAACGGACCTAACGAATAACCATCAATTCAAACAGAAAACGACAGAAAACTCCAGACCGATAATAAATAAAAAGGAATAAACTACACTTCATTAAAATCATACTCAAAATTCAATAAACCATGCACACTACATCAAAATTTCATACTGGGGAACTTCCAGACTCGTAAAATATCATAACTCATAAGCATACCTGAATTCCTAGATCATCATCATCAAATCCAGATTTCTCCAAATAACAAAGAGCAAACTCTATCGACTGCTGCACAATCGCAACAAGTACTCCTTCCGCTTGCTCCACTATTCACACAAAAAATCAAAACACACCACCAAAAAAATGTTCAAAAAACAACACTACATACATAAAATCACTTCCAAACACTTAGAAAAAAAAAAGCAACAAAAAAAAACGTTGCTCATCGATCAACAACTTGCAAGGATCGTAAGAACGAGCTAAATCGCGCTATATCAAGAAATCAAATAGAAAAAACATGTTCCGAAAACGATGGTGATAGTAGAGAGAATTAGATAAATGATTATACCTGACAAAGATCTCGAAGAAGAAGCGATTGAATTAGCAAGAGAAGAAATCGCGTGAATCTGAGAGTCAGTCCACGACTGGAATTGCAAAGTATCATCATCGCCGGAAGACTCGAGACCGCGGCGGAGGAGGCAGTAGAAGGTGTCGAGATTTAACCTAACGGCGTCATCGGAGCGTAGCTTGTGAAGAAACTCGGCGGAAGGTTGCGATAAAGCGTCGACGAGAGCGTCGAGGTTATTAGCCATGGCGATGCAAATCGAGGTTTGTGGAGTTTGAACTAAGAGTGTGATTTTGAGAGTAGCATCGAAGGAAAGAGAGAGTGAGGGGTTTATGGTAATTATATATATTGAAGACGGTTATGGAGGTAGTGAAAGAACGGAGCGTTTGGAAATGTTAGAGAGAGAGATTAGTGTTACTGCCGAAAGTTAGCTTAAGCAAGAAGAAGGATTTTTTCTTACTTAGCATCCAAATTTGTGCTTATCCTTGTCTAAAAAGAAAACAAAATGCTGCTTTTGTTTTATCTTAAAAAGAAAATGATACTTTGTTAGTTGTTACTCTATCTGCCTAATTATGAATGTTTTTAGAAAATAATTTATATCTAAATATAAACACTCAAATTATTGAGTGTATTTACTATTTTTTTAAGTATATCTTTTGATTAATATTATAATTTATTTTAAAAAATAAAAAGTCAAATTAAATGCATTCATATGCAAAAAAAAGTATTTTTTATTAAAAATATATAAAGAGTATTTTAATAATACATATGCACATTAAATTTAATAACTACTTTTTTAATATATATATATATATATGAGATAAAAATAATGGGAGTTTATTTGCTATAATATTATTAATATTAATGTAAAATTATTTTATAATAACGATATATATCTTTTTTATCTCTTTATTTTTTTTCTCAACAAAAACATTTTATATATGTATATATAATGGTAAAATAACATTAATCAAAAGTATACTTTTAAACAATGAAAGAGAAAACTAGATATTTTAAGTTTATTTCTCAAAATAAAGTAAACATGATAAATTTAAAATATTATTAAAATAAAAGTAAACAATTGGAAAAAAAATATCATTAAAGTTTTCCAATCAATAATTAACTTTTTATTATTTAAAGAATTGGATTTTTCTAAATTAAAAAATTGATAAAGTAAATAAATTAATAATTGATATTATAATTATCTATAATTAGTCATATAAGTGTATATAATATTAATTATTTATTTAATAATTAATATTATTTACTTTATTCTTTAAAATAAATTATTCACTTTAAAAGAAATAAGTTCATATTTAAATTGATTGTCGAATTTTATATATATATATATATAAGTGGAAATAAAATAAAACATACTTATTAGTGAATTAATGCTTATGTGTGCTCATCTTGAAGTTTCAAGTCTTTAGCTTCTGTGAAGAATATTTTTCTAACGCGATTCTAAAGGGATGTGGACGTAGGCCAAAACAGATAATTAGTAAATCAACTACAATCGCATTTTTATTATTAGTGAACATGCATTGAACAAGAGAAAATTTACTGAGTATTTTGATCGTTTCGTCAAATTGAAGAAATTTGGAAACTTTTTTGTTCAATTGGCATAGAATTTCCTAAAAAATAATTACTTAGGACTTGCTTAATTCCCTTTTCAAATTCTGTTTTTCAGTTTTTAAAAATAACAAAACAGCTTAAAGATGTTTTGCTTTTTAATTTTACATCTCAAAATTTTAAAAAGAGCTAAACTGAAAATATACGGAGAAGAGACTCTTCTCATTAATGGCAAAAGTATAATATTTTCAACATTTTTCTGCCAAATTCAGGTTCCTTACAATGGCATGGGGGCTTTGTATAGAATGAACTATGAAAAAGAATGGTCTATTTTGGAACAATTTCGTTTTAACCGTAGATATATAATTAAATAATTTCAACGGTGTAAATTCATTTATATATTTCACAATGTTATAATACATCATTTATACTCAATTTATTCTTCTTTTTTCATACTTACTTTTTTTCTATTTTTTCTGCATCTTTCCCCTTTAAGCAACCACATCAGTTCTAGATTGTTTACCTTTCATAGATCTAAACAAAGACAAATACAACACATAACATTTCAATTTCTTCCTCCAACACGCGATTGTCCAAGCTAAATAGACCACGTCATTGACTTCGACTACCACATCCACATTCACACCGCCGTTGTCTCGTCGATACATACTAGCGCTCAAATTGTTCTCTTGGTGCAACATCTCATCTCCATTTATGTTTGCATACAAATAGACCTCTTTTTAACAAGCAATTTCTTTTTTTTTCGAAAAAAAAACAATTTATACCCAAAAAAATATTTATTGATTTTTATCCAGCAATTATTACCATATAATTCCTTCACCGTCATTTTTCAATTAACAACCAATATCCCCAATTGGCAATTAGTCAAGGTCAAACAGCATATACATTACAATGGTTTGATTAATTGGTAGTTCTTTGAAGTGGTTAGGAGCAACATCACTAACTTAGTAACATGGTCGGTTCTTCTAGTTGTTTCTTCAAGATGCTTGATTTATTTTCTGATATCTTATTTGATGTCTTTGGTTAACATAAGAAGAAGTTAATATTTTTAGTGGTGGTCAGAGTCAAAACAACAAAGGTAATGATAATCGGAGTTGATAATGATAGATGGAAAAGAGGAAGAGAGAGAAAGCATATCAAAGTTGAAGAGTTAAATTTTGTGTGGATAGTACATAATAAGATATGGTGGATTATTAAATCAAACCGTAGAAAAAATTAATCTATCATGAACCAATACATTAAT
Source organism: Cicer yamashitae (assembly GCA_037974755.1). NCBI lineage: Eukaryota > Viridiplantae > Streptophyta > Magnoliopsida > Fabales > Fabaceae > Cicer > Cicer yamashitae. The sequence continues at coordinate 48,471,074 of JBBPBQ010020321.1, forward strand.
TGGTGCAGGTTAAATGGACCCTGACATGGGAGAGACAGGGAGCTACAACATTAGAGTGTTGAAAAAATTACACGTGACATATACATTACATAATAACACAACTTTGCACTTTGAACTTGAGCTCGTCACATCAAAATAAAAAATACATAATTAAAATATAGTAGTTATTCCAACTTTAAATCTTCTAAACTAAAAAAAAAAAGGCATTTCTATTACATTCTTTTATTTACATTTCTATTATTTATACTATTATTATTATTATTATTATTATTATTATTATTATTATTATTATTATTATTATTATTTATAGATCAATTGGGTAAGTAAAGGAGACAATGGACTCGATAAAGGTAAGCCCAAGAAGCAAAATTGTATACAAAACAGTAATATAATATTCACACCTATAATAAGCCTAAAGTGCATAAAATTACGAGTTGTACATAAAATTAAATAATACGAAAAAAATAGGTATAAGTGTCCACGGGTTGAAAAAATAGGTATAAGTGTACACGGGTTGAGTTTTTTTTGGTCAAATTCGATATTTGAATCGATTAATTTTATTTGGATTGAATTGAGCTCTCAACTCATAATTTTTCCATCAAATCCGAACTAAACAAATTCGATTATGAGCGGGTTGAGTTCGCAGATAAGAAAGAAAAATATATTTTTTTATTTTAAAAAAATATAATTAAATTTAAATACTTAATCATCTGAAAAATAAAAATAAAATTATATCGCACCATATCATTTAATAATTAAAATATAACCACAAACATAATAAAACACTTAAATTAATTAAATTAGCAACAAATTCTAAAACATAGTCCAACAACTAAATTATAACTATATATATATATATATATATATATATATATATATATATATATATATATATATATATATATATACACACCACGTCAATGAGTTGGGTTTGGGGTTCGTTGGTTCAAAATGTTAAATCTGCTACTCGACCCGAACATAATTGAGTTTTAATTTATTGATTCGGATTAGACCCAAACTTAAATGAATTAGGTTAAAATGTGGGTTGGATTGGTTTGAGTGATCGGGTTCGCGGGTTTACCTACACTCACAAAAACCTTTAGAGATATGTACTACCGGTGTAAAACCTCGGTAGTTCACATCCAATAACATTTATATTTTTCATCACATCATTTTACTCCATTAACTTTTATAATATGAAATGACAAAATAAATAATTCTCATGAGCTGTCATTATAAAATTATTTTACATTTATCGTGCATATCTATTAAACTCAAATAATATATAATAAAAAAGAGACTTAAATAATTATACTAAAAATATTTTATTTGTACATTTTAGCAAAATCATTTTATTTGTGCTTAAATGTGTATTTGCTAATTTTTTTATATTTTCAAAAAAATATATCATGAACTTTTCTACTTTTTATTATTTAATATTAAAAATCAAATTTAAAAATTAATATTAAAAATATAAAATTAGTTACAAGTTAATATTTTAGTCAAATGTTAGTTACAAATTAGTTACTCTAGTTAGAAATTAATTATTCTAATTTGTATATATAAGTTTCATTATATTATAATCATCTTTCTCATTTTAATTAATACAAATTTTATTTTTGTTTTCCTCTCTTTCGTGCTTAATATCACTATTTTGCAAATTCTTTCATGATATCAAAGAGTATTATTCCGCAATTTTCTTTCAAAAAAATTTATTGAAATTTTTTTCATATAAGTTTAATTGATTTATCTTTTCTTTTCCATTTAAATCTTAAATAATTTATTCAATTTTGTCTCATTATTTCTCTATTAAAAACTAGTTCTTTTTCATTCTTTCTTCGTTTTCTTCTATTTCCCTCTCAAATTTTTCAAGTTATAATTATTTGACACGACGATGATGATAAAAAAAACCATCAAATAATGGAAGTTAAGAGTAACATGTTTGCCAACAAAACTTTGTCACAAACTCAAGACTTATTCAATGTTTTGATATCATTTTTGTTTCAACATCAACAACTTTTTTCAAATATTAAAAAGATGAAGTTGAGTACATTATTCAAATTATCCTCATCATCAAACTCATGAACATATGTTATCAAAGCATTTGTTGAAGAATTTTTAAGAACACCAACAACATTTGGTGACAAAATTATTTTTTTTAGCCAAGTTGGCATTAAAAAAAATGCAAGCAAAAATCTTGCATGAAAATGGAGGCTTTAGATTCAACACTTACCAACAACAAAAAAACAACATTGTTCTTATTTATAAAAAAATCCATAATTGGATTCTCATTTAGAAGTCTTAATGACTAAGGAATTGCATACGAGATTTCGTTCTAAAAAAAATGCAAGAGAAGATTTTGCATAGAGATGTAGACTCGATTCAACATCTACTACAACAAAAAAGGGAAGAAACAAGATTACATTAGAATCTTTCTTGTTTTTATTTCAAACGAAGAGTAAATCTTTCAAAAAAAATTTAGCTAATTTATTCCAGCATTGCAAAATTCTTTAGTTGATGTATTTCTTCTAGCTTAAGGAAATATTAGAGATGTAAAATTAATTACAATTTAGTTGTTTTATTTAGGTGTTAGTTACCACTTAATTACTCAATATAATATGTATCTTTGTTTTTCTCTCTTTTATACTTAATATTATTATTTTACAAATTCTATTAATTAAATTACCAAATAGATTTTCTAATTCTCTTTTAAAAAATTTGATTATCAAACAGATTTCCTCATCTATAAAATAGTTTTTAAAAATTATATTATTAAACAATTTTTTTATTCTCTTTCTAAAAGCAGTTCTTAAAACTCATTTGTAAAACAAGTTTTAAAAACTAAAAACAAGGAGTTATTCTCTATTTCTCTTAATATTTTTACCGAAAGTTACGAATAGTAAATGTTTAGTATAAGTAAAGGTAAGATTAATTACAATAGTAGTGCTAATGAATTTGACAATTTTTACTTATAAAACACAAGGAAAAATTCAAAAACATATAATCCGAATTATACAACATTTCTCACATTCTCTGCACCCAACCCTAAACAATTCTTGCAAATTAATTCAAGACATCAATACTAACCGAATACCTACCTAGTCTAAAAAAGGTTAAAACTCTCATTCTCACAGCATGCAACAACAAAATTTGTCTTAATTTCCATATTAAATCCTTCTTAATAACATAAAATAATTCAAACAAGGTACGAAAATCTTCACATCAATCATAACCAAAGATGAATATAGCTTTCATGAAAGACTTGTGGTAACAATTAATTAAAATACACCAACACATTTCAAATAAGAACAGAAAACCCTTAAATTAGAACATTAACAAGTCATACTATTGGGTCCATATAGCCTGCACCCATAGAAGTATTGGTTGTTATTGGACCAAAATTTCTCACCATTGGATTTATTTGATCCACACATTACTACGATGCTTCCTTTGTACTTGATTTTTTCTCTCTTTCCTCTACCATTTTCTCCATGACAGACAATCATCTACCTCAATCATTCTCAGTTGCATGACTCATCTCATCATAAAGTCACTCATAGCCAATGACAATAATAAATTAAAAATAGAGGGAATTCTGCGAAAAACTAGGGGAAGAGAAGAGGGATAGATTCTATATAGAGAGTACACTATGTGATGGTGAGGAAGAGATGAAAGTAATGGTCAAACCTTGTGGTCCATTATGGACAAATCTTATTATCGGTCCAAATTATAAGGAATCCATACTATTACTCAACTCTAAATTGAACATTGAAGAACCCGGTCTATTTTTTTTTACACCTGAGTAGAAATAAGTGATACAATTCATTCAAAACACTCGGAAAAGTACACATTCACATATCAAAAGCACAATATTTAATATAATATTTTTTTTCACATGACTCGAATTCAGAAGTTCCCCAAGAACTATAAATCCATAAAATCAACATTCAAACAAACATCTCCCCCAACAACAAAAATGGTTTTGGGCTATTAATTTCATGCATACATGCAATAATCCCCTCTCTAAATTCACATTACATTTTGAAATTCAGAATTAACAGGAAGTGTGTGATTTTAGTTCACGTATAATTCTCAAATACCAAATAATATAAAGCTATAGGAAACAGTAAATGTCACTTACAAATACAATGAAATGTTAATATAAGATATAGAATGAGTTTTAAGGGGTGTAACTAGGGGGAGTAATTATCAAAAATCTAAAACTTAAAGCTAGAAGAAGGATAAAAAATTAAAAACCAATATAGCCAGCATAAGGAACAAAAAAAATGACTAATAATAATTAGAGGAATCGACCAAACTGCAGAAGGGAACCTTGTGATGCTAGAGATATACAAAAATTCTACACCAAAGATTGAAAACGTGCCTAACTAGAATAACATGTCTTTGCTATTTTCAACTAGCAGCTCCTTTACACAAAATTGATGCAAGTTTTCATACATTTTCTTCCATTGATTAACCATCTGCATTGACTTTTGGCAATCACGTTTTAGTTTCTCTATCTCCATTTCAGAAGCAGCAGCTGAACCTTGATGCTGAGACATAGATTAAAAGAGAGGTTAATTCACAATCAGTATTAGATAGTGACTATCATTTAAATAATTAAAAAAGATGTTTAAATATATTTTTGGTCTCTACAAAATACACAATTTTTTGCTTCAAATCCCTCTAATTTCTTTTTTTTTTTTGGTAATCCTTGTAAATATATAACTTTTTGCTTTTGGTCTATGTTGTTTTGTTTTACTCTCGGCAAAATTTGTTTACATCGGAGGGACTAAAATAAAATGTTGTAAATATTACAGGATCAATTCTAAACAAATATCAGACAAATAAAACAAGGACTAAAAGCAAAGAAATATATATGTGTGCAAGGACTAAAATAACAAAATTTACAATGAATAAAATAAAAAAAGGGTATATTTGCCAGAACCAAAAACATATTTAAACCTTTGAAAAATAAAAGATCGATAGTTATAAATATTAAAGACATGTAATCATCATTCCACACAAACCTGAAGTTCATTACTGTAAGTAGAAATCACATGAGAACTAAGGTATGAAACATCCATGGATCTCTTGCTACCCCCAAGACTGACAACTGTCTTTTTATCTGAGTCTTCATCTATTGAATTTGTATATTTTTCCAAAGGGGATATATGAGATCCCTGCTTTTTTGATACTGCTTGTAAATTGGAAGACATATGATTACTTGAGTCATTTTCTCGTCTAAGAACAAGAATATTAGTTATGGGTCCTGCAAAATTTGAAAGATTGGCATTAAAATTTAAAGATGCATGCTTAAGCACACTCAATACTGAAAACAAGTGTGATCCATATTGCATCGTGAATGTGATTCAGCCATGAAAATGAAACATGCTATCTGAGTATATACTAGAATAATACGAGATATAAACGTGCATGTTCATTTGGTATATATAAACGTAAATTTCACGCATTTATATAATCATCAGGAGTATGCTGAAAAAATATTGAGTATCTTCATCAACGAAAGTAACAAATTACATAATATAGTACCAGTACAAAGGTGTGAATATGAGGTATTTGAGTGTGAAAAAAATAATTTGAAAAATAGCACTAGCAGCACAAGTATTAATAAGAGTTGAATATAAAATGCATACACTCTCAATGCCAACTGAGATTATTAGAGCAATAAGGCACTGAAATTTGTTTAGATCAGTTAAAAGTTTGTATAAACACCGAAAGCATAATCATCATATGTAACATTAGTTGTAATATCATATCACACACAAACTGTCAGTTGTCCCTCAGGTGCTAATTTGGCAAGAAAAAAATAACTTGAGCGTTGACAAAGTAAAAGTTCATTCCTAATAAAAAGGTTAATAATAAATAGCACATGAATGAGCTTTCCTGAACATAGATATGCAATCAAAAAGCCTGCTCTGCAAAAGCAATCCCAAACCACAAGTACGCCATATTTCAAGAAGTGTATGCAATACCTTTAGCATTCTTAAACACGCGGACGATGTTATGAGTACTGGCATTCCAAACTCGAATTATTCCATCTTCGGATCCAGAAATTAAAAATTTCTCAACGGCGCTATATGCTAAGCAAGTAACTTTCTTGCTGTTAGAATGAGGAAGTTACTTAGTTAAATGAACTACACAGCTCGAATCAAGTTTTTATTGTAATTGACAAGGCCAGAAGCAAAAGGGTACATGATATGTCATAAACAAAATTAAAAGGGGATAGTTGGAGCTTAATGAATTAAAATCAGCTTCAGATAAAAACAAAATAATGATTTCTAACAAACTATCCTAGATTCATCATCCTTTGTGATCAGTGTGGAGACTAAATCTTCATTTAAACTCATCATAGTTAATTAACAATTATGGGGAACCCCACAATCATCAAATTCATCAACAAATTCCAAACAAAACTGAACGCTTCCATCATCTTGCTCCCTTAGGAACTACAATATTGCATTTTAACTACCATGTAGAGAGCAAAAGAATAAGACAGTCATGGTAATTTAAATTCACAATCAAAATTTGGGAAATAGTACATGCAAATTTGGGGAAAATAAAAGAAGTTAAAAAGATCATGAGAGAAAGGATGTCAATAAGTCAATATGTTCAATATCTGGACAATAAGAGGAGAAAAGATAACCTGTGGTTAGAAAATGAATCAATGATATATGAACCGTGATTATTAGTAGGGACTCTTGTAGTGTTAAGTGCAATGATAAATATTTTTCCATCTTCACTGCCAGCATAAAGAACATGTTCAGAAGGATCCAATGCAATGGCATTCATTTTTGAAGGGAATAGTATACTTCTTTGTAGCGTTCCACTAGATAGGCTCCATACCTTAAAAAGAAAGCACATTAGAATTCAGAAACAAGATCTTTGAATTGGAAAGCATATAAATAACAATAATCAAGCCTTATGCAACAAAATTGGCTGCAATATTAAAATGGAAAATGTGATTTTGTATACATATTCTGAATACTAACTCCATCCCTAAATATTGGATCTCTTTGATTGAATCACAGAAATTAAGAAAGTTGGTAATGGTATTAAATATGTTAACAAAATATTACTTTTCCCAGTTTATCCTTCATAGTAATAATTGCTTACTTATGGGTTACAAAAAATATGCAAAATATATAGGCATGTTTTAGAAAAGAAATAATTAATGCAGTTAAATTAAAAATTTGAAGGTGGTTCTATAAAAAGGAATAGAGAAATTTTCAAGAGGATCCTATATTAGGGACAGAGGTAGTATTACAATAGTGAGAAGCACAGTTCGGTATGAAAGAATCAATTCTAAAAGATGGAATTGATTATTAGAATAATTGATAATGTTAAAAGTAACCATGAATGAAAGACAATGAAACACAAGGACCAGAGTATGAAAATATAATAGACACCATAGATTAAATTCCACCCCAACTACAATAAAGATCTGGTAACACTATAGAAAAACTTGCAAAAACAATTAGGAAAACACTTTTCACATATCATGAATTCTTTTTTAAACTAGCTAAGATTTTTATTACAGTATCAAATTCCAAAAAACTATTATGTTCATGTGCAAAATTTCCTTAGGATACATGTCTCTTATACTTAAATAAAGTAATATGCACCTTTGACATTGTAACCCAAGAACAAGAACGGCTGGTTTTACCCAATGTTATGAAAGCTTTGGTATATCACAGTAACTATAGATGATTAAAATTTTCAATAGCAGCGATTAACGATTTAATACGGCAATAGTAAATATGATACAATTAACATACTTCATTAATTATCTATTTTTCTGCAACAAGACTGCCACACACAAAACAGTAAACAGACCTTACAAGTCCTATCATCTGATGCTGAAACTATAATTGCACTGCACCCTCCATAACCAATCACGAGATCATTTACACACCCATGAGAGCCGACGTGCTCTGTAAAACTATACTCATAAGTCGAGCTTGCTTCGTGGTATCTCAAATCATCAAATATCCTGAACCATGACAAACAGAGTAGTGTATGCCACACGGATTAGCACTGCTAGTACCCAAGCACACTATAATCTCAAAAGGGAAAAAACAATAGCGTGTAAAAAGAATGGAGAGACAAGATGAGTATTAAGTACATGAAGAGAGACCAGACTCGTACTGTTCCATCTACAGATCCAGATATCAGAAGTGAGTCATCTTCAGAAAATACCAGGCAACGAATTGCCTGATTACTGGCATGCCACTTCTTAAGCAATCTGCCGCTTTCAACCTTACAAGTAATGGATGCAACTCAGTACAGGAAGGACATTTGCTTATGAACTTTTCTTTTTATTTGTGATAGAGAGAATATAAGAACTGAATAGAGAAAATGAATTACCAGAAAATACAGGAAATAATGTTTTGAAATTTTTCAAAATCCATTTCAAAAAACTCCCATAATGTCTATCTAATGTTTATTTTATCACTCGAAATGAAAATAGAAAACACCATAAATAAACGAGACCCTAGTTCTTACTTTCAATTCATAATTCTCCACAGCCTAATGGAACAACAGCTAAGCATACTGCCACAAACAGTCCAGGCTTCAATTTTCATAAAAATCTCCATGAAAAATCAACCATGAATCTGAAACAAACCCTTGATGCATAATAATAAACCAAATAAGAAAACTCACCTCCCACAAGTGTATGTCACCTGACAAACCTCCACCAGCTAGATAGGTGCCACTGTGATTAGCAGCAAGAGATTTAATAGGTTCAGCGGGAAAGTTCTTAACTTCAACTTGAGGCTGCACATCCATCATGCAAGTAATATTATCATCATTCATCAAGTAAGAAAATTTCAAGATAAAAGTAATAATCCATAAATAAACCAGTGTTGTCAATTGCGATTTGCGGAAAATAGAGATTTGTTCAAATTCTGCTATGCTATAACGCCGCAATAGCGGCTATTAGACAACATTTTGTACTAAATAGCGTATTGCGGAGCAATAGCAATTTTGTTCATTTTCCGCTATGATATAGCACTATAGTGCCACTATAGCGACTATTTGACAACACTAAAATAAACAAAGTATAAATAAATAAAAGACCTTGGACCAGGACCAGTAAAAAACAGAACCAGAGGTAGATGATCCATCTCGTTCCTGAGAAGATGCAAGGAATCGATCACCAACAGAGACAAGGCCATGATAAGGGGAAGAAAATGATTTGTAGCGGGTCTGCTCAGCACCTGTGTGAAGGTCCCAACATCCAATCCCACCACCAACAACATCAGATGATGCCAAAACAATCACCATCCTTCACTACCGGCGTTCCAAATAACAATCACTTAGTTGAGACAAACAAGCTCCAACGCTAGTAACAAATTTTGCATTAAATTTCAATTACAACAAGTGAAATAAAACTTAATTTGTACTTAGAAATTACAATCCTAAAAACCAGTATTTTAGACACTAAACCATAAACCTTAAACCCTAAACCCTTAAGCCTTAAACCTTAAACCTTCTGGTTATCAGGTTATGGATGCTTTTTTATTCTGGCATTGGTTCATACTTTTCAGTGCCCTAACAATAAACAATACTATAGTGGTTTTAAGTGAAGTACTCGAAATTTTTTCGAATGGAATACGTGAATACATGAAACTAAGAAAAGTGATAAGCAAGATGCACGAAAATTTCTGTAACAGTGGGCGTTATAGATACCTGTTGTAGCGACGAGGTCGTGAGACGGAGGAGAGTTTATCGGATTAACCTACAAACGGCGGCGAGTGACGGAGGGAAGATGAGAAGTTAGGGTGAGCTATGTTCTGTTACGTGTGACACTACTCAGATTAATTATTAATTATTTAATTATAAATTATAAATCAAATAACTGTTTATAGGCTTAGTTCGTTTTTCTTTTTTTGGTTTATTTATAATTTTGCACCCTCCCATTTAAACAGAGTTTTGGTTTTAGTCTTTTGACAAAAAAAATTACATTATGTCTTTAGTATCTAAGATTTACATTGTTTTAGTCATGGATGATGTCTACTTATTCAAGTTAAATGATATAGAATGTTAAACACATTATATTATAGTGTTAAGTGATATCAAGTTGTCAAATCATTCATGTGATATCAGTATTAAATGGATGATTGTCATGTGGTTATTAAAGACAAAAAATAAAATTAATATAATTACGGAGGTCAAAAGCAAAAAATTATAAAATAAAGGGACAAAAATCATAAATTATTTAAAAAAACTTAACTTCAATTTTTGTATATGCAAGTTTGTCATCATGCTAAAATAATATATTTGTGTCTATATATTGATTATATTTAAGTTGTTTTTTTTATCTTAATTGTCAATAAAACTAAAAAAATATGATCTCAAACTTTGGAAACAAACATAACCTTTAATTTATTTTTATCTGTAAAACAATATTTAATTTAATTGCACTTTTAATAATCTATTTTATCACTCTCATAAAAACAGTCACTTATTTTAAAAACAAACTATTGGTCTTTCAATTTCACATTTTTGTTGCAATTTTGCCCATCTTCTCATTTTTGCCTCAAGAACTAGTGATGTAGCATCTTTTGAACAAGATGACATCTAAAATGATGGTATAGTAAAAATTTAATGAACTAATCAATTTATACCTCACCAAAATTTTAATTAATATTTTAAAATATAAAATTTTCAGTAAATAAAAGATACAAACATTTATAACTAAAAAATGATTACTAATACAAAAAATGAAAGAGGTAAAATTAGAAACCCTAAAACTCCCAAATCTATCTATCATCATTTCTGCATCGTTTCTTTTCTTTTCTACATTGTTTCTTTTCTTTTCTGCATCGTTTCTTTACTTTTCTACATCGTTTTATCTTGTTTCTTCATTGTTTTATCTTTCTTATCTAATGGCAAAGAGAGGTGCGAGCGAGAGTGGTGAAAAAAATTGATTTGTATAAGGTTATCTAAAATATTGTGTTATGTATATATGTTCTTCGTAAATTTCATGGTAATTTTGAATATAAACCTTTGAGTTTCATGGTTCAAATTTTTTATTATATTGTAGTAAAGAGTATTGCGGTCCACATGCACATGTTTTGTGTGATAAATATTAGCGTTTCTTACTTTTGTTTAATGTTGTGGTCCATTTATGGTTTAACTTAGTTGTTGTTGTCTTTTTGTATAGTCTAATGTTGTGGACCACATATTATCACTCCCCTTTAACTATTTTAATATTATTTTTAATGTTGTGTATAGACCAACTAAAGTGAATAAGGTTAGAATACGATTTAACCATGGGGTATTTTTGCAACTAACTGAGTCAAATTATATGTCAATGGCCAAGTTGATGAGATGAACTATGGTTGGCATATAAATAGGATGTCCCATATAGATATATCTAAAATGGTTAAATATTTGGTTGTGGACTTCAAAAGCTTATGATACCATCATCCGAATTATAGTTTTACCCGTGGACTAAGACCACCGGACAATGATAATGATGTAATAAAATTTTATGAAGTTGTGAAAGGATACGATATCATTGACATTTAAGTTGAACATATAATTTATACTCCGATTGTTATGATATCATCCCCATAATATTGCATAAGTCATGATACTACATTACACAACTTTCATATGACTCATACACAACTTTCATTTCAATTCACTGAAATACATTACCGGACAAAAGTAGAAACCTAGGTACATTGTATCATTACACACAACATAACATACATTACATCATTAGACATTTACCCTTAAATATAACCTAACACTTAAAAATAATCTAACTCTTAAATTTAATTCAATAGTAAATTTACCAACAATAATAATAATCTGTGAAAACTCAAGTAAATTCCCAAAAAAAACTTTAACATCATCATCATTTTTTCCTTCTTCTTCAATTCACCGATTCTCTTCACAAGTAGCAAAATAACCACCTTTATACGATCTGACATCTTTTCATCAAACCAATCAAATAAAATTCATCATTTTCTTCCATGTACATTATATAAACCACAACCATAAAATCTATGAATGGGGGTTCTCAATAATCCATGTACGAACTCACTAAAGGATGTAAAACTTCTTCTCAAGTCGAGATTGTTGTTTGACACATTATACGATTCAACCATTATTTGTTTTTAGATGCAGCAAATGGTACAATGAAAAACACAGAAGAAGAAGAAGACGAAGAAGTAAAATAAAATTGTGAAGAGCATATGAACAAAAGAAGGAAGAAGAGAGCAAATCACGTTTTGCAGAAAATGGTGGATTTGGCACGTAGGATTCCTCTTTCTCTTTCATATTTTATGTATTTATAATTTAGGTTTAGTAATTTATTTAATCGTAAATGTTTTTAATTTTTAATTTTTTATAAATATTAATTAAAGTTTTGCTGAGGGGAAAAATGATAAATCCATTAAATTTTTGTCATATTATTATTTTAGATGTTAGCTCATTCGAAAAGATACCACATCATTGGTTTGGGAGAAAATGAGGAGAAAGACAAAATTGTAAAAATGTGAATATTGAAGGATTAAATCGTTCATTTATAAAATAGAGGGACTATTTTTTGTAAGAGTGATAAATAGAGGATTAAAAGTGCAATTAAACTAAATTATTTTTACACAAAATATTAGAGATTACAAAAACTATATCATTATATATCCAAAAAGTTGAAGACCCTTTAATTTTTCTGTGTCTTCTTCACATTTTAAAATTGTTTGACTTTTTTTAAAACAAATTATAGTCAATTTTTTTCTTCATTTTTTATAGTTTTATTTTCAACATTATAAAAAATATTTTTTAGGTGAAAAAGACAAACCATAAAAAATATATCTTCCTATGTATGTGATCAATCAAATTATTCAACAATTCATCTCTTATATTGTTGGTCATTTGATTCTTCATAAAATTCATTGTACAAAAACTATTTTCAAGTGTTTAATTGTCACTATAATATTTATTTGTCTTATATTAGATTCGTTTGTTTAAAATTTTTAAAATAGTAATTTTGACTTTATAATTTAAAAATTATTTTAATGAGAATTTACTTAAAAATAATTGAAGTTATTTATGACTCATTTGTTACTAATTAAAAAAAATAATTTTGACATTCAATAACTTAGAAATTAATTATTAAAGATTTTAATATGATAAAAATCATATTATTTTTAAAAAGGTTATTCTCAAAAATGATTTTTACGAAGAAGTTTATCAAAATAATTTTTTATTTTAATAAAAGATATTTTAACTATTTAACTAACTACTTATTAATAAGGATATTTAACTGAATGAAACATATTTTGTTATAGAAATTAGTCAACCGCCACTAGAAATTAACATTTTACCTACAAGTTAAAGCTATAAATTTGTAGGAAACATATTACATGTGGTATTTCTTGCACAAACGGATCCCCTATAATACCTACTTGATTAATTATTTCATGAGGATTTTAGAATCCACATGTAATTTACTTGCAGATAATTTCACAAAGAAAATTGAATACATCCGCATAAGTTTTTGCGAAAGAAATGACAACTTATGACATTTTTGTGCGACATTTCCTGTAACCTTCATAAGTACATTTCTTGGGAATGCGTCAGTACATAAATCTGCAGAGGCCATTCCATAATTATTAATTCCAAACCTTGGCGTGCAGTCGAGAAATCACATTGGCAGGTTATGATGCAGTGAGAGGGTACCACATGGGTTTAACCTAGTGGAAGGGGATGTGCTAGTGCGCTTGGGTCATGAGAAGCCCAAAGTATGGGTAGTCTATCAGAGGATGAAAAGAATGTGGGTAGTTAGCTGTCTGTTTTAGGAAGTTATTAATTTTATTGTTTGTAACCCTTTGGTTGGCAAAGACATATTTGTTTCTTCGAGGAGCCTATCCTCTGGAACTGTAGATGTAATTTCCTTTCCTGTTTTAATAAAATATCCAATTTCATTCAAATAGTTTACTCTACTCTATCAATTGGTCCGACCTGCCATTATTCATGTCACCTAAAATGGGTGATAGACTAACAGAAATTGAGACGTGTTTGGAACACATGGAGTCAGGCTTCGACGCTCTCAAGGAATCCCTTTTGGAGGATATGTGACAACTGCTACATGAACAACATCCTTTGCAATCACGTCCAAATGAAGGCTCGTCATCCTCGCCTTTGGATGATTTTCCTTTGTCTGCGAAGAAAGTTGAACTACAGTCTTTTAATGGTGACAATCATGTGGCCTGGATTAGGCGGACAGAAACATATTTCGAAGTTCAATGCATTTCTGAAGATTTTGGGCTTCAATTACCAAATTTGAGTATACAAGGACACATTATCCATTGGTTTAATCAGTGGAAGGATTTCATAGAGGAATTCACGGGGAATAATTTCAAAGATGCCTTAATCGCTTATTTTGGAGAAGGTTGTTCCGAAAATCCTTTTAAGGAATTGAAGATTTGAAGCAAACTACTTTAGTGGATGAATACATCGCATAATTTGAATTTTATTCCTCTCAATGGTCGGTTACCAGAGCAACAGTTCTTGGATTATTTTGTGGGTGGTCTTCGCCATGATATCCGCTCACGGGTGCACACATTCAAGCCAAAAAATCATTACCAAGCGATGCAGTTATCACGAGATGTGGAGAATGAGTTTGCGATTCTGGACGACCCGGGTAACACAAATGGGTCACGCACCAAAGCCAATAACCAACCTTGGTGGACTCGCAATCAAAAATCCAATTGGAGTGACCGTGAAGGACATCACCATGGGTCTTCAAGCCCTACTCAATCTAGGCGACCAAAATTTCAATCCGTAGTTTCTTTTGTGCAGCCTCCTACACATTCTCCTGTGCATTCAATCCAAAATTTCTTTTGTGCATTCTCTTCACGAGCAAGCAACAATGACGTTATAGTTCGTAATCAGGGAGAACGTCATCGCAAGGTGAAGTACTTGTCGTATGCCGAGTTGCAAGATAAGCGTGCGAAAGGTCTGTGTTTTCTTTGTAATGAACGTTGACATCCGCTCCATCAATGCGCTGCAAAACAACTCAGAGTCCTTATCTTGAGAGAAGATGAGACCCTTAATGCTATAGGAGAGATAATCCCGTTAGAAGTTGATACATAAGCACCCAATGCAAAAGTTAGAAGTTGATACATAAGCACCCAATGTAAAAGTAGACGTAGAATGTAAAGAGATATGACTCTTTGGTGTTACACAATCATTGGGTGGTGGAGTTCGCACCATGCGTTTGGAAGCAATTCTGAATTGAGCTTCTATGTTGGTGTTGATTGATAGTAGTGCAACACAATTTTATTTCCCCAACCACAGTGGAAGCTTTGGGCCTAATAGTGACGTATTCTACTCCCATGGGAGTGCGTTTGGGTGATGGACATAGAGTTGTGCAACCATGACATAACAAGATTGCTTTCAAGTTTCCATTTAGCATGGATTGGATCAATCTTTTTTGGTTGCTTAGCCTCATCAGTGATGTAGTCTTCCTTTTCTTTTCCTCGGAGGAAGATGCAAACAAATCTAGTCATCTGGACCACTATGTATAGTTCTGTCCATTGAGTTTGTAGCTAGTAATGATAATTGTTTCATTATGAATGGTGGTGTTTCCCATTGTTGCTGCCTTATCAACATCTAGGATGCTTGGGCTGCTCTGTTTTTCTTCCATGAGAAAACCTTAATTTTTTTTCTCTGATTAGAACTATAGCTCTAATACCATGTGAAAATGTTGTATTTCTCATTGATTTTGTACATAATATAATATGGTATAAATAGCCCAGGAGAACAAGTAAATCAGAAAGCTAATTAAATCATAATTAACTCAATTATTTACAAGAAAGGAAAGATATTATATGACTATCAATGACAATAGAATATTCCTAAGATACAACTAATGAAAGTTGTACAACTGTCCTTTAATGGACAAAATCGTAACCAACAACGTTCAAGCTTGAAAATCAGTGGAAGCAAGCAAAGAAAACTACAAATTAAAAATGCAAAATATATAGAAAACAAAACACACAAAAACTGATAGAACCCATAATTTCAAGAATGTAAATTGTATATTATTAAAGATGAAATGGTGAGCTTGAAGCTCTTACAATGGTGGTTTACCTTTTTCATTTTCTGGTGGAAAACAGAAAAATGCAAAAGGTAAACTAGAGTTATAAGAACTCCTAAACCAGAGCTAGGCTCCTACCCAAAGAGAAATCTCTCCTAACCAATTTCTAACAACTTCTCTGAATGATTTCCTAACTACCCTTCCTTCTATAACAGACTTTATAATAGAAACTCCCTGAAACCAGGGAATATCCTAACTAAATCCCCTTCACACTTCATCAGCAACCTTCTAGGTATCCCATCATAAAACACTAACTAGAAATTCAGAAGAAAATTCAGCTTCAATTTCAAAAACCAAAATTATACAAAGAAGATAAAATGATGAAAATACAATAATTTTCCCATAAAGTACAACAAAATAGTCTCCTATAGCCTTGTGAATTTGTTGAACATGAAAGTACACCATCCATTTTTTTGTAAAAATGATGGTATACATGCTTTCTTTGGGAATTCATGCAAGCACTTGTTAACAAAAAAAATGCAACATCTAAGTTTAAAAACTTGATTAAAAGTAAAACCAAATTGAAAACAAATACAGTATTACATGAGAACAGTAGTTAAAACTACAGCTCATACGTATAAAGTACGGCCAGCAAATTTTTGGGATAATCAAACCAAAAATATTTAAAACTACACTCCCCCAAGATTCATCAATTCATTCTGCATCATTATTCCATCTGAAGGAATTTTAACTGAAGCTAATGATGCAAAATCATACACCTGAATTCTCTGGATATTTTGTACATAAGAAAAGCATCTATAACATTCATAATACTGATTTAACCCCATCTATGTCAATAAAATCATGAAAATAGGGATAGTGGCACCCACACCCACACATTCAGAGGATGCATTTTTTTAGTACATGAGCGCACAAGACATACTAAGATAAACTTGCTGCATTGCTATTATTATTAGAAAGAAGGCAGAGATCCTCCCGCTCCTACTTCCATCATTATATTAGAAAGAAGCTCTGCAAAAAAAGATTAATTTTTAGGATTTAAATAGAGTAAATACCCAAAGTTGATAATTTAAATTGTAGGGTTGTATCAATCTAGCCTTTCACATTATCATATTTCAAAATGATTCATAGAACTGCAAAATGTTAATCAAGTGTGTCCCTTTGTCTGAATTTGTTACCAAATGCATCTCCGACATTCACTTAGTTTCAAATTCAACCTCAATATTACCAACTTATGTTATTCTAGTTCCTGTAAATATCAATATAGGGAAAATTTTGATTAAAAATTTGCAAATTTAAGGATCATTTTGAAATATCAATGTGCAGGACTAGATTGATACGGTCCTACAATTTCAATGACCAATTAGGATATTTACCCGATTTAAATAAAACAAAATAAAAGGAATGGTACAAGTACAACTCAAATACTTTTCAATTTTAGATGACTAAAATCAATGATATGAAGATGCAAAGAACCTGTTAGTGTAATTGCTTCCATCTTTCTGCAATTTCAGTTTGTGATTCTAAAAAGATTTGACTTTATTACCACTGCCTTCAGACTATCATTTTATCACATTCTTGTGCAAAATCCTTATTGAAGAATCAAAAGAAATTATGATTCTCTTTTATTTTATATTATTCTATTTAATTTTATTTTATGATTTCGTCATCATTACTAATTATTACTATTGTAATTTTTTCCCCTGTGTAAGCAACTTAGGGTTATATTAATAAAATATGAAAATATTTTGCCTTTTACTTTCTTTATGGTATCTAAAGCCTCTTGGTTAGGGTTCCACAACCTAATGGGGTTCGGGGCTCCAAACTTAAAGGGCACCAACATTTTGTTTTTAATTTATGTACAACCTGTTTTGCAACCGGATCTGTTTTTCAGTCTATCTAATGGCGCACAATACAATGGTTTTGGTGAAAAACTAGAAGTGGTCAACAACACTGGCAATGGTGGTTCAAGCAGCGGCGACCTAGAAGGGGGCGACCCTGGCGGTAGCGGCTAGAATGGTTTCTCCAACAATGGTTTTTTCAATTTTTTTGGCCATGAGGGAACTTCTAATGCCCTAAAGGTTAAATCTCAAACTCCTTCTTGCTTTATAGCTCAGAGAGGTAATTTTCAAATACTGCTCTACTCAGTGTCAATCCAAGTCATACTTGAATTATCAATTCTATCCAAGTCATACTGAATTATCAATTCTGGTGCTACTGATCATATGACTGGGGAGTCAAGTATGTTTTCTTCTTATAGCCCTTGTGAAGGTAACTACAAAATTAAAATTCTAGATGGCTCTCTTTCAGCTATTGTAGGGATCCGTTATTATATCACCTTTGTTAACCTTAAAAGATGTCTTACATGTTCCTAATTTATCATGTAATCTAATATCCATGACTAAATTAACAAAAGATATAAATTGTCAAACTAACTTCTTTCATTCTCGTTGCACTTTTAAGGATTTGAACACAAGGAAGATAATTGGCAATGTTAAGGAGAGTGGAGGACTCCATTATCTTGACAATGGACTCGACTTCAAAGACCAAACTCAAATAAGTACGCGATTTGAATATACTTTTGTTTCTTCTAATAATGATGATATTATGTTAAAGCACTTACGGTTAGGACATCCTAGTTTTGCGTATTTGAAACATTGATTTCCTAGATTATTTTCTAAGAAGAATCCATCTTTATTTCATTGTGAAACTTGCGAATTTGTTAAATATCACTGTTCTTCTTTTTCTACACAACCATATAAACAATTAAAACGGTTTGCATTTATTCACAGTGATATTTGAGGTCCTAATAGAATTGTTAAAATTCAATGTATGTTTTTATTACTCTTTGATTGTGCAACATCCTATACTAATTGTTAGTAGTCCTACTCAACACAAATTCATAGACATTGAATGTAATTATTGTAACATCATTATAAATAGAAGGTGTGATCTCACAAGATACACAAAAATTAACTCATATTTAACATGGTATCATAGTAGATTTTGATCATGTGACCTGTCTCTATGCTTCACTACCACTGCCGGCGGCATTTGCCGTTGACAACACCACCTTTCAGTTTTTTCAATTTTTGGCACACCACTAACATTGTCTCATTAGCCTTACCTTTAATTTTTTTCTTCTCAGTTCCTTTTTCATGAGTAAACAGTATTGTTGCCTCTGGGTGCCCTTGTTCTCTGCAAGCGCGCATCTTCTTTCCGGTGTGCCAACACTATCAACTTTGCATTTTTCCAGCAGCACCATAACCACCATTTTTCATAGTTTTCCACAGTTATGTCCTTTTTTACATTGTTATAGTTGTGCCAACACCAGTTGCACCTTTTCTAGTGCAACCCACCGTCTAAAACCACCACATACCGCCGTGCAATCCTCCGGCGAGCACAACAGAGCTTTTCCCATTACCGACAGCCACCACACGCGCCTCCACCTTTTCTACGTATGGGCCCCACGTGCCACCGCAAAACCCGCACGTGCAGTTCTCTCTGGCTACCATTTTCGAGCGTCGACCATATTAGGAACCCCTCTGCCACATTCTGAGGTGTTTACCATTTTTTGGTGATTTTTCTGCAACCTTTCATCTTCCCTTCACATAGATCGCCATGTTTGGCACAATATCTGCTGCTGGTTTTTCTTGCGCTTTCAATTTCACTATTCTTTCGCTCATTCCTTGTGAAAAAATGGTCGGTTTTGCCAGCTGTGGGAACTTGGTTTCAAGGACAAAGTACCATTTGCTCATACTATCCTTTTATTCCCATCGACGATCAATCTGGTGGTGACTCTATTTCCACATATGAATCATATTAGTGGTGCCTTTTATTTCCACCGACGATCAATCCGGTAGTGACTCTATTCCCACATATGAATCATATTAGTGGCGCATTTTATTCCCACCGATGATCAATCAGGTGGTGACTCTTTACCCACACATGAATTATTAATGGTGTCTTCTCTTCTCAAACAAGTCCAACAGTTGTCAAACTTAATTTCAATTTATGTGATAAAATGTTTTGATGTAACAAGTTTAAAGCATAGTAAGCTTTAGCTTGCGGGGGAGTGTTAAAATTCAGTTTATGTTTTTATTATTCTTTGATTGTGCAACATCCTAGGCTAATTGTTAGTCGTCCTAGTCAATACAAATTCCTAGACATTGAATGTAATTGTTGCAACATCACTATAAATAGAAAGTGCGATCTCACAAGAATAAACACATTTTCTAATAAAAAATAGTTTATAACTTTTATCGATCATACTATAATTTGTTGGGTTTATTTATTGAAAGAAAAATCGGAAGTTGGACAGGTTGTCAAAAATTTCTTTAAAATAGTGCAAACTCAACACCAAACAAATATTCAAGTCTTCAGAAGTGACAATGGTAAAGAATATTTTAATATGCTTTTGTCAGATATTTTTTTCTTGAAAATTGAGTTTTTCATCAAAGTTTTTTTATTAATACACCCCAACAAAGTGGAATTGTAGAGAGAAAGAATAGACATCTTCTTGAGGTTGTTAGAGCTTTACTCGGTGCAAATAAGGTTCCAAAATGTTTGTGGGGTGAAGCTATTTTAACTGCATTATATTTAATTAATCGTATGTCATCTAAAGTTTTAGATTTTCAAACCCCTCTTGATGTTTTTCGAAATTGCTTTCCTTTGACTCATGTCTCTGCTAATTTGCCACTAAAAGTTTTTTGGTTGCACTGCTTTTGTTCATGAACATAAACAACTTGGCAAACTTGAGCCACGAGCAATAAAATCTATTTTTATCGGTTACTCTCCAACTCAGAAGGAGTATAAGTATTTTGAACCAAAATAAAAAATAATTTTTGTAACCATGGATGTTACTTTTATTGAAAATCAACCATTTTTTACTGACATTCATTTTCCGGGGGAAAATTTTAAGGAAGGTTCAACTTTTGCTTTTGAAAACATCATTCCTTTAGGTGATATAGTGTTGTCAAAAAATTTTGAAACTTATATTGATGCACCAAAAGAAAATGCCCAACAATCCATATTGGAACTCAATCCACTTATGAATAAGGTTCAGACATATTTGACAGCAACAATTTCAAATCAAAATCATAATGAATAAATTCTTGATCTCGATAATAATGAATGACCACCTAAAATGCCACATTATAATGACTCACATAAAGAGACACAAAATAGGTTTACTACCATTGCCCCTACTTGGTAGAGAAATGTCTTTGAAGGAAGAAATCATAAACAGAGAAATAAACGACTTATTCTCCGACCCTTCTAAGATTCTGAACCAATAGATAATCCAACACATCGTCCTGATACAGGTAAGTCTTCTTCTGTTCTTAAGATTCATGTTGAGTATTGATAGCGTTTCAGCAAGTGTACTGAATCGTTGCAAGTAATAAATAAAACGGTAGTACAAGTGTCGAACTCAATGATTGCGTTTTACTATTGAATTATATTTGATTACTAAATTGAACAAAAAGTTTTCAAATTGATTGAAATAATATTTAAAATTAACAACGGTAATAAAATTGAACTTTTATAATAAGAAAAATGTCAAGGATGAGTTTCACTTCGAATCCAATCTTGGTGTCTAATTTGATCCTATTTACTGAATTCCTTTATTGAATTATTACCGAATTCTCTTTATTATTCTTGCCCTAATGTCTTAGTGACAGAACCTTTAATTCCAAAGTAACCCCTAATTCCTTAGTGGATTTAAGCTTAGAATTAAGCCTTACCGTACAGGAATTCTCTTGTTAAACTATTGTCTTTGCAACTAATTTAATTGATTTTATGACCTGCATCTATCTCTAGACTACAAATTCATGAATTTCTTATCTCAAGCATTCGTAAAGTCCACTTCCATTTCAAAATACGAATTGTAGAACATTTTAAAGTTGATCAAGCAATAAAAAGCATTAAGCACAGAGATGAGAAAAATATTTCAATAAACTCATTCATATAACTAAAAATCAAAATCAGAAAACTAAGGGTTTCATCTTGTTACACTCATCCCTAACAAATACGGTTTAGTTACTCACGACAGAGATAAAAAAGATAGAGATTAGAGAAGAATTAAAAGAATGATTCATGAATGATTCTTGATAAAACTACTCCAATGGTGTTAGAAACGGCCGTCTTTGAGTTTCTCTGCTAGGGCACAAGTCTCCCCACTTCCCAATAGTCAAAAAGATCCCTAGAAAGTGAAAAAAATGTGTTTTTATACATTCAGCCACGTGTTAGGCGCCCCAGGCGCGGAATTTGCGCTTCAGGCGCAAGTGGACAGAGTCATGAAGGCCGAAATGCGCCCCAGGCGTAGGTGTTTGCGCTTCGGACGCACAACATCTGTTGTTTGGTCTATATTGCATTTTTCGCATCTTTCGAGTCTGAATTTGGTTCCGGTTTCTTCATGAAAGTTATAGCTATGGATCTTAGCTTTCATTTGCACTTTGTTTGACTCCAATTGGACATCTACAACTCCAACTATGTCTGAAATACTCCACATAAGTCATGTTGATTTCTCACCAAAATTCAGCACTGCACTAAAACAAAGAAACAACGCAAAACTACAAAAAATCTCTACTTAATCAAGGAAATAAGAACATAAACATTTCATTAAATCAAAGAACTAAAATCAACAAAATATATCAAATAACTCATTAAATTAACTAATGATTAACGATAGATAAGACTAAAAAAAATGAAAAATATGCATATGATGAAGAGTCATCACAACCCCAAACTTAATCAATTGCTTGTTCCCAAACAACAATTAATTTCAGATTTGGTACAGTTAAAATCAAACTTAAACTCAATTTCTCAAATCAAATCAAACTCAATTTTCAAAGTCCCGGCTACTACAAAACATTCATCATGCTCCATGGTTGCTTACAAAAAAAAACAGAACAATACAATTTGTATACTTTAGCATTCATTCATCAAGTTCAACTCTCTCTTCACACAATCTCACCAAAATTTCTCTCAAGTGTTTAGAAAGGGTTTTGAATTTATCACTCAAATCCTAGAACATGCATCACGCTACCATAGGCTTGAAAAAAATTCTAGTTAGCAAACACAATGCAACAAACACATACACTTTTGGAGGACTTTCGGGTTGTAATGGGGCTTAGGTAAGGGTATGACATTTTGGGATAGTAGGCTTTAGTACTTGGAGTTAGGTACACATTTTCAAACTATTCTACCACTTTTTTTTTCTTCACATTTTCATTGTGGAGATTCTCAAACATTGGCAAAAGAACCAAGATATTATTTATCAAAGTACACAAACTGATTTTTTTTTCTTTTTGTTTTGATTTTGATTTTGATTTTGATTTTGATTTGAGAACCACCACCCCAAACTTAAAAGGTTGCTATCCCATGACCAACCCCAAATTTAGAACTTTACCAAGACGAGAATTTTTTTTTTCTACCTAACTCCAAGTAAGGTGGTTTAATTAAAGTCAGGTCTTTGACTTATAATGTGGCTAGTAATCGAAATAAAAGGGCAAGACTCAAAGGTGCTAGCAAAGGATAAAATTTGCATAGGGTAGTTAGAAAGGCTCAAACGACCAAACAAAAATGCCTCAGTGTATACATAATTTACAAGTGATGCAAGTCAGGATTAATGCAAGTTCTGAAGGGATAACACATGTCTGGATAATCACACAGCAAAGAATTAAAGTGTTTAGGCCCAAAAGCTCACAATTGGGATAATAAGAGAGAGTATGAACTATCTAAATGATGTCAAACATGTCACTTCAATTTTTTTTTCTTTTTTTAAGAATGTCAAGACTTACACAACCAGAGAGTAATCAACAATGTATGCATTAGTGAACTCGTCGAATTGCACAATGATATGAGCAAAGAAATAGAATTTAAATTTCAAAATCCCAAACAAATAGCTTAAGACCAGCTTCAAGTTGTTAAAAATTCTTCATCATAGTGCACATTTACACACAATTAAAAAGAAACAAATTGAAATAAAAAAATAAGATTGCAAAAATAAAAGTTACCTCTACCTATGGGATGCCTCCCACGAAGCGCTTCTTTAAAGTCATTAGCTTGACGCCTCAATCATTATCAAGGTGTATTATATGACAAGAAGAACACGTTATCCTTCTTCTTCTTTTTGTTTGGTAGAAATTCCATGAACTTGAGAAATAAATGATGTTGCTTCCATGTCCTTCTCAATTGGACATTTATGAACAAGGCATAGATTGAATCTCGAACTTCATCAATCTCTGCTTTTTTCTTTTCTTCGTTCATCTTTTCCTCTTGCTTATCTTCTTCTACCACAACAATGAAATCATCTTCAATCTTCAACTTCTCCAACATCTTATCAAACTTAACCACTTGCTCAAATAACCTCTCACATTGACTTTCAAATCTTTCAATTGAAACCATGTTATTCTTCATGAATTCAACCAAAACGTCTATAATGTGAAAGTCTTTGTCATCTGATTCTTTGGATAGAATTTTAGGAGGTAGAATTTGTTCCCAATTGATCTTTTTAATATAACACTCGTCGTTTTCTGCTTCTTTGACCAAAAAATCTTCATATTCTATTAGTGCGACAAAGTCATCAAAACAAGTTCCATTCCTATGTCCTTCTCCGCAAAAGTCACACCTAAGAGGCCGCATCTGAGAGATCTGAGGGTGATGTTTTAAAAATGTATCTCTCAAGATTTGTCCCTCAATCATGCGACATACACCAGGTATAAGATAAGTATCACACTCTTCATATAATTGTAGTAGAATATCATCATGATAATCTTCCAAGCTCTACAGCGAATAGTTATCTCAAACAAAGAAGAGATAAACCACTAGCACATGACATTAGCAAGCTCAACAAATAAAAATAGAAAATAAAAGAAAAACAATTTTTTTTTTCAAAATTAAAAATAAAATAAAAGCAAAAATGTTATTGCAGAGCAAAAAATTTCAATTAAGTAAATAAATTAAATTCAATAGTGATATGGCAATCCCCCAGCAACGGCGCCAAAAACTTAATAGCGTTTCAGCAAGTGTACTGAATCATTGCAAGTAATATATAAAACAGTAGTACCGAGTATCGAACTCAATGATTGCGTTTTACTATTGAATTATATTTGATTTCTAAATTGAACAAAAAGTTTCCGAATTGATTGAAATAATATTTAAAATTAACAACGATAATAAAATTGAAATTTTATAATAAGAAAAATGTCAAAGATGAGTTTCAATTCGAATCCAATCTTAGTGTCTAATTTGATCCTAGTTACTGAATTCCTTTATTGAATTATTACCGAATTTTCTTTATTATTCTTGCCCTAATGTCTTAGTGACAAAACCTTTAATTCCAAAGTAACCCTTAATTCCTTAGTGGATTTAAGATTAAAATTAAGCCTTACCGTACAGGAATTATCTTGTTAAACTGTTTTCTTTGCAACTAATTTAATTTGGTTTCATGACCTGCATCTATCCATAAACTACAAATTCATGAATTTCTCATCTCAAACATTCGTAAAGTCCACTTCCGTTTCAAAATATGAATCGTAGAACATTTTAAAGTTGATCAAGCAATAAAAAACATTAAGCACATAGATGAGAAAAATATTTCAATAAACTCATTAATATAACTAAAACTCAAATCAGAAAAATAAGGGTTTCATCTCGTTACACTCATCCCTAACAAATAGAGTTTAGTTACTCATGACAGAGATAGAAAAGATAGAGATTAGAGAAGAATTACAAAAAGGATTCATGAATGATTCTTGATAAAACTACTCAAATGGTGTTAGAAACGACCGTCTTTGAGTTTCTCTGCTAAGGCACAAGTCTCCCCACTTCCCAATAGTCAAAAAGATCCCTAGAAAGTGAAAAAATGTGTTTTTATACATTCAACCGCGTGTCAGGCTCCCCATGCGCGGAATTTGCGCTTCAGGCGCAAGTGGACAGAGTCATGAAGGCCGAAATGCTCCCCAGGCGTAGGTGTTTGCGCTTCGGGCGCACAACATTTGTTGTCTGGTCTATACTGCATTTTTCACATCTTTCGAGTCTGAATTTGGTTCTGGTGTCTTCATAAAAGTTGTAGCTATGGATCTTAGCTTTCATTTTCACTTGGTTTGACTCCAATTGGACATCTACAATTCCAAATATGTCTGAAATATTCCACATAGGTCATGTTGATTTCTCACCAAAATTCAGCACTGCACTAAAACAAAGAAACAACGCAAAACTACGAAATTTTTTTACTTAATCAAGGAAATAAGAACATAAACATTTAATTAAATCAAAGAACTAAAATGAACAAAATATATCAAATAACTCCTTAAATTAACTAATGATTAACGATAGATAAGACTAAAAACAATGAAAAATATGCATATGATGAAGAGTCATCAAGTATCCTGATATAGACCTTCCTATTGCAATTAGGAAACTTGTTAGATCATGCACTAAACATCATTTGTCTAATTATGCGTCATACTCAAAATACTCTTCTTCATATGTTGTGTTTACCTCTCAGTTGTCTACTATAGAAATTTCAAAATGTACAGGAGGCTCTAAAAATTCCAAAGTGGAAGAAAGTTGTTCTTGAGGAGATGAGAGGTCATGAAACTTGGAGAGTCGTGACTTTACCTACAGGAAAGAATACCGTTGGCGGGTATTTACTGAGAAATATAATTTTGATAACACAGTTGAAAGATACAAGGCACGCTTGGTTGCTAAATGGTTTACTCAGACATATGGCATTGATTACTCAAAATTTTTTGCTCTTGTTGGCAAATTAAACACTATTAGAGTTCTCTTGTCTTTGGCGGTTAGATTGGTCTCTTAACCAACTTGATGTAAAAAATACTTTTCTGAATCGTGATTTGGAGGAAGAAGTATACATGGATAGCCCTCCTGGATTTGAAGACAAGTTTCGTTCAAATGTGTGCAAACTACAAAAATCCCTTTATGGTCTCAAGCAATCCCCAAGGGATTGGTTTGAAAAATTCACTCGGCCAGTTAAAAGGCAAGGATACATGCAAGGACAATCAGACTATACTATGTTCATGAAGTTTTCTAATGTTAATAATATTGCAATTCTAATTGTATATGTAGATGATATTATTCTCACATAAAATGACATTGTTGAGATGAAAAAATTGAAGAAAAATTTGGCAAAAAAATTTGAGATCAAAGATTTTAGTGTGCTTAAATATTTTCATGGTATGGAAGTTGCTCGCTCAAAGAAGGAAATTGTTTTTCAAAGAAAATACGTCCTAGATCTCTTAGAGGAAATTGAGATGAATGGGTTTAGACCAGCAAATACTCCCTATGGAATTAAATGCTAAACTTTGGGAGAAAGGCAATGTTCCTATTGGTATTGGAAGATACCATAGGTTGGTTGGAAAACTTATTTATCTAGCCCACATTAGACCTAGCCAGTTCATGCATTCTCCCTATGAAGAACACTTTGAGGCAGTTTATCGGATCTTAAGGTACTTGAAATACAATCTTAGAAAGGGCTTGTACTTCAAGATAACAAATGACAAAGAAGTCTCTATATTTACAGATGTAGTTTGGGCAGGACCAGTTACTGATATTAAATCCACTATTGGATATTGTGCCTATGTATGGGGAAATCTAGTCACTCGAATTAGTAAGAAACAAGGTGTTGTTGCTCGAAGCAGTGTAGAAGTTGAATTCAGAGCAATGGCTCAAGGAATTTGTAAACTTTTATGGATTCGTAAACTCTTGGAAGAACTGAAAGTGAAAGTTACCTTACCCTTAAAATTGTTCGGTGATAGCAAAACAACAATAAGTATAGCTCACAACTCTGTGCAACATGATAGAACCGAACACATTGAGATTGACCGCCACTTCATATAAGAAAAAATTGATGCTGGAATTATATGTCTACCATTTGTAACTTCTAATAAGCAAACTGCTGATATCTTGATAAAAAGTTTGGCAAGTTCCAATTTTGAGCGACTTATAGCCAAGTTGAGTATGACAGATATCTACGCACCAACTTGGGAGGTGTTGAAGAATCAATTCTCTTTTATTTTATATTATACTGTTTAATTTTATTTTATGAATCTGTCATTATTACTATTGTAATTTCTTTTCCTATATTAACAGTTTAGGGTTGTAATAATAAAATACGAAAGTATTTTGCTTTTTACTTTCGTCTTCGATCCTCAACACCTGTATTTCAAAACAGCAAAGATGCAACTCATGCAAATCGAATTTAAAATTTATTCAAGTATATGAAACTGAACAATATCCAGAAAAAGCAACCTCATACCTGAAATACCGAATCTGCAAGGCAAACCACATGAAGAACCTCCCATTAACCATAAGCTTTCAATCAATATTTTAAAAATCGAATTAGACATTGAACTTGCGAGACCTCTAGGTCATAGTTCAACTGTTTTAAACTGCTCGAACCGTGACAAAATTGTGGTTGAACTGCTCAAATACCCTAACCAAGAACAATATTTACCCAAGAAGAGGAGATTTACATTAGCAGATTCAAAAGCTCCATACCTTTTTATCCTGCAGGAGTGAACAACTGGAACAAAGTGGCAGAAGCAACAAAGAGGAAATGAAACGGAGAGGAAGAGATACAAACTCAGCCGAAATTAGCAAAAAGAAAAATGCAAAAGAGAAAAGATGAAACACAAACATAGGATTTAGAGGAAGACAAATAAAAATTATCTATAGGAAGAAAATAACTTCCCTTCACCATTGGCACTTAGGGTAACCCCTAAATTCACCAAACTCATAGGGGATGCTCTCTCCATTGAGACATTCACAAAATTATCTTCATGTAGACCAGGAAAATAACGCTGCAAACCTAATTGGTTTTATATATAATATAGATAGATATAAAGTATAGATATAAGCTACAGTGCAAAGTACACAAATCCTCAATTAACTTACTTTCAATGACCTCAAGAAAGGTTTCTGAAGATGGAAAAATACCAGAGATCTATTTCTCACATTGAAAAGATATTATTAATAGTAGTGCTAATGTAAAAATACAGGATACGATGTATTCGTATTTGCCAACCAGCATAAGATTTTGAAGAAACAAATCTTAATATAAAATTTGAGATTTTATGATGAAGTGATGATTAGATTAGAAGTTGAGGTTTTCATTTTCATTGTTTTAATTACAAGTTGAATTTCAATGCATTGTAAAAAGAGACAAAGATTTACAGCAGAACTCAACTGGGGCTTGTTGTGTATGGAACCATGGCATCATTCAATTTCTGTGACTATATTAGAATTACTTCATAAGGATTTAACTGCATAGTGTTCTTCCAATAACTACCAATAGTCACCACATGAACAAACTCCATCTCTAAAACAGTGGAACCTATTCACATCTCTAAGAAGAATCTCTCTATTGGCAAATTTTGAAATAAACTTCATAAAAGCATGACAGTCTTCACACAATCTCAAGTTGTTTGTGATCCTAATGGTTTCGCCTTTTGCGGTATTAATGAGTCCGAAAGCAACGGCAAGCTTTCCGCTATGTCCCAACACGATTCTTTCCTTCTCTTCTTCATCGAGATCATAAACAACAACGTTTGTCTGTGGAACATAACCCTGATTCTTGATCTCAGTCAACAATGTAATTAGAAAAGCACGAAGCTCTTCGATTTGTGGATTATACTCTTCCACAGAGACAAGTGAGTATATCTTCCTTTTGATTTCAATCCAACTGCAGCTCGGAATCTTTTGCAGGCCGCGAGTTTCTAATAGTTTCCTCACACGCCTTACGTCATTCCACATCCTAGCTTTTGCGTAAATATCTGCTAAAAGCACATAATTGCCAGCATTCATAGGCTCCAACTCAAAAAGCATAGTGCTTGCTCTCTCGGCAAGCTCAACATTACAGTGAATCCTACAAGATCCGAGAAGGGAACCCCAAACGGTCTGTCCGGGTTCAAAATCCATATCTTCTATTAGTTTCATTGCTTCATCAAACATGTTAGCTCGGCCAAGAAGATCAACCATACAAGCATAATGCTCCATACGTGGACGGATCCTGTATTTACTAAGCATAGATTCAAACAAAATCTTTCCCTCCTCAACAAGGCCTGCATGGCTGCAAGCACACAAAATCGTAATAAACGATATGTAACTCGGCGAAACTCTATTGTGGATCATATTTTCAAAAATTTGGATGGCTTTCTTTCCAAAACCATGCATACCATAAATAGAAATCAAAGAATTCCATGAAACAACGTCGCGTTTCTTCATATAATCAAACACACGCTGTCCCGTCGAAATCTCACCGCATCTTCCATACATTGTTATAAGGGTGTTAAGAACCGGCAATATAGAATCAAGACCCTTTCTAATGATATAGCCATGAACCAACTTTCCATGTTCTAATGCAGCAAGACTTGCACAAGCTTGAAGCACACTAACCATTGTAACCGGATTTGGAACGGAATCACGTGCCTCAAGCATCATTAGCTGAAACAATTCCAATGCTTTCACGGGCATTTCATTCTTCGCATAACACGCAATCATGGCACTCCACGAGACAATGTTCTTAGCAGGCATAGCACCAAACACAGAACTTGCATAAGATATACAACCAAACTTAGCATATACATCCAACAAAGTTGTCATAACATGAACATGTCCTTCATAACCATGTCGCAGAATATGAGCATGAATCTCCTTACCCTTCCGAAAAGAGCAAATCGACAACTCTGAAACAACACAAGCTTTAAGTGCATACGTATATGTGAACCTATTCGACGGGATCCCAATCCAATTCATCTGACCATACAAATCTAACAACTCCTCCCCACGGCCCAACATAGCCAACGCTCGGAATAGTGCATTCCAAACATATATAGTTTTTTCCTGAGTTTCATCAAACACCTTACAAGCATGATCAACAGACCCTAACTCACAATACATATTGATAAGTTTAGTAGCCAAAAACGGGTCTTGATCAAGACCACTACCGACAAGACGGTGATGAACATCAAGGCCATCAGAAAGAGAGTTCTGTTGCGCGCAAGAACATATCAAAGCCTCGAAGGTCTTTTGAGTTGGATTTGGCTCGGTACACAAGACCTGAATTGCTTGCTTAAGATTGCCACCTCTACATAACGATTGAATCAAATCGTTGTTGTTGTTCTTGATGTCATTTGTGGGGTTGGTTGAACTTGAAGGGTTCAATGAAACAAAACATACTGGTAATCTTGAAGATACATGCGAAGTGTAGCAACATGGGTGACTTTGAAATGGACCGTGTCTTACAAGTTGGGGCATTTGAAGCACCCTCATCAGAAATATACCACCACTTCTCCAGAATATGTTAGTCAGTGTTACTTTCTACAAACTTCTTTTACAGAAATATTTGAATGAATGAGTTCTTTAACTTGTATATACAGTCACAAATGCATCCAAACTTATGGTATACCTGTTAATAACAAATAACTCAAGGTTACGCAAAGAACTTCTATCAACTAAAATCCCAAATTTCAAATATAAATATGTTTTTGATCCTTCCAATATAACATTTTTCACTATTAGTCCATGTAAGAAAATTGTTTTTAGTCCTTACAAGTCGCAAATATACCATTTTTTCTTTTGGTTATTGTTGTTTTGTTTTAGTCTTTACAAAAAAAATTCATATTAGAATTGGTCTCTGTAATATGGACTAAATCCAAAATGTTTACATATTACAAGGATCAATTCCAACATAAACAAATATTTCATGGACTAAAATAAAACAATAAGGTCCAAAAGTAAAAAATGGTAAATTTGCAGGGACTAAACATGAAATACCCTATCCAGACGTACAAAATTATAGTACTAAAATATACGTTGCGCACTCTGATTATCCAAATAGTCGTATTTATTAATGATAAACTTCTTACTTACTAAATAAAGACACTGAATTTTCTTCCCTTGATAAAAAAAATAGGAAACAGAAATGTTAAAGAAAAATCTAAAATTCCCTTTTTAAAATGAAGTTGGTGGTACACAAAAGAAATAATTCATTTTATCACAAAATAAAATCCTTATCAATTGAATAATAAGTTCATAAACATGTGTAATACATTTCAAAGAAAGGATCCCTCATAAAAACACTTTACGTAACCCAATGTAAAAATAACAAGTTGCAACGATAGAATCAAATTTAATATGAGCTTGAACTCAGAAGTACTATCTATCATCTCCCATCCTGGTAAGCTAAAAACATAAACTCAAACTTATAAGATGGAAATCTTAGTGAGACTTATATGCAAAACATAAACAATTATAAGATACAAAAATATTCTTATGACCTTCTCTATCGTATAGCATTTTTAGTGTGATTGAGTCTTTTCCATCATTGGTGTGGTCAGGATTAGAGCTCTTTAATCCCCGCTTGAAGCGTCCCCCAAGCATGACACACACCCTATATTGCACAATTCATAGAGTTTGAATTGTGACTAACTTTGGAACTTAGGCCTATTTCGTAATCTTTGTATTGTGTATTCAAGGAATGACCATAACAATTACATCATTAATAGAAACATCCACCATGTTCATAAGTATATCAACATCAAAAAAAAAAAACACGTAAGTACAAAAGGTGTCTTTAGTTTAGTATCTTTATCAAGACATTTATCACATGTTCATCTTAAATTGAGTTATTAACATCTTGCTTAAGTTTCCAGGTCATTATATTCATCAAATAGAGTCAAAACATGATTTTCCAACTCAATTTCTAAGACCTTTGTTCACCAAAACATTTGTCTTCCTTAAATCACTACAACATAAAAACATGCAATGCAATAATCAACATTCCTCCACCACTAGACTACACTACCCATTATCCCCAATATTTCATCAAATCATGGTAATAAAAAACACAATTACACACACACACATATATATACCTTTAAGTTTTTTATACTACTCTTAGAGGAATTATCACAAGCACCATACACGCGAATGATTATTAACAACACGACCAAACACTCCAATATGTCACTACGCCAAAAATTTGACATATCACATAACATGTACAAACTACTACATTGACACCCAACATCAACAAACCACACCACTTGAATAGATTATCAGGAATCGCAAAATATCATCCAGTCAAATTCACACTATTTAGAAGCAAAAACTCTATTGAAATTTACACTATTTATGCAGTTTAAATAATGAAGTAATGAATAACATAACATAACAAAGGTTTAACCAGCGAAAAGGTAAAAGAAGAAGAAGAAAAATGGGTTACCAGAGCGGATAGTTGTGTTGTGTTGGTTGGTGCGGCTTTGTGATTGAAAGTTCCAAAATCTAATGCTGCTTCTTGTTGGTTGTTACTCAGAGTGAGTGTAGAGTTTTCTCTCCGTTTCAAATACAACAATCTGAAGTAACGGACCACAACACACGGTTCAACATTTTTAGATATATATATTTTTTATTTTATTTTTAAACAATTATATTCCTCGTATATTAATTTGTTTTTCGTTTTTTTTTTATATAAAAAAAACATTTGGGACGACTCCCTGTTTTACTTTATTAGTATTTTTTAAACTTAAATTTAAATCAACATCATACTCTTAAAATATTATTTAACAACACAATTTTTTCAAGATTTAAATTTTAAAACATTTAACATCAATAAATAAGATTATGCATATTCATGTTAATTTATCATTGTTTATTATTGAAATTAATATAAAAAATGATCGCACAAAATTATTATGAAAATGGTAAAAAAAAAATGTGTTTCGTATTATATATTACATAATTTGTATAATAAGAACCTTTTTTTCTGATTGGTTAGATAGGGAAACCAAATAAAATGGTTAGAAAAAAAAAATTAAGCTAAAAAGACATTATGTAAAAAATATTATAGTTATTTAACATTATTTATAAAAGTGTAATTGATTATCAATAAAAGATAAAAACTGGATAGCATTAAAATATGTAAAATGAAAATAAATATAAAATTTAATTTTCATATATTGACAGAATAAGAAAATTTATACAATTAATAAATCATAACTAATTATATAAAAGATTTTATAAATAATTAACGTCAAAAGTCAAATATTATTTATTAGTGGTTCTTCCTTTTACTTTTTTTTCTTCTAAAAATTCAATCTTTAATATGTTTGGTTTCATTGCACCAAACACTTTTTTTTCAGTTTTGTTTATCGGTTGCAGAATGTTGTTCCTTTTAGTTGCTCTGAAGCACCATTGGAGATGGGAAAGAATAGGCATTTCTATTTTATTTATTTTATGGAATTGTGTTGCGACATAATTACTCTTGTGGTCTTTTAATTTAATTTCAGGTAATGATTTCTTTTATCTTTTTTTTTTCTTTCCATTTCAGTATTGTATGTTTTTAAATAATTGCTATGTTACCCTTTAAGTGAGTTTCTGTTAAAATGATAAGAAGATGAAATCAAAGAACACACTGTCGAAATCAAGCTTGAAGAAATCGTAAACCCACATTGACAGGAGAAGAAAGGTAATGTGTTTAGTGATTATGATGTTTAGTGATTCTGAAAGGTAATCGTAACCCTACATTGTCGGAATCAAGTTTGAAAAATTCCTACAACCCCAAAATGTTCTTCCTTTGTTCGGACCCCATTTTGTCACTGTGCACATCACATGTTTTAAACCACAAGCACAATTTGGCAGCTCACGAATTCCATTGAAAAGAAAGAACCATAGTTGTAGGAATGTGAATTAGACCCGTTTGAACATGAGAAGGCCATAAATTTTAAATTTTGGAACTGTGAACATGAATTTTCATGGGTGGGAGATGAGAATAACAAACAAAGGTTTTGAAATTGTGAAGGAGAAGAAAACATAACTAAGAGTTTTTTAACGTTGGCTTAACGGAAATCCACTTAAAGGGTAACATCGCAATTATTTAAAAACATAAAATACTAAAATGGGAAAGAAAAAAAAAATGACTAAATTATTATCTGAAATTAAATTAAGGGACCACGAGAGTAATTATACCTAAATTATGAACCTTTGTTAGATGTTGAACATTTAGTAATTTAAACATATTAGTCTTCTTTAATTTTTGACATATTTAAATGTATTGTTATAAAAGAAAATTAAAATATGATATAATATAGAGTCATATCATTTAAAACATCATGTTAAATATTAAAAATAAAATTTAATTCACTTAGAACAAGTATCATAGTTTTACAAAAGTTGTTCCAACATTAAAATGAGATATATATAAGAAGAAAAAAAAAAAGAGACCATAATTGTCTATAATATCCGCTTTAAGTGTAGTCTGCAAAACACTTAAGTAGCTTAATTTCTTTTTATTTTTGGCTTTTTATTTTCATTAGTTTGATTAATTTCTTTTTCTTTTTGGCTTTTTATTTTCATTAGTTTGGTTTATGTTCTCTTTGCTTTTAGTTTTTTGTTTTTCTTTTTATTATGCAATTTTTAACTTTAAAATATATGTTTGTTTTTATATTCAAATATATGTTTAAGTGAAATGTGTTTCTATGTACGTTAATATGCTATATCAAAATTAAATTGGGCTTAAAAAATAAACCACATATAAAATTAAAATTTTTTATAAATAAAACTCAAGTCTTAT
>JBBPBQ010020321.1:48507206-48560380 GCA_037974755.1 Cicer yamashitae
ATCATAAGATAGAAAAAGTTGATATTTCATATGTCAGAAAAAAAAAATAGTTAGAACATTTTTCTAATTGATTTGATTGACAAATTATATAAAATGTTAGGATAAAATTTCATATTAAAAAAGGTTCCATATAAAAATATAATATTTGTTGATTAAAGATAAAAATATAATATTTGTTTATCATGTTTCTGGCATATTAATGTGGTCTTTTCTATTATGTATTTGTGAAAAAAATTTAAATTAATTATGTAAAATAAATTATTTTTTAACATTATATAATATAAATTTTGATAAATATTAAATAGTTGAAAAATTAGTCAAAATTGTATTTGTGAAAATAAATATCATTGATTTTATTAAAATATATTACTATATTTTCGGGAAAAAAATATTACTATATGATTTAATGCATAAAATGGAATTTAAAATCGATTAACATGCCATTTGTGTAATATTTTGGTTGCAATAGTGACATATGTAATTTTTTGGTAAACTGGTCAAGAGTGTCTTTTCAATAGGATTATTAATGTAAAATTGATTACAATTGTATATATATAGATAGATTAGTATAAATATAAATAATTAGTCACTAAACATCATACCATATTATAATATCCATAAAGAAAAGATAATGAAAAAGTAAAGTACATCACATGGAATGGAAGGAGTTATTAGAGAATTATGCATAGATAGTAAATATATTTACTATCTTGCTCACACAACTGCATGGACTAATCCTCGAGATAATTGAGATTTGTTTAAGAGATTGACTTCTGCCGTGCAATTTTGTTAAGGAGAAGCGTTCTTTGAAGGAGGAGTTGTACCAGGTGGAGGGAATATTGGAGGAAAAGGAAAAGACAAACTTGGTGGTGGTGAAGGTGGTGAAGGTGAAGGACCAAAACCCGGTATAGATGGAAAAGGAAACAATGGTGAAGAAGATCTTGATGGAGGAGGCTGCAACGGATTAGGAGGAAAAAATGATGGTGGTGGTGTCGGTGGTTGAAATGGGTTAGGAGGAATAAGTGGTGAACTTGGTGGTTGTAATAATGGATTATTAGGTACTAATGGTGGTGGAAACAATGGATTAGGAGGAATATTAAATGTTTCAATGTTATCCACTTTTTCAACCTTTTTTGAATTTTTAGTTGATTTTGATAATGTGGAATATTGATCATTGATTTTTTCTGGTGGTGTCAATATTGGTATTTGCAATGGGGGTAGTTTTGGCAATAGTGGAAGAAGTGGTGGAAGCAAAGGAAGAACATCACCAAGACTAGGTGGTGTGATTGGATCTTTAAGTGGTGGTGGAAATGATGGATCAATGTAATTAGGAATATATGATGAAGTTTTCAAAGAATCAAAAAGATGATGATTCTTGTTTTTTGGTTTTTGGTTACAAAGATTTGGTTGTTTAAGTGGTTTGAATGAGAAAAAACCAGCTGAGAAAATGTGAAGTCCTTGTTTTTTTGATTTTAGGTGAAGTGATGAAGATGTGGCTGTTGAGGCTACAGCACAATATGGTTCATTGCTGCTTATTAATTTCACAACACATCCTTTGATTTTTTTCACATGTTTGCTAACTGAGAATGGGAGTTGGACTCTGAATTCACCATGCTTGTTTGTTTTTACTTGTTTCTTGAATCTTCTTGTTGGTTTTGAAATTTGGTTTCCATCTTTGCATTCTACTTCAACTGATGCACCTGTTTCACAAGAATGTTTGTAAGACAACATATAATATTCAGACAACAAGACACTTGAAAGTGTCGGCATACGAAGCACTTTCACTGACACAAACACTAGACACGAAACTCACATGTTGACATTGATAATTAAAATTATTTATGGTTTAGTTCAAGAAGAAAACTGATCCGAACTGAAATACTAAAGCAATTTAGTAGAATCAAATTGAACCGTTAATGGTTCGTCCCAAATCAAAATATTATAATCGTTCGGTGCACCAGTTCTATATTTTTGAACTTAACCGAAATTACATTTACAAAACACTGAACTCTACTTTTTTAAACCGAGTGTATTCTTTATGAACCAAAGGGTACCATATTAAACCGAGTGTATTCTTTATGAACCAAAAGGTACCATATTACTACTATCAACTGATATTAGGATTGTTGAAAAAATGGAACAACACTAAATATCACGAGTGTTTTAAAAAAATCAAAATTGAACTGCATTGAAAAAACTAAACTGTGACAGATAGTTCATAAATCGAACTAAAACTATTCATGAATTAACCATCAGAGTTTAGTTTGTTTAGTTCAATTTTTTATTTTTATAACAACCTATTAATAATAATTTTGAAAAAATAAAAGTACTTGAATGTAATCACTTTTGTCGGTGTTTTATAACGATATATGTCTACACTAAATAAACATGTCATTAATATGTCAGGTGACTTAATGCATGTTTAGTTTTGCAATTAAATTTACAAAATCACTGCAAGTTATCGTGATTTTGCAAATTTTGCCGTAAAACTAAACATAGGCTTAGCCGTCTACATGGAGAGAGAGATAAAATGAATTCCTTTAAAGTAAATGGACCTGAAATGAAATGGCTATCCATAGAGAAATCCTGTTGGAAACATGTGTCACAATAAACAGTGCCAACAACAACAGCAGAAGGAAGAGGTTTCTTGTCATGGCTAGCCTCAGAAAAGCTACCAAATGTAACTATCAGAAACAGTATTACAAGGAACCAAGACATTCTAAGTTTTGTTCTCTCAGAAACTCTCTATTAAAGTGTGTATGTTCTTATCTTTGATAAAGACACCAAACACACTAATATATATTGTTATAGCCAAAGTCCTAAAGAGGCTATTTATTCCTATCATACAAAAGCAATTCAACTGTAAACTATAATGCAGTAATTGTACATTTGTCCCATCACCAAACAGCTAGGATAGGAATTAAAGAAGGTAATTTAACATTGGTACAAATGGTTGGAACTTTTTTCATATCTTCTACTTTTGTTATTTTTTAATTGTTTTTGACATTTTATATATTAATAGATTACGCAATATATTAATTTTAAGTATCAAAGAGACAAAAATAAAGATAATTTTTTATTTATTAAATAAAAAAGAAAATTACAATAATAGATATAATGAAGATTATATATATCTAAATTAGAACAACTAATTTCTAACTAAAGTAACTAACTCGTAATAACACATAACTAAAGTAACTAGCTTGTAATTAATTTTACATCTCTAATATATATCAAGATAAACAATAAAATTTGCTATTTTTGATATTATTATTTATCATTTTTTTATAATATCTTTAATTATTTATTATCTCATCTCATATATTTCTCTTTGTGCACTAAATAGCTAAAGGTATTATTGTCAAATTAACAATTTAATTAATGGATGGATATATTTGTTTGTTTGATGGTATATGAAAATGCCAAAAGATGTGTATGGTTGGAACTCTGTGTTGATTCACGAGACTAAGGAAAGTAGCCACATAATCTGTGAATATAAGCAATCCATGACACATGACCAACTCATAGGAAGTGCATGTATCCTTTCTGGATAACTAGTAGCACAGAATGAGAGTATCAAACATTTATTACTTATGTAATAATTATTTGATTATGTTGTATTCTAGTCGAGTAATTTTGAACTTGTTTTTATTTTCACAACCCAACTCACTTAAAAGTAATAATCCATTTAATCAATTTTTTTATTTTTTTCATCAACTAGTCAATTAGCTGGCACTCCGACCTAAATTGGCTCAACGGAGTGAAAGTTTATACATATTTTTATAATTTTGATATATTAATGAATTAATGTGACATGTCTCACTAGTTTGAAAAAAAAAACTTGTTTACACTATTTTAAAATCAGACGATGAATGATTCTCCAATGTGATTTCGTGAATTCACTTGACTGCTGTGACTCCATGACAAACAAAAAACACAATACTTGAAAGTTCCACACCAAACAACAACAACAATGAAAACACCATCAAAACATTCTCATTCACTCTTAAAACAAGTTGGAGAATTACTCACAGTAGCAT
Organism: Cicer yamashitae; assembly: GCA_037974755.1. NCBI lineage: Eukaryota > Viridiplantae > Streptophyta > Magnoliopsida > Fabales > Fabaceae > Cicer > Cicer yamashitae. The sequence goes on from JBBPBQ010020321.1 coordinate 48,511,247, forward strand.
CCATCTCCAACACACTCTCCAAATCACCTACACCACCAAACCCAACCCTCTTTTCCCTCAAATTCATCACCCAAACCCTAATTCACAAAATCCTCTCAAACCCATCACTCCACATTTCTCACAAACTCAATTTCTTCAATTCTTTCAATTCCCATAGCATCAACATTCATAATTCAATCACTTACTCTCTCATTTTCAACAATCTATGCAATCCCACTACCCCTATTTCACTTCTCCATCAACACCTCCCTCAACTTCTTCATTCCATGAAACAAAACCACGTCGTTTTCGATTCCTATTCATTCAAAAACCTTCTCAATTTCCTCATCAAATTATCTCATGATAACAAAAAAAATCATCTTCATTTTGTTATTGATATTTTGGATTATATTCAATCACAAAATCTTCAACCTATTGGTACTACACCTTTTATTTATAACTCTCTTTTAATTGCTTCTATAAAAAATAATCAACTCAATCTCGCTTTATCGATTTTCAAAAACGTGATTTCGATCGATGATTCGTCGAATTTTGATAATGTTATTGTTGGTTCTTCGAATTACTTACTTTCAGCTCTTAGAAAAGCCCAGATGAAGAAAGAGTTTATAAATGTGTTTAATACTCTTAGGGAGAGGAAAAGTTTTGATTTTGATTTGTGGGGTTATAATATTTGTATTCATGCTTTTGGTTCTTGGGGTGATTTGGTTACTTCCATGATGCTTTTTAATGAAATGAAGGAGGATAAGAATTTGTTTGGACCTGATATGTGTACTTATAATTCTGTTTTATCGATTCTTTGTAAGGTTGGGAAGGTCAATGATGCACTTGTTGTTTGGGAAGAGCTTAAAGGGTGTGGTTACGAGCTGGACGAGTTTACTTACACAATTCTCGTTCGGGGTTTTTCTAGGACTTGTAGAATGGATGAGGCTATAAGGATTTTTAATGAGATGAAGGATAACGGGTTTCGTCCGGGGATACTTGTGTATAATTGTGTTTTGGATGGATTGTTCAAGGCTGCTAAGGTTAATGAAGCATGCCAGATGTTTGAGAAAATGTCTCAAGAAGGTGTGAAAGCTACTTGTTGGACTTATAACATTTTGATTCATGGACTTATTAAGAATGGGAGATCAGAAGCTGGTTATACTCTTTTTTGTGATCTTAAGAAGAAAGGTCAATTTGTGGATGAAATTACTTATAGCATTGTTGTGTTGCAACTTTGTAAAGAGGGTCAATTGGAGGAGGCTTTAGAGTTGGTGGAGGAAATGGAAGCTAGAGGCTTTTCGGTTGATCTTGTTACCATAACGTCTCTTTTGATTGGTATTCATAAGTATGGTCATTGGGATTGGACTGATCGGCTCATCAAGCATGTCAGGGAAGGAGATCTGCTGCCTGGTGTTCTTAGGTGGAAGGCTGGAATGGAAGCTTCTATCAATAACTTGCCTTCCAAAAAAGAGGATTACTTGCCCGTGTTCTCTTCTAAAGGAGATTTCAGTGAGATCATGAGCTTCATAACTCATGCGCGGGATGAGGATGAGGTGGAAACTTTGTCTGAACAAATCGACGAGTGGTCTTCGTCTCCTCACCTGGATAAATTGGCCAAGCGTGTTGTGAGGTCGACCGGCAACGCTTTGCGACTGTTTACTCCCAACCGCGGACAGAGAGTTCAACAAAAAGGGCCTGATTCTTTTGATGTTGATATGGTGAATACTTTCCTGTCTATATTTTTGGCCAAGGGAAAATTGAGCTTGGCTTGCAAATTGTTCGAGATTTTCACCGATGCGGGTGTTGATCCTGTTAGTTATACTTATAACTCAATCATGAGCTCGTTTGTCAAAAAGGGCTATTTCAATGAGGCTTGGGCTATTCTGACTGAAATGGGAGAAAAGCTTTGCTTGACCGATGTAGCGACATACAATATGATAATTCAAGGTTTAGGAAAGATGGGAAGAGCTGATCTAGCCAGTGCTGTTCTTGATGGGCTACTGAAGCAGGGCGGTTATCTCGACATAGTTATGTACAACACTCTCATTAATGCTCTAGGGAAGGCAGGACGAATTGATGAGGTGAACAAATTCTTCGACCAAATGAGGAGTAGTGGGATAAGTCCTGATGTTGTAACTTATAATACTTTGATTGAAATTCACAGCAAGGCTGGCCGAGTGAAGGATGCTTATAAATTCTTAAAAATGATGCTCGATGCTGGATGCACTCCTAACCATGTTACAGACACAACTTTAGATTATCTAGTTAGGGAAATTGATAAATTAAGATACCAAAAAGCATCAATTTTGAGTGAAAAAGACGATCCTCCTTGAGGGGATAACGTAGCATGTAACTAAAGTGTGGCGAGTAAGATTCTAACATTGTAAGCAATTTGAATTTGTAATATAGTAATTTTTTAAAATCTGTTCTTGTTAGTTGTTCCTGTGATCAAAGGCAGTGTGTTTTGTTGCTATGAAATTGCAGCGATAATAATCGCAGCTCGCCGATAAGAATTCAGGACCACTCATAGATTCAACGCAACCTTTAAAGTTCCTATGCCCTGCAATTTTGTTTCCATCGTTGGGCAGATTGGAACAAATGCCTATAACATTAATTTTGTTTCCATCATAAGAAAAAATTTATAAGCATCCTCATAAATATATAAAGTATATGACTAGGAACAAATGCCTATAACATTCATTTTGAGGAAAAATTGATATAAAATAATCAATTTTATAACCATCATAATTAAAACACCACCTAATTAACCGTTTGAGATTAAATGTGTAAACCTTTTTATTACAAGTGCATGGTCATTAAACTCTGTTATTAAATCTGCATTTATTTAGAGCAATGGGGAGTAAGTTCTAAACCATATTTAAATGATTGACAGCAGTGAAGAGAAAATATATTGTTCCATTAATGTGATTCACGAAGATCTGCGACGACAACTTGATTCACAATCACTATATGACAGGTTAATTTTTTGCAATTATACTTTCACAGGTAGCTTATACAGCCAATGTTTAGCTGTTCTCGCATGATTCACACTAGTGTCAGTGTGACACTACCCTAAAGTTTAGAGATTGATAAACAATAAATAATGCCTAAATTCAACCTTTTTAATTTCTTTTGTAATCTCAACGTTTCACCACTTAAAAAAGTTTGCATTAAACTCAATACTGATTGATACTTGATCTCTTTTCCAGCATGAAGAAAATAGAGAACTCACTCAACAAGATTCCCAAATTTGATTAGCAACATAAAATCTGAACTCAGGACTGTTCTACATAGAAATATTTTGTTCTTAAAATGAGAAATCTCTTATACCGTGTATAATAATTGATTAAGTACCACATAAGCTTAGCATCAGCAAATTCTAGTTCTTTGTGTTTTCTAAACGACACTAATTGTATACAACAGTTCAAACCAGGGTGCACTAAATGAAGTTGAATATATCTTCAACTTCAGCTAGCTAGAACACAATAAAACAATTTACAGAACTCTACAATCAGAGGGTTCAAAACCATTAATCATGTCAGTTAAAAAGAACATTCCAACCCACCACCTAAAATCTAAAATGGCTTACAATACACATCACACTTCAAAAAAAATCAACCGGTAGATGAGAGGTTTCTTTCTTGTTCTTATGGTCTTGGTCTATCAATAACAACAGCAGCTGCACATTCCATCCCAAAAGAACTTACCAGAGACGACGTGCCCAGTAGATATCACTGCTTTGAAGTACCCGCTGCTGCACAGGACCTTGAGGCTAAAGAATATAAAGTCTTCAATGTCGACAGCAAAGTGGGAATCATTTAGACAAACTGAGACTTCAGAAAACTTAATTCACTGAAGGTGCTCTAAATTTCTATTCACAATAGCTCCTTATCATAAAATGCAAGAAGCTGTTTCACGTGATTATGCCAGGCAGCTACACTTTGCCCGTCTACTGTCACCCAGTCAACAACCGTCGATGCTGGTTGCTCCCACCACTCATCAAGCTGCAGAAGAAGTTGCAATGTAAGAATAGAAGAGGAAATCTTCATAGTTATAAACGAACACATAAGAATCCACCAAGAGATTACATTAAATATCAAATTAAACATTTGTGATGAAGTTTTTTATCCAGCCATATATGTAAATAAAATATGCTTAGCATAAGTTGCATCTGAGATAAACATACATACACGGACAAAGTAGGGATCGAAGTTCTCAAAATTAGGATTGGACCTAACTCAACCCTTATAAAACCAGCTTGTATGGTGAGGAATACCCTCCACTTATAAACACATTTTCAGATTGTGTTTTAGGGTGCAGCTAGGTTTAAACAGGGGGGAAGGAAAATTTCTTATTATTATTATTGAAACAGAAACAGTACAAATATATATATATACAATGCTGCCAGCTATCTAATGAATGCAGAATAAAGTAAAAATAAATTAGGAAATAAATCAAATCAGAGTGATTTGATTATTTCCCAAAATATAAATAAACTTAAATAGAAAATCAACTAATAAACACAATCATATCAGATCTGATTGCTATATGTCAACACCCCCCCTCAAGTTGGTGCATATATGTCTAGCATGCCCAACTTGCTTACAAGAAATTCAAAACTGGGTCTGAACAGTCCTTTGGTAAGGATATCAGCAACTTGTTGTGAAGTAGGGACAAAAGGCATGCAAATCAGACCTGCATCTACTTTCTCTTTTATAAAATGTCTATCAATTTCAACATGTTTGGTTCGGTCATGTTGAACAGGATTTTGAGAAATACTAATTGCTGCCTTGTTGTCGCAATACAGCTTCATTAGAAGATTTATAGGAAGTTTAAGCTCTTCTAAGATTCTTTGAAGCCATAGGATTTCACAAACACCTTGGGCCATTGCCCTATACTCTGCCTCAGCACTGCTTCTAGCTACTACATTTTGTTTCTTGCTCCTCCAAGTAACTAAGTTTCCCCAAACAAATGTGCAGTAACCAGATGTTGACTTTCTATCCGTGATGGACCCTGCCCAATCTGCGTCAGTAAATACCTCAATGCCTTGTTGATCAATTTTTTGGAAAAACAGTCCCCTTCCGGGGGAACTTTTGAGATACCTTAAAATACGGTAAACAGCCTCTAAATGTTCTTCATGAGGTGAATGCATAAACTGACTCACTAAGCTAACAGCAAATGCTATATCTGGACGAGTATGAGATAGATAAATTAGTTTTCCTACTAATCTTTGATACCGAGATGTATCCACTGGATCACCACTGCCATCACTACCAATTTTCTGATTAGGATCTATTGGAGTATCAGCTGGCCTACAACCCATCATCCCGGTTTCTTTTAGAATGTCTAAAATATATTTCTGTTGTGATACAACAATCCCTTTCTTTGATCTTGCAACTTCCATTCCCAAAAAATATTTTAAAGACCCAAGATCTTTAATTTCAAACTCAGCAGCAAGAGATGCCTTCAAATTTTTTATTTCATTAGAATCATCCCCAGTGATAACAATATCATCTACATAAACGATCAATATAGCCATTTTACCTTCAGAAGAATGTTTCACAAACATGGTGTGATCGCTTTGACATTGAGAATATCCCTGCTTCTTAACAAATTGGGTGAATCTTTCAAACCACGCTCGAGGTGACTGTTTCAAGCCATAAAGAGACTTCTGAAACTTGCAGACCTTTTGGTTGAATTTAAATTCAAACCCCGGGGGTGAATCCATATAGACTTCCTCCTCTAAATCTCCATTTAAAAACGCATTTTTTACGTCTAGCTGCTGTAATGGCCAATCCAAGTTAACCGCTAAAGATAAAAGAACTCTAATGGTGTTAAGTTTTGCAACAGGAGCAAAAGTTTCTGAGTAATCAATACCATAAGTTTGTGTAAAGCCTTTGGCAACTAGCCTGGCCTTATACCTCTCTACTGATCCATCAGCCTTGTGTTTTATGGTAAACACCCATTTGCACCCCACAGTTCTCTTTCCCCTAGGTAGATCCACCTCTTTCCAAGTTTGATTTTTTATAAGAGCACTCATCTCCTCCAAGACAGCTTCTTTCCACTTAGGAACCCTTAGAGCTTGTTGTATATCTCTTGGGATCTCTGTTTTTGTCAGTTCACAAGTAAAAGCTCTAAATGTGGGGGACAATTTGTCATAAGATATAAAGTTACTGATAGGATGTTTTGTACATGCTCTTATCCCTTTTCTAATAGCAATGGGTAGACTAGAATCATCAAAGGTAGGTTCTAAAGGAACAAAATCATTGGGAACAGGTTCAGCAAAGACAAGATTATTATGATCAAAATTTTCAGAATTTTGAAAGGGTACAACAGAATTAGAAAGACTCGTACCTGTTGGATCCTTGGATGTTTGGCAGTGTTGAGGTTCTCTTCTCTGAGGCACTTTTTTTCTTAAGTATACGTGGTCAAATGGTTGGATACCTTCGTTACCAATCTCAACTGTCTCATTCTCAACTTCTGGTTCTGTCAAAACATTTTCTTGAATATTATGTTCATGGCTTTCTTGACTAGATTCACCCAAAGATTTTGTTTTGTTATTTTCCTCAATTTCTAGTATTTTCAAATAGGATTCTGTTATGTTACTTTTCTCACAATCTGTTTTTTCCAAATTATTTAGAAAATCCAAATTTGCAATTTTTAAATATTGAACATCATCTTCTTTAATTATCCCCCCTTGAAGATGATTACCAAAAAAAAGAGTTTTTTCAAAGAAAGTGGCATCCATAGTCACAAAAATCTTTTTGGAAATAGGTTCAAAACATTTGTATCCTTTTTGATTGGATGCATAGCCAATAAAAACACATTTTCTTGCTCTAGGCTCAAGTTTTTCTTGATTCAGATCATGAATATGAACAAAAACAGTACATCCAAATATCTTTAGGGGTAGAGTGTATGAAAGTTTATTATTAGGAAATAGACATGTGAAAACATCAAAAGGAGTTTTGTAATTTAAAATTTTGGTAGGCATCCTATTTATTAAATATGTTCCAGTGAGAATTGCTTCTCCCCAAAGATACTTTGGAACCTTATTTTGAAACAACAATGCCCTAGCAACTTCAAGGAGATGTTTATTTTTTCGTTCAGCCACTCCATTTTGTTGTGGAGTATCCACACATGAACTTTGATGAATGATACCTTGTTGTAAGAAAAACTCATTTAAGTGTTTATTAAAATATTCCCTTCCATTATCACTACGGAGAATTTTGATTTTTACTTGAAATTGGGTCAAAATCATTTGAAAAAAACTTTTGAAGATACTTTCAACTTCAGATTTTGTTGTCATTAAGTAAACCCAAGTTAATCGAGTGTGATCATCTATGAAGGTAATAAACCATCTTCTTCCATTAGGAGTAGGGTCCCTACAAGGTCCCCAAACATCACTATGAATTAATGTGAATGGACTAGATGGTTTATGCACCTGAGGAGAATAGGAAGAACGATGATGCTTTGCAAATTGGCAAACTTCACAAAAAAACTGATCTGGATTTTTATTCTTAAAATACTCGGGAAATAAGTGCTTCAAATACAAAAAATTTGGGTGTCCTAGCCTATAATGCCATAACATTATTTCCTCATTATTATGAACCAAAACTGAGTTGAGACAATTACTATGAAATTCCTCTTTAAGATCAGCCTCATCATCGAAGAGATAGAGACCATTGACCTCTTTAGCACTGCCAATCATCCTCCCCGATTTCAACTCCTGAAATTGACAATTAACTAGGTTAAAAATAGCCAAACAGTTAAGATCTTGTGTTAATTTGCTTATGGACAGCAAGTTACATGACAAATTTGGAACATGAAGGACATTGTGAAGAGTTAGAGTTTTAGAAATAGGAATAGAACCAACTCCAGCTATGGTGGAAAAAGTACCATCAGCTATCTTTACCTTTTTATGACCTGCACAAGTACTATAAGTGGAAAACAATTTTGAGCAATCTGTCATATGATCAGTGGCTCCAGAATCGATGATCCATGGAGTTTTTGAATTTGGTTTGGAACTCAAAAGAGCAGAAGAGAAAGAGATACCTTTTTGAGCAAGAGAGGATGAAGAAGTAACTGACATAGAGGTAAAGAGCTTATACAGGTGCTCTAGTTGTTCCTTAGAGAAAAGAGATGTCTCAGAGTTAACTTTATTCTCCACATTTTCTCCATTTGCAGCTTGGAAGGCCTTACCCTCTCCATTTGGCTTCTTCTTCCAGTTGGGTGGTTTTCCATTAAGTTTCCAACAAGTTTCCTTAGTGTGCCATGGTCGTCTACAATGATCACACCAAGGTCGTTTTTTTCTTTCTCCATCTGCTTCGTATCCCTTTGCAGCCATAGCCGAACTCTCAGTTTCTTGCACCCTTGTACTATCAGAGTTTTGCAGCATAACTTTCCTTCTGGATTCCTCCCTCCTTACTTCAGAAAATACTTCCCTCAATGAAGGCAACGGTTTTCTGCCCAAAATTCGACCACGGACTTCATCAAGTTCTGGATTGAGTCCTGCTAGAAACATATAAACCCTATCATTCTCTTCTCTTTTCTTAAATCTATTTGCATCTTTGGAATTCTCCCAATCATCCTCATAACATTGGTCAAGCTCCTGCCAAAGGACAACCATGAGATTAAAAAATGTTGTGACATCTTTATCTCCTTGTTTGGACTGCCACAAACGAGTTTTAAGTTCATAAATCTGTGAGGAGTTCTCCAAGTCGGAATAGCAATCGCGTACAGCTTCCCACACCTCTTTTGCAGTGGAAATGAATAGGTAGGGCTTCCCAATGGAAGATTCCATTGAGTGAATCAGCCACCCAATGATTAGGGAGTTCTCTGACTTCCATTTTTGGTAGGCTGGATCGGTCTTCTCTGGTTGAGGAGTATCTCCAGTCAAGTAGCCTAACTTTCCCTTGCCATCAAGAGCTAACTTCACAGTCTGGGCCCATTCAACATAGTTTCTGCCATTCAGCTTTTGGATTAGAAGCTGTAAACCAGAGTTTATGGATAGTGGATCATTTGTGGTAGGGGTTGACACGATTTTAGGGTCACCAGAATTTTTTTCTAGTATTGTAGTAGTGGAGGAACAATTTTTTTCAGTTTGTAAGGACATGGTGAGCTGCCACAGGATCAGAGCCGAAGCTCTGATACCATGTGTTTTAGGGTGCAGCTAGGTTAAAACAGGGGGGAAGGAAAATTTCTTATTATTATTATTGAAACAGAAACAGTACAAATATATATATATACAATGCTGCCAGCTATCTAATGAATGCAAAATAAAGTAAAAATAAATTAGGAAATAAATCAAATCAGAGTGATTTGATTATTTCCCAAAATATAAATAAACTTAAATAGAAAATCAACTAATAAACACAATCATATCAGATCTGATTGCTATATGTCAACACAGATCATATCTAATCCAATATAAACCTCTCAACACACTCAGGAAATCTGGAACGTGACCCGAGTGGCGTGAAGTGGGTAGCCCAACAAATCTTGAATAGGCTTTGATAACATCTTAGATTAAGGTTCATCGAAAAAAAACTCAAAGTTCCTCAGCTACGGTTGTAAAATGATAATTAGTACTGTTTTAATTAATAATAGTTTCCCCCTTTCTTTTAAAAAAAATACTATCTTAAAATTTGAGTTGGACCTAACTCAACCCTTACAAAACCAACTTTTAAGGTGAGAGATGTCTCACATTTATAAACACATTTTCAGGCCATATCTAATCAAATGTAGAACTCTCAACAGACGTTTCAAAAGTGAGCTTCATGTGAAAAATTATATGAACAACTCATTCCTGAAATTTTTAAGGGATATCAATCTAATCTAATATCCAATAATAATAACAGCAGTAACTCACCAATCCCCTGACATATTTGCAAGCTTCCAAACTCTGCTGAGCATTCAAAACACCAGTCTTGAGTTCAGGCAACCATTTTGCCATTACAGTTTTTTCTTGTTCTTCAGCCAAATTTAAAGAAAAATTTGTCGTCCTGCATCATTATCTCAAATGTCAAAAATGAAGAAAAAGCTTCCAAGAAATTATTATGAAGGTATGAATCTGAAAGAAATGGAAAGATATATTAACTACGTCTTTTTCTCTTGGACAAGCATATATGAATTAACTATATTAATTAACCATGAATGCGGGTTGGATTCTGGGGTTGCATTTATATCTACCTTTCGTAATCCTGTTGAACACAGTAGGCATGATTCAACAAGGCATGACCACTTTGAACAAGATCCCGTCTAATATGGACAAGATTAATAGCCTTTAATAAATCTTCCAACACACTAGCTTCTGAACCACGAAGTTTCAAACAAAACTCCAGGGACTCCAGCACCGATGCTAGACCAGCATCTGAACCCTCCAAGCCTGCCCATTAAGATAATTATTTACTACATTATAATATATTTTAGCCCACATATATACATACCACCAGTAGTACATACCTTAGAAACTACATTTTCAAGTTGATGAATTTATAAGCAATAGTAATATAGAACTATAGATGTGAAACCAAAAACCTTTTCTAAATTTATATACATTTTCAACACCATTCAGAATAATGTAATATTGCCTATGAAGCCCAAATACTTCAAAATTGGAAAAGTATTGGTGTCCAACACATAACCGATACTTCCAAATGAGTACCCAAAAAGTATCCAATAATATTGTTTATTCTCTACAAAAATATTTTCAAAGATATATCTTTCGATACTTCTTACTAACTAAAGACACGAATGTCATTTGGATATTACACAACTACAATGCATTACTACAATTGTATGTTTTGGTGATCGTAGAAATAATATATTCTGATATAGGTGGTGAAAAGATAACCGACCCTACTTAGTGGGAAAATGTTTGGTTGTTGTTGTAGGTGGTGAAAAGATATGTAACTATGCCTATTTGTTATAATCTAGTATTTTTAATTTATTGTGTAAATTGTGATCATCACATGATGATTACTGATATGTTTATGAATTGATGAGCAATTAGCGATGTGAATGTCTCTATATAAACATTTTTGTTAAAGTATCTTGATCGTGTCATATCTTAATTTTTGAAATTTATGGTATCCCTGTCGTATCGTACTATGTATAGGGACTCCTTAGAAATTATTTATATTTTATATACTGGCAGGAATATACAGATAATTTTTTCAGAATTACAATGTAGTGCGATAATAATTGGTGTGCTAGTATTTTATATACTAAACAATATTCATCTTGTTTAGAAATTATGAAGATCAAGGACTAATTGCGACAAAGTTAAAAGCAAAAGACATGAAGTTTAAGAGAGTTCTAACTTCTAAACTTTTCTCATAATAAAATCACATTGATACTGGGGTGAATGATATGCTAAATTTAATATCAAAGAAGACAAAAAACACTAGTGCTTATTAATAATTGTCAAATTTTGTTTCTGTTTTATTATATCCCTCAATTATAGGGATTTTGGTTGTATAGGAGTACTGATAGGGATTTGGTTGTATAGTAATCATGTGTATATATATATATATATATCTGATGTATTGTTAGCATATTTCAATTCAATAAAATATATTTTTACCCTAATTCTTGAGATGGCATCAGAGCGGTCTTTGGGAGTCTAGCTTCCACATAAACTTGTCGCCTTCATTGCGGTTTATTTTTCCTGAAACCTTAGCCACCTTCATTGTGACCCATTTTGCTGCCTTCATTGCAAATAATTTGAGGCTATGCCGTTACTGTTCACATTCGTTTGACCACCTTTGACTGCATATTTCACGCCACAAGACTCTCCTCCATTAGATCGGCCGAAACCCAAAGCGCCGCTGCAAATGGCTCATTCAGGCGCCCTCACGCGTGCCTTCCAGCCTGGCACGTGACACCCACCTGCGACATCATCTCTGATGCGTGTGCACCACGTGACACCTTATAGACCTCTCCGTTCACCGCCGTTTTCAACTAGATTGTAGATCAGCCGTTACTAGATCCATTTGGGGTGTTCATTTACCGATCGGAGCACTTTTGTTTGTGGGTCATTTGAACCTCACACGGTTTTTGGTCAGACTTTTCTGTTACAGACTTTGGCCACTATTGTTATTGTGGCATTATAGCACACTTACAGTTTGTGGATATATTTTGAACGTTTGAAGTTTGTTTGATAGATCAATCTTTCATCTCTAATATTGTCTATCTGCTGGTTTTACGGATATGACAGCTAAAGAAAGCAAAAGTGGATTGGCCAAACGCAATAAAGATGAAGTAGAGAAGATGAGATCCAGTTAGGATATAGAAATAGGGATAATAAGGAGTTTGTTAGTAGTTATGTCCCTAGGTTGTTAGTAGTTGTATAGGTGCAACTATTTTGGTGTTTCTGTTATTAGTTAGTTAGGAACCCAAGAATTGGATTCCAAGGATTTAGAGGAGAAACACTAATATTTAGAAAAAAGATAACAAATAATAAGAGAGAATCTCTCTAAAGAAAATGATACACGAGTGGATACGCTCCTACAATGGTTTACACCACTCAAGTTCTAAAGCTTCTCAAAGATCATTTCTAAAGGGGAGGAAGCCTCTATTTAAAGACTTCCAATACATAGGATAGGGATTAACCTGCCGGAGAATACAAGTAAAGAAGATGAGTCTCTTCTACTTCTTGGGTTGACTCTTGAACCATAAATTCAGACTGAAATTGATTTTGGAAAAGATGGAAATGAAGGAAATAACAATGTTGAGGCTGAAATTGATTCTGAGAAAGATGGAAATGGTGGCACTAATGTAAGATGTAGGAAGAATATAGTATATACAAGAAGAACAAAGGCCATGCTGGAATCTATTCACATCCATGAGTCCAATCCGACTTTACATGAGGTAACTTCTCTTGATGCTTCAAACTCTAGTGATCCAATCTATGAATCTTCCTATGCACTAGAATCAGAATCCAACAGACCACCAACTTATGATGACCTCGATATCCTAACTGCCCTTAGGAAGAATACTAGGACATGTACCAATAAGTCACTCTACTCTCTATCCAACAAATTATGCTTTGAACAATTCTCAACTACCCATAAAGTCTTCCTCACAAGTTTGAACACTACTAGTTTATCTACCTCTCTATCTGAAGCATTGTCTGACAGGAAATGGAAACAAGCCATGGACTTGGAAATGAAAGCACTGGATAAGAATGGGACTTGGGATTTGGTCCCTTTACCAAATGGAAAAAAACCTATAGGATGCAAGTGAGTATACACTATAAAGTACAAGGTTGATGGGTGTATTGAGATGTACAAGACAAGGTTGGTAGCTAAAGGATTTACTCAAACGTATGGAATGGATTACATGAAAACATTTGCTCTGAATGCAAAAATGAATACTGTCAGTGTGATATTATCTCTAACAGCTAATTACAGTTGGAACTTGCACCAAAATGTAAAAAAATGTCTTCCTCCATGGAGATCTAGAAGAAGAGATTTATATGAACTTACCCCCTTGGATACAGTGAGCATATTGCTGCCAACACCGTTTGTAAGCTAAAGAAAGCTATATATGGGCTTAAACAATCGCCACGAGCATGGTTTGGAAGGTTTGCTAGAGTCATGGTGGGTCTAGGCTTCAAACAAAGCCAAGGAGATCATACCCTCTTCATCAAACACTCTGAGTCATGGGGAGTAACAGTATTATTGGTATAAGTGGACAACATTATAGTGATCGGTGATGGTAAAAAGGAGCAACAACTGTTAGGTCAAAACCTAGCTAAGGAATTTAAGATTAAAACCTTGGGAAAATTGAAGTATTTCTTGGGAATTGAAGTGACTCACTCTAAGAAAGGGATTTTCATATCCCAAAAAAAATACATCACAGATCTTTTGCAAGAAACGGGCACCAGACAACATGCAATTTAGCGAGTACACCAATTGATCCAAATTTAAAGTTGGGAAATGCAGAAGACATTGCAGTTGACAAGGAAATGTACCAAAGATTAGTTGGAAGACTCGTATATCAGTCACATACTAACCTGATCTTGCCTTCGATGTATGCCTAGTCAGTCAATTCATGCACTCGGTACATGTGCAATATTTGAAAGGAACCCCAGGAAGAGGAATTTTGTTCGAACGAAATGGAAATGTGGGTCTTGAAGCATATACTAATGCTGACTATGCAGGGTCAATTGTAGATAGAAGGTCAACCACAGGATATTGCGGTTTCCTATGAGGAAATTTTGTGACTTGGAAGAGTAAGAAACAAAGTGTGATATCCAGATCCAGTGCTGAAGCAGAATTTAGGCCAATGGCACAAGGGATATGCGAGTTACTATGGTCGAAGATCATTTTGGAGGACCTGAAGATAAAGTGGGGTGAACTAATGAAACTCTATTGTGATAATAAATATGCTATTAGCACAGCACATGTGCAGCATGACAGAACCAAGCATATTGAAGTTGACAGACATTTCATTAAAGAAAAACTCGATAGTGGCCTAATATGCACTCCATATGTCTCCTCTCAAGGCAACCTTGCAGATCTTCTAACTAAAGGGCTAAACAGCAGTAGCTTTGAAAAAATTGTATCCAGGCTGGGATTGGACAACACCTACTCACTAGTTTGAGAGGGAGTGTCAATTTGTTTCTGTTTTATTATATCCCTCAATTATAGGAATTTAGTTGTATAGTAGTACTAATAGGGATTTGGTTGTATAGTAATCTTATATATATATATATATCTGATGTATTGTTAGCATATTTCAATTCATTAAAATATATTTTTATCCTAATTCTTGAGAATAATACTAAACACTTAATCCAAATAAAATAGAGAAACAAAATTATATTATATCAGAAAATATAGAAAACAGTTCTAAGATATAATCTAACATTAATTCTCGTAAAAAATAGTCGGCTTTCACTGAAAGTATGAAACTCTTCACCAAAGGTGGATCAAAATCAAATCTTTTTATCATATGCATGAATTGTAGACAATTATAACCTATGACCGTATATAATGTTCCGCCATGACATCAACAACTATTGCTTAAAGTGCTGACACACACATCGTAAAAGGACTCAGAATATCTGCCAAATCAAAAGTTGTAATCCAAGTTAAATGATCATGCAAACAAATTTGTAAATAAGTTGATAAAACAGAGAACAAGAATCATTCTAGAAGGTGGATCTCTGCCAGATCAAAAGTTATAATCAAGTTAAATAATCATGCAAACAAATGTATAAATAAGTTGATAAAAACAGAGAACAAATCTCCGTATGTCAAAAGAGAATCATTCTAGAAGGTGGATGGATATCTGCTAGATCAAAAGTTGTAATCAAGTTAAATAATCATGCAAACAAATTTATAAATAAGTTGATAAAAACAGAGAACAAATCTCTTTAAGTCAAAGGAAAATCATTCTAGAAGATGTGTAGAGAATAGGACATGATGGTATACTAACATATATTTTATAACAGAATTTCATTTCAAAAAGCGTCAAAACTAACAAATTCAGAGAATAGTTTTGGTAGGCATTAGACAAGTTTCAGAGAAATTTATTTCATCCAAAACAACAACTCCCATCTTGTACATGCTTTCATATCAGACATCTCTGAAAGGGGTACACCAGTAAAGAGTCTTTCGGCGCAACAAAAATGTTAATATACTCACCAGCAGGATACTGAAGTGCAGCTGAAACACGACATATTGATGGAATTGCTGACGGATCCCGAGCACCAGCTCTTGCTGTCAAAATAGCCGCATTTATTTCTGCATTTGCAACTGCTTCCTGTCCAGATGATCCACTGGACCCCATGGCCTCAAGCAGTGCCTGAACCAGAATTGATGATAAACTTAAGTGGAAGCACATCATAATATATGAGATAGATGATTAAAATGTTCAAAGCAAATGTCTCTAAAGCCATTAAGACCTTACTCAAAAAAGTTTTAGGATTTGTTTGGTTTGCTAAAATATATAGGACAGGATAGCACAGAAATATTTCTTTTGTATTTTGATTGCAAAGTTGATTATGAGACAGAGCAAAACAAGGAATGAGGTATAGGAGAATAATCTGAAAATTTGTTACCGACTACTTTCCAGACGTAAAAAATACACTACTTTGTCTCTCCCTCCCAAGTCCCAACTCTCTCATGCAACCTCCCAACTCACACAAACTTAGCAGCAATAGCAATTTCAGGCCGACATACCGAAAACTGACAGTGGTGCTGGAGACAGAAGACTGAAGTACATTCATGGGAGCACAACCACCCTCTTCACCTTCTCCCATGAGACACAATGGAATCAAAATGAAAATTCCAAATTCAACCCAAAATAAAAAAACACAAATCAAGATTGTTACCAGAAAAATCCTGTTAGGACTTAGATAAAGTAGTTAATTGGTTGAGGTTGTTATAGGTAGTTAGACAATTATGTTTGTTAGTGATCATTTTCCCTTCTTATCCTAAGTGTACATGGAACCTATAAATAAAGGTTCCATCCCTTATGAAATCAGCTTTCATCAAATTTAGAAATTGAGTGGTGTAAACCATTGTAGGAGCGTATCCGCTCTTGTGTATCATTTTCTTTGGAGAGATTCTCTCTTATTATTTCTTATCCTTTTTTCTAAATATTAGTGTCCTTCCTCTAAACCCTTGGAATCAAATTCTTGGGTTCCTAACAATTGGTCCGACCTGTCGGATCTCGAGGGAGTGCCAGTGCTCATGGAAATGGAGGATTGGTGGGCCAAGAAGGTGGAGCTGCCCAACTTTTCAGGGAGTGATCCTGTTGGGTGGGTTGCAAGGGCTGAAAGGTTCTTTGTGGAGCATGAAATTCATGGATTCGATATAGTGCAGTGGGCATTCATGAGCTTGGATGCTTCAATATTGTTTTGGTTTCGTTCTTGGGATCAAGAAAACCCAAATCCAACTTGGGAATCTTTTTCCACATGTTTGATCCGTAGATTTGGAAGGCAAAACTATGGTCGTAAGGCAGAGGAAGACAAAACCCACAAACAAATTCTTGGTGAAATGGTAAAACAAGAAGAGAAAGGTAAATGCGAGGATGACGAAACCAGTTCTTGGTCTCAAAAGATTTTGATCAGCAATGTGTCTTTGTCGAAACCGTCAAATCAAGAATCATGTGCGACGACAAATGAAATCTAAACACCTCTGCCAGAACTGTTAGTCGTCATTCAGCTTGTGGAGAGCTCTGGCCACACCGCATTGCTGGAGTTAGTCGAGCCCCCACCTCCGCCAGAACCGCCCGATGTCGATCACTTCAAGGTGGAGAAGAAGGAGAAATGGGTCAGCAAACATCACAAACTGATGCAAGAATTGAAGACAGACGTGGAACCAAGAACCATAGCAGCAAAAGTAGTAAATCTGATGTGTAAGGCAAGTGGGTTGCTGCTGGAACACCAAGAACCAGAATTAGGGACAGCAATGAAAACAAGAAAGGAACCTGGGTTGTCACATCCTTGCGGAGAGGTTCTGTCCAAAAAGATCCTTGTGACTGTGGCCAAGAAGAAGAAAAAGGTAACAATGGAGAGTCACAAAGAAAGGGGAGAAGAAAAAATGTTTATTGTCGCACAAAAAGCAGTGGTAGAGAAGAAAGGAAGCAACTACCAAATCCAGAGCAGACGCACGGGTTCTTGGTCTTTGAAGATTCCGGCCAGCCTTATGCCATCGTCGGAGTTGTCAGATTGAGAATTGCATGCAGAAACGACCGGGATCGCAATCACAGGAAAATCAGCCACGCAGGAACTGTCGTTGAAGGCTTATGCGCTGAATGTGGCTCCCCCACCACCAGAGCCGCCGGACGCCGATTCATGGGTTGTGGCTTTGCTGCCGCTGCCTCCACTGAAATCGCCAGAACAAGACAAATCCCAAATTTGGTCCAAACAAGAAACCAATATGAAGTCAATGGAGAAAACAATGGCAGAGATGAAAACAAATCTGGAACAGGTCACAGAAAAACTCAGCAAAATTCCTGACATGGATCAAATCAAGAACTTGCTTTTGGAAATCCAAAATGGCAAGAAAATTCAAGAAACAGAAGCATCTTCATTCATTGAGGACAGCACTAAGACCAACTACGTATGGGGAGACGACGAAGAAGACAAAGACACATCACCATGTTCTTTGATCAAGAAGGTGGAGACACCAGAGAAGAAACAAGGAATGGGAAGCAATCATATTATTAGCGATATGAGGAAGAGTGATGAGAAGGTTATGATAATGGGTCGTTTTCAGAATTGCAAGGGGCAGAATCGCAACTCCTTCGTGGTACTCTTAAGAAATCTGATTCTGTCGCCACCATCGAAGCAACCAGACTTGGTAGAAGGTATTGGGTCCACAGAGAAATTCAGGTTAGCCAATATGAAGAACCAAGATCCTGCACAACTTCAAATTTCAAGTAGGGTAGCTGCAAAAGATGGATTATTAACTGAACATTGGCCGACATACATGCTGCCCCAACTTCCACCCTCAGAACCACCAGACATGGGTGGTAATATGGGGGGTGTAAAACATTATATGAGCAAGATAAAATGGGGTCGAGTCGTCTTATTGGGTGTTGCATGTAAGAAGAAGCGGAAGGTGGGGTCGATCACTAAGTTTCCGAGATTGAGCCACTATGTGACCTTAATGAAGCTAGGCATGGCAACGGGGCGGGTCGGGGACGGATTTTGCCTCCTCCACCCCCGCACCCGACTAATCGGAGAAAACCTGCACCCGCACCCGTTTCATAGCGGGTGTGAAATTTATTCCCCATCCCCGCCCACAACGGGGTTCGAGTTTCCCCGCCCACAACCGCACCCATTTATATATATAAAAATTTAAATTTAAAAATCATATCTATTATAATTAATATAATAAAATAATTATTATTAGATAATAATAAAATAAAAAATTATTTTCTATAAAGATAAGATTATAATTTTTTAATATTTAAAAAAATATTAAGTATATTTAATATGTATATGTATAGAAAATTAAAAAATTACTACAATATTACTTGCGGGGCGGGTTCGGGTGCGGGGTGGATATCATCACCCCCAAACCCGTCCCCGCCCTCGAAATTTAATTTCGGGGAAAATCCGCACCCGCACCCAATCATAGCGGGTTTTCCCCGCCCAAATCAAACAGGTTTGGGTGGGTACCCGCGGGTGCGGATTATATTGTCATCCCTAAATGAAGCTGAAAGTGTGCAAGTCCAACACAATAAAGGTGGTTTTATTCCTATCTAATGTGGGACATATACAATTGTGCAGAATAATTAACAAGTTAATCCAGGGGGTGGCAGCAATTGTTAGGTTCCTTGATAGAACTCAATAGCGAAAGGGAATTATTCGTCCTTGATTTTGGACCAGACGATGGCTAGTGTTTGAAATCTAACCCGGAATCCGAAACACAGTTATAAATTTAGGAGAAGAATGCTACAAGGGTCTCCCGGTCCTCGATTTCATCTGGACTTTTCGTGCGATTTTCTTACCACCCGACAAAAATGGACCGAAATCCGTATTTTCGGAATAGACGATGGCTAGTGTTTGAAATCTGAAGGGAATTTCCAGTGGAATTCAGATAGTACGGCAGCCTTCACGAAGCTTAAAGAGGCGGTCACAACAGCTCCGGTGTTGGCTATGCCAGATTTTGATCAAACTTTCAGCATTGAGTGCGATGCGTCTGGGCTAGGGATTGGCACTGTGCTTACTCAAAACAAGAGGCCAATTGCTTTCTTCAGCAAAGCACTGGCAGATTCTTCCCTTAACAAATCTGTCTATGAAAAGGAGTTGATGGCATTGGTCTTATCGATTCACCATTGGAGGCCATACCTGATTGGGAGGAAGTTTATAGTCTACTCATATCAGAAAAGTCTACAGTACCTCCTTGAACAAAGAATCACCACACAAAATCAACAAAATTGGTTAGCCAAATTATTGGGTTATGATTTTGATATTATCTACAAAAAGGGAAGCACCAATAGAGTTGCCGATGCCTTGTCGAGAAAACTTGAAGAGTTAGAGTTAAAAGTGGTTACTAGACCCCTTTGGCAGGATATAAACCTCATAGATGAAGAGGTTAAGCAGGATCCTGTGCTAAATAAAATATGTGAAGAATTGAAGGAGAGGCCATGGTCACATGGCAACTATACTTTGGAAAATGGAAGGTTGTATTACAAGGGAAAATGATCACTAACAAACATAATTGTCTAACTACTTATAACAATCTCAACCAATTAACTACTTCTACTAACTAATTCTCCTTTATCTAAGTCCTAACAAATCCTCAATATTTTCATTATCCATCTCAAACTCGCCAGCTTCACAAAGTCTCTTGCCCCTAAACTTGTTATAGGATAGGATTATATCTACAACTTCTCATTCTTCTTGAAGCGAGTAGCCATTTCTGATATGCAAAATTTAAGCTGCATTCTTGATTTTTTTTCATCAATTCATGTTTCTCATGTATCTTTAGCTTGTGGATTGGAGAAATATCATATCCACCCCTCAAGTGTACTTTCCTTCTTTTAGTTTCATCGAGATAAATTTATTCTATCAATGTGTTTTGATTATTAAACACTAATCACCCGATCCTAGACGAGTGATATTTAAATGAATTTGGAAACTTTGATAACCAAATGGTAGAAATGGAAGATCCAAGAGTACACCCCGTAAAGCAACCTCATATATCAATCGCAAAAACTGGAACATTACATCTATTGTAAAATTTGTTACGATAACAAGTGTTTGTTAGAGCATCATAAACCTGTGGTGAAGAAGGAAGCATGTAGAGGCTATTATCTGGACTCCGATAAAAGGTAGACACTTCTTTCTCTATAAGATCCTTTGCACCGTTTGAAGCCTCAACAACAGCAAAACATGCTGGAATTATGGTGCTTGAAGCATATTCCCTTGCAGTTGATGGTTGCTGACTCCAAAATGAAGCAGCATCCTGCAACATAAAACAAAAAAATCAAAGAACTGTTTATTAAAAAAATCAGAAAAAAAATAAAAGAACAATGCTTTGTTGGATTCACTTGTACGACTTAAGGCAAAAAGAATACCACTAAGGCCCAGTAGGAACAATACAAGTGAACTTCCTACAAATATCCATTGTCTTGGTAGTCAATAGCATACATATATCAATTAACAAAATGCACCAACATTATTATCAATTAATGGCTAATTCAAGTTTAAAACCACTGAAATGATTATCCTAGGATCCATAAACGGTACCATTATTACCCAAGGTTAAGCAGTAAATACAACAGTCACATTCCACAAATACAGAAAAATAATGAAATAATGGAACCTTACCGTATTTGCTTTAAGGAGTGCCGTGTATATGGACTCAAGTTCTGATCTACGAGCATCAAACTCTTCAATCTTTTTCCACTTTTTTTTCAGAGAATCTTCAGCTTCTTTCCTCTCGGCACATAACTTATTCAAGCGTTGTATTTCGGACATCAAGGTGTTTAAACTTGCCTTTAAACCAGTAACTTCTCTTTCCTTTGCCCAAACATCTAGCTGAACACATGTAAGAAGTATAAGCGGGTAAACTCCCACTCAAATTTTGAATTTTGATGTGAAAAATATTTCTAGCATTAATAATTGCATGGAAATGAACGGGCCTAAAAGGTTCTTTCGTTTTTTTCTTCCAATTCATAACAGCAGAAAATCTTAGTTCCTGAACAAATTTGGAAAATAAAAAAAGGGAACCTAAATGATTTAATTAAACTTATTAAAAGCAAAGATTCCTCAAAGGTAAAAGAAGATAAATTCTGTATTGCTCCTACCTTAAATGTTGATATAAAAAAAAGTTAATAATTTAAACATGTCTTGATGTTGATAGTTTAAAAATAATAAAGCTCAGATACACAAGTGTTCCCAAATCCCCTGGTTCTTTAATTCAATTTTACTGGGAATATCAAATTTCAGAATCATCCCCCATGAACTACATCAAAATTATATTTATTACATCATAACAACTCCAAATTATCAAATCAGATTTACAGGCTACCTTAAAATAATTAGATGTGAAGAGCCAAACCAAAGGTAATTTGTCATGAAAACAAATTTTGTATACTTGTCTCTTTCTTTCCCAGAATGTCATATAACCAAATCGATGATGTGCACCCAAACATGTTAGGCATTAACAGCTAAATCATATACATGTCCAAAGCAGCTTAAGATATTGTCTAAATCTATAGAAACAAAATTTAAACAAAACGAAATTATAACCTTGAAAACATGCCAAGCAATTAACTTTTATCACTCGAGGTCAGAAATAAAATGAGAATTGAATTAAACATTAAGTCTTATTATAAGCCATCCCACCAAAACAATATTCGTCAAAACTTCAGGCTCAACATTTCCTTATATCACTAGAAAATGAACTCTTCTTCTCAACATAAGTGCTGATAATCTAATCTAACTATTAGTTATTAATTAGAAGTTTGTAGTGATAGAATCACGCACAAAGGTGACAATAGATTCAAAAAATCATAGAACTCGCATAAAAAGAACCTGATTCACCGTAAGCTTTAAATAAATAGTACCTGAAGTTGCCTAAGACTTCCAACATTCTGAGATGTGCTTCCAATCCCAATTGAACGAGAAGTAACATCTGTACCTCCATGCAGACGTTTCAAAAGTTTTTCACACAAGTCCCTTGCTTCTGCAGCGTTGTTTAGTGCATCTTCAGTAGCCAAAAATTGCTGAACATGGGCTTTCTGTGAACAGATATACAGTCTATAACTCAGATATACAATCTTCAGTAGCCAAAAATTGCTGAACATTGGTTCTATAACTCAACTTAAGATGATAAAACTATGCAATCTAAGGATGAATACAGACCTGTCTTTCAAGAAGTTGATTTTGACTTCCTCCTGGAGGCACATCAACCCCAAGTTTTCCATTTCCATAGAGTGGATACTGTAGAGGAGAGCTCCCATCAGAAGAGGAAACATCCATAACTATGTTATTTTCATATTTGTACCTGATTGAAATATGCAAGTTTAAATTATCTCAAAAGCAAGAGTAATATACTTGCTAATACGAATAAACTAACAGAGCACTCATAAACTGCATACATCTACATACATACTATTATGCTTTGGTTGGCAGAGGAACTAAATCACTGATGCATGTTTTATATGCTTTAAAAATTTAGCATTTTTGACTGAATTTAACAATGATTGATGATTTCTACAGAAGGTCCAAACTTCAAAAATTATAGTCACAGCACACTAACAAGAACATCACCAGAACATGAGAAATAAAAACTATATAAATTCTGATACCTCAAGGTCTCTGCATCAGCTCTAACATCAATTTTCTCTATTTCTCTGGAAATTAGACTTTTCAGGCGAGAAGTATATGCAGTAATTGCCTGAAGCAATAGGGGAGGACTCTTTAGGCAATTTACAATAACAGTTCTAACTTCATCTGGAATTTGCCCATCAAAATCAAACCCCAACTTCACCACTTCTGCCTGAGGATTTGAATGAATGCCACCTCCTTCATAAGCAGGAAAAGAACTCCGTATTTTTTCAACCATGTAAGCTACAAGAGATTCACAAGCCTTTCTAATATTCTTTTCCCTTGTGGTTTCAATGACAATGACATCATCAGAAGATTTACTGCTCTTAACAGTAGAATAAACAGCTTCCTTCTCACTTTTGGCACTAAAGCTATTTACCATTTCAACAGAAGAATCACCTGATCTTTGAGCATCCCTCGCTTGATTTATATAGTAACACAAACGTTTATGATATTCAGCAAATATTTTTGCAGCTTCGTCACATTGGTGATCATAGGCCTCCAACATCACTTGCTTATGCCTGCAGAATGGTAAAGAAAAAAAAAACTCATACACTTCAATAGTCTCAACCATTCAATGCCAGAATCATCATAAGTACATTATTTTTTCCCTCTCTCTTTCAAACATATCATTGATATAGACACAAGCACACATACCTTTCTCATCAACAATGATAGTTAATCTCAGAAGCACATCATACTAAAAAGCAACAACACAACATGCCTAGATCGTCAAGATGATATAATAAACATTTGCAACATAAAAACTAAACAGTTTCTAGTTTCTACAGCCAAATCCAGCAGAAAGGAGTGTTCTTTCTGTCCTCACAACAAAGTTGGCATCTCTTATTCATCTTTTACCCAATTAAGAAGAGCAAGGAAAATTCCACTTCAACCAAGTGCTAATAAAGTGTAAATACTAACACAACAAAGGAAACGTTTGACTCATCTTAGACAGTGTTGTAAACTGCATTCCGCGGAAAATAGCATTTTTTCAAATTCTACTACGCCAAAGCACTATAACACTGCTATAGTCGCTATTTGACATGACTTTTTCCAAAATAACATATCACATAACAATAACGATTGTTCGAATTCCTCTATACTAAAGCTCTATAGCTACTATTTTACAAAATCCATTAAGGAGAGTGCAGTTTAGACTTTACAGATAATTACAGATAATATACATAACTGCAACAGTTGAAACTTCCATAACTTCATAGTTTATCATTATGTACATGCATTTAATTATCACAATTTCAACCAGTAATTACAGTAATGAATGATTCTACCCTAAGCCTTCACTAGGAGACAAATCCAATGAAAATCACCAAGTTATATCACAACTTCAAATTAGGGTAAAATTAGGAACCAAAACCTGTAATTTGCTCGTTCATCAAGCATCCTCTTCCTCTCTGCCTCCTCCCTCGAAACCTCAAGCATCCTCGCTCTCAAATCCTTCCTCTGTCTCCTCACAACATTCCTCAACCTCTCAACCTCCTTCGCCGCCAAATCACGCTCCATCAAAGCCGTCTCTCTCGTCTCCGCCGATCCAGAACCCTCCCCCGACATCAACTTCTCCTTCTTCCTCCCCGCCGCACCATCTCCATCACCGTGAACGGTAATATTCCGGCGAACATTCCGCACCGTCTTCTCAGACTTAGCGCGCGTGACGAGGAAGTTCCAAACAGGAATCATGTTCCCACGGCAAACCTTGCGGATCGATTCTACCGACGGCGAATGCGACTTGCCGGCGGCGTACTGACCGAGTGGTCTGTATCCCATTTCCTTGTGAAGCCATTCGAGAATCGCTTCCGGCGACGACGATGAGGATGAAGATGCGGTTTGCATTGTGAATTACGGTGATGGCATTGGACGAGTCGTGACTCGGACGAGTTAGTTAGTTAGTTATGTGTTATGGTTGGATCTGAGAGTGAGTGAGAAATTGGATGGTGGATGGAGTCAACAGTTATTCTGTTCAGAGTCTCTCTGATCTAGCTTCAGTGTCTGTTGTTTTGTCTTGTGTTGCAATTAGGCAAAAATTGTTGAGAAGAGGGAAATTTGTTGGTGCCTTGGTGGTGTTTGAAGTTTTTAGGAATTTTGAAATTATCATTTATAAAAAGTTTTTCATTTTTACTTTAGATATTAATTTTTGGATTTTCAAACAACTCAATTCAAATAATAAAGTGATTAATTTCAAGTTATAAATCAAAAATTGTGTTACTTATCATGAACAACTATAATATTAATATTTAATTTATTCAATGAGAAAATATATTCATATTATCGCGTTGAATATTTTATCTCGAATTTATACATGATACATCGTAATTGTGTAAGTTATTTAGGGTGATATTTACTATAACTTCTAATACAAAAAAAAAAAACATAAATCTTAATGGACAAAAAAACCTTAAATCTTCTACTTTAAAGATTAATTTCACATTGTTGGTATAAACAATTTTAAATTATTGACAAATTACAATTACCCGTATTCATTTAAATGCAAATCTGAAGTTTTTTGCAATAAAAATAATTCTCATGGATGAGAGGGTTCTTTCATATTCTATAGATAATTATTTAGAAATTTATCATCCCACCTTCCAACATTCTCAAAAGTCCTCCAAAATATTTTTTTTCTTTGACAATTTTAACCATTTCTAAATCAACCAATTCATATGGAATTTTTTTAGATTAATCAATCAGAAAGTGTAAATATTAAGTTGATTTTTTTCATAATTTTTTAAGCCTTGAGATTGACTCGGAGGTATAAAATATCTCAAAATTAACATTTTATAGCTCCAAAATAGCAAATAAAAATTCTAAAAAATTTCAAATTAATATTTACACATTTGAGTTGATCAATCCGAATAAGTTTCAACTCACATTCGTTATTTTGAAGACTTTAAAATTAGCAAATAAAAATAAAATTTTGGAAGGCTTTGAAAGTGTTAGGATGTGAGGTGCTCATAGTGCAAAATTTAGTACAATTCACTACTTGAAGCGTTCTAGTAGTGTATTTTATATATTGAAAATGAAAATAAGAGATTGAATAAACAATCACCATATTTTTACGCGAATTATTTAGTGTTATGAATTTTATTTAAATGCTAATAATTTTTAGTTAATAATTTATAGAGTATCATAATTAAGTCACCGTGCAAAAAGCTCTAATTTTTTATTTGAAAATAAATCCGTAAGAGAACTATTTACGATTTTTATACCTTTGGTGTTGCCTTCAATAATGGAGCATGTAAAACATCAGGGCACCAATTTAAATTGAATATGCAAAATAGTATCATGGTCCGAGAACTAGGAATTGGTTTGGTTAGGGTCTCTCCATACTCCTAGTTTATTTTCCATAAATTGTTCGGAATAATTTTGTTTATGAAAAATTGTTTGGAATAATGACACCAACTAATTAATTGGTAAATTTATATTGAAATTATGTCTCTTATTGCTATATTTTTAAACGATAAAGTTTAATCAAATTGTCTTTTTTTTATAAGATTTATACATTGAGAACGAATTTAGTTCGATTTTTTTCACACATTCCATTTAAATGTTAAAGAAGGCAATTTACATTGCTATTGTATTTTGCAACTATCATAAATAAAATTCAAAGTCAAACGTTTTTTTAAGTTGGTTCGTATTTGCATATACCAGTATTTATTCATGACCAATTCCATATGACTATTTTAAGGATAAAGTCAAGGAAAAGATTCAAAAAATTTATTTTGGATGATGAATGAAATCCATATATCAAAGATATAATATTGTGTATAACAAAGTTTTCAACAATTTGTATATGTGTAGACAAAATTTTATTTACAGTTAAAATTTTTGTTTGAAGGTTACCTATTTGTTATAGTTCAGTTTTATATATTTGTCGTTTATGATATTCAAATTAGGTTTTTTGTTTATGACATTCACATTATTGCTTTCAAGTTTCAATTTTATTACATGAGTTTTTAATGTGTTGTTTATTTATCAAACTAATCTCAATTAAAAACTTTGTGTATTGATCTGTAAAGTATAATTTAACTGACAAATGACGATATTGTTATATTGAATACTATGTCTCGAGTTCGAAGTCAATATCTCATGATTGCGGGCTAGTTTCTTACCATTTCTTCTACGAGGAGGAAAAAAACTGTGTGCATTGTACCAATTTCCACACTACTTTATTAAATAACATACATATAGTTAGAAAAACACTGAAGTATCAATATCAATCACAATGAATGGGATTTGAATTGTGATCCCTTTTCAAAATCTTAATTCCTAAGCTTAACTCAAATTAACTCAAGATCATTCTTGGTTTCAAACAAAAAATCCAGAATGTTATGGTTGAGTCAGAAAATAATTAAAACATATTATTTCTAGGTGATATGTGATCAGTGAGCGAAAAATAAATAAGGATAAGAAGACCACACAATGATGTATTCTGGTTCACCCAATGTGAACTACGTTTAGTCCTGACAATCTGTGAGATTTTCCACGAATATGCTTAGCACCAAAACATTCTTGCTTTCACACTATCTTTCTTTATCATTCTTGATCAGTTTCAGAATTCACCTTTCAACCTTGAAATGATTTTTACAATTACCTTTCAGTTCATAAATAATTTTTACAATTCACCTTTTAATAACTAAAAGAATTTTTTACAACATACTCAAACTATCTTAAGAGATAGACTTAAGTTACAAATAATGTGTATGATAAAAGAGTTTAGGATCAAAATCTACTCAACACTTGTTTGAGATTGATTATCAGCAATAACTCAATAAAGTTATCCTTGAATATAATAAGAGAGAGTTGGAGTTTTACTTGAGAGAAGGGATTTGTTGCTTGAGTATTATTGTTTAAGTATGGAATGATTGCCTTAAAACTCTTGTTGTTATCTTTTCCTTGATGTTCCTTTTATAGATGAGGAGATGGTTAAAAAGGCTCAATATAGTCGTTACTTAACCTCAACAAATTGTTGGTCCAGATTGAACTCTATTAAACACATGTGATATTTGGTCCAGAATGTTCTTCTATAAAACTAGAAGGTTCTTGGTTCTGTATTTTATGGAAAACATGGACGAGTTATTGAATGACTGTGAAATGTCAGTCTTTTATCTCATAAGCATGTTGAGCTTTATGTAAAAAGGTGCACAACAGTGTACTCATGTCCTTGTTGTCCTTGCTCACAATTCATCAATTTGGAGATCAATTTGGATGTTGTTTTGCTTATTTGGGTCTTCAACTCGAGTTCTGGGCTTGATTATTGATTTGAGCAGTCTTGATACTCTTTAACTTGAGATTTGGACTATGAGAATGATCTATTTTAATTTTGTCTTAAAAAGAGAATAACCAGAATGTTCTTTTATAAAAACCAAAATGTTCTTATTCAAGTAAGACATGATGTTCTTGATTTCTTTCATGGTGAGATCATTGATTTTTGTATCAATGTATTTGATCACATATCTTTGAATAAATCACTCAAAAACAGAAGTTAAATAGCAACATAATCAAAATAATGATTAGTGACTAATTAACTGTATGTTTATCTTCAAAACATTTGATTTAAGATTTTGCATCAACAAACACTTCAAAATTTAAACTTCATAAATACTAGTAATTTACTAAAAAAAAAAAGAGTAGGTGTGAATAAACACATGCATATAATATGAGAGCGACTTAAAAGGTAAACCGTCATTTTAGTACTTGAAAATATATAAGCGATGTCAATCTAGTCTTTGACATCATAATGGTCACATACTATTTTGACAATAAATCGTATCTTTCGAGGACTATTTTGACCATTCAAGGACAAATTTAAAGTTATAGCTGATTCAATGACCAAAATAACGTCATACACTTTCAGGGACAAAAACGAGAGGATCCAAATCTAGAATAATAAGATTAAATTACTTTGTACACCTAAAAATAAATAATTTAGAAGTCGAGAACAACAAACAGTCGAATTTTGGAGTAGTCGAATTTCCCTTACCGAAATAAAGTCAGGCGATGAAAGAACACTCAAATGTAAGTCAGTTGAATCATTTAAGTTTACAGAGATCCACAAAATGTCGTAAAGGCATAGGAATGCGTCAATGCTTAATAAAACTTGACAATTTAGCAATTGCACTCGTATTCAACATTTTTAGTGCCATAAACAATCAATACATAAGCACGATTCTAGGAAAAGGTCATGCATTACCCACGTAATTAGTCAAACAAGACTATATTTTTGCATGCAACGAGTTATAGCCAATAGGATTAGCATTTGCCTATAGCATATCTATCTTTTTATCGGTAGGAATCGAACCTGATACATAGGAGATAAGTATCATCGTTCATTCATATCCACTACCAATTGAGTTACTAGTCTGGTAATAAAAATAGAGTACATATTTACTGTATAGGCCAGTTGGTAGGCCTAAAAGTGATTTTTTATGGTATGTAGCATGAGCTTTTTAGCGAAATAGAGTTTTGAGAAAACTTTAATTTTGTTTATTTTTCTAATAAAAATATGGTCTAACTTGAGGTTAATGTAGGCTAGATCAGAGACTTCTGTTGGACGGTCTCGGTTATTTCCATGGATCATAAATTATATATAAACACAATTCTTATACTTCAGAAAGCCCAACCTCACTTTTTGACATTCTTTCTTTTTGATTTGTTTATCTTTTGTATACTATGTTAAAAAAACTATATGCCTCGTAAATCTTAAAAATGTTCTTAACTCACTTTTTGTTGCATGAATTAATGGTAGGGGAATTAAAATCTTCGAACACTATCATTTAATGTTGATTTGACGATTTTTACTTTTCTTTTTACTTTTTTTTTCTTTTTTACTAATCTTTCATTATTTTATCATCATTAATGATTGTTTTGAGTTTTATTTTACAAGTTTTCATATATATGTTCACATTTTTTAAAGTTTTTTAAATAAAAATTAATTATATAATACTAGAAAATGTAAAAAGAGTTATCACAGTAAAAATTAAATATATACATTGTTAAAAATATATCCATATGTAAACTACTAACATTAAAATTACCGTCTTATATTATAATGAAAAATTGAACAATTCAATTTTTATTCTTCAAAATTACTCTATAATTTAAAAATTAAATTAATAGAAGACCCACTTAGAAATTTGATAGTTTCTTATAAAACTCACTTAAAAATTAATAGTCCTAAGGTCTTCACTCAGAAGCCCTACTTAAAAATTTCAAAATAAAAATCATATACATGACAAATTGTCACTAATGAGATTAAACTATCTTACACGAGGTCAATTCTCATTGATTAAAAATTTTAAAATAGTTATCACACGTGCGACAAGTTCTTTTTAATAAAAATTTCAAAATAAATATCATACATGGACAACTTATCACAATGAAATATAACTATCATACACATGACAAGTTCAATATCACAAGAAGAAAGAATATTGGTTCTTTTTTTTTTCAAGTTCAACTTTTTTTTATCTTTTTCAGTTTTTTAAAATAGAAGAATAAAAATAATTAAATAAATAAAAACTCATTTAAAATTACCGTATAAATTTTTTTTATCACAATAAAATTAATTACAAGGCTCACTTAGAAATTAGAAGGCTCGCTTAAAAAATAATAGCCCTAAGATATTCGCTCACAAGTCTCACTTAAAAATTTAAAAATAACAATTATATACCAAAAAAGTTGTCCTTTATGAAATTGAACAATCATACATGATATAAGTTTTCACTAATTAAAAATTTTAAAATAATTATCATATACGAAATAAGTTATCACCGATAAATTTTTTTAAAATAAGTTTGGACAAAGTGTCACTTATGAGATTGAATTATCTTGCACATAACAAATTCTTACTAATAAAAATTAATTTTAAAATAATTATCATACATTTAATAAGTTATCACTGATAAGATTGAACTATTAAACATGAGACAAGTTCTCACTGATCTGTAAACAAAAAAAAAGTACACATTGCTAAAAAATTCTAAAATAACTATCACACACAAGATAAGTATAACTATCACACACAAGATAAGTTATCACTTACAAGATTGAACAATCATACACAAAATAAGTTATACAGTTATCATACACGGAATAACTTATCACTTATGATATTGAACTATCATACATAATACAAGTACTTACTAATAAAAATTCCAAAATAACTATCATACACGAGATAAGTTGTTACTTATGAGATTGAACTATCATACACGAACACAAATTATCATTGATAAAAATTTCAAAATCATTATCATACACGGGACACATTAGTCACCGATGAGATTGAACATTTAATAAAGTGTATATACAATTTTATTTAAGCTTTATATGCTTCACTTTAGTTTAGATGTACCAGATAATGAACCAAATTATGGAATCATAATTTGTAAATATTTGTCTCCCATTAGCTTCTAATTTTTCAAACATATTCACAATTTTTAAAAATCATATATGAGACGAGTTGTCATTAATGACATTGAATTATGTACACAAGACCAGTTCTCACTTATTAAAAATTTTAAAATTATTATCAAACATGACATGTTCTTCTTGATAAAAATTTCAAAATAAGTATCATACACGCACAAATTGTTACATATGAAATTGAACTATCATACATGTGACAAATTCAATCTCACAAGATTAATAGAAAATATTGGTTCAACTTTTTTTTCATGTTAATTTTTTTTTCTTTTTGAGTTTTTAAGAATTGAAGTAATAAAAATAATAATTAAATTAATAAAAAGCTCATTCAAAAGTACAATATAAAAATATTTATTTATCACAATAAAATTAATTAGAAGACTCCTTAGGAGACTCACTTAAAAATGAATAGCTCTAAGATCTTTACTTAAAAATTTTAAAATAACAATCATACATGAGATAAATTGTCACTTATGAGATTGAACTATCATACATAAAATAAGTTCTCAAAAATTAAAAATTTCAAAATAATTATCATACACGAGATAAGTTTTTACTTATAAAAATTTCAAAATAAATATCATACATGAGACAAATTGTTACTTACGAGATTATAATATCATGTACACAACAATTTCTTACTATTAAAAATTACTTTCAAAATGATTATCATACCCGAGACAAATTTTCACTGATGGAATTGAACTTCCATACACGAGACAAATTCTCATTGATAAAAATTACAAAATAACTATAATACATAAGGCAAGTTGTTATTAGATTAAATTATCATACACGAAACAAGTTATCTAATTATCATACATGAGATATGTTGTCACCGACGAGATTGAATTATTATACCTATGACAAATTCTCATTGATAAAAATTTCAAAATAACTATCATACACAAAATCAATTGTTACTTATGGGATTAAACCATCATACACAAAACAAAGTCTCATTGATAAAAATTTTAAAATTATTATCATACATGAGACAAGTTTGTCACTAATGAAATTGAACATTTAATAAATTGTCTCTATAATTTAATTATCTTAAGTTTTATGTGCTTCACTTTAATTAATTTAAATCTACCAGATAATGAATAAAATTGTACAATGATATTTTGTAACTCGCCATCTTCTATTGCTTCTAATTTTCCAAACATATTCACAATTTTTTAAAGTTGAAATATTATTTTTAAAATCACATAGACATATAATATTGTGCATATACAAATCAACCATACAGTTGCAGACCATGCGAAGACACGTGTATTTTGTTAGTTTGAAATATAAATTGATAATGATAACGATGATGAAAATGTGAGTGTTATTGTTATTAATTGGAAATAGGATGATGGATCCCAAAATCGGTCTTGATTTTCCAAATCCCTAAGTAATGAACTCCAAACCTAGTCTCCTAGTCTTTTCCCAAGCCCTCTCCTTACTCCACTATTCCTTTTCCATTTCCACCCCCATCCCCTTCCTCCACTAATTGTACCTCCAATTACCATGGTATACTTGGTGGCTTTTAGTTGTTCAACATCTTTAATAATTTAATATTCTACTCATTTAAGTTACTTGGCAATCCACTTTATTTTCTACTTAGTTAAAAAATTTAATGAAATTTTGGTCCTTCTATCTTATCAATTTATAAAATTGTTTTTTCAATTTTAAAATCTAGCAGTTTTAGTTCCTTCATTATATTGTTTAACTGAAAAATAGTGATGTGACATATTTTAAACGACGTGATTTATGATAGGATAATGTTGAATGATTAATATCTATAAAATTCTCCTAAAAACTTCAATTTTAAATTATGAAATTATTCGTTTTGTAATTTAATTAATAATATATAAATAATTAATATATCTAGATAATTCTACGTAATAAGATCGTATGTTACTTCGTTTAAAATATATCAAATTAACATTTTATAGTTAAATTTTATGACAGAGGATCCAAAACTCAAATTTTAAAATAAGGGACCAATTTCGATGATTAATGAAAATAAGATATCAAAATTTCAATTAAGTCTAAAAAAAACATTTACATCACTATTCCCTTTAATTTAAGCCTTTTTACTTTCTATTTATCTGAAAAAGTGAAATTAACTGATAATGAAAATGAAATATGTGATGTGGTGTCATTCTTCAAAATGATGAGAACAATTTGTCCATATTCTCAAAATATTTAATTTGATTAATTGATATCAAATTCTATTTTGAGCCCTTACTCCTTAAGATATAAATTTAAATCCAAATCATAAATAGAAATTGGACTAAGAAATAAAATAAATATCTTTATCATAATCTAAAAACAAAAATTATTAAAATACTTAGAAAATTATTATTATTTTTACCGTATTTACTTTAATATGTTTTTTTATTTACTTATATAATAAAATCAAGATTAATCAAGGACGGATCCACCTTTGGGCAGCTGCCCCCACTAACTTATACATTTTAGTACTAATTATTAAATAATTTTATTTGTACTTTTATTTAAAATTAAGTATTGATTCCACAAAACTTATCAAATAATTTTATTTGTTAATAGTCAAATAGACAATGTTATATAAGAAAAATTGATGAATTCTTTGGCCGCATACAAAAATAAAGATTTCACAGTGTTAAAAATAAGAAATCATACAACAAATTTTTTAGTTATAAAAAAACTGCATATTTTTTGTATAGTGATAACTATATCATCATTTTATCACTTTATATTCATATATTTTTATTTAAATATATATACGGTATATAAATTTGACTCCAAATTTTTTTTTTTTTGAATCCGTTTAATATTTTCTAAATATCAGTCCAAAAATATTTTCTAAAATCCACCAAATATAGATGATGGCAGCAACCCTCAAAGGGTTGTTGGAGATGGTGATCATGCCATACAAAAAGTTGTTGATAGAGTGCACAATATAAGACATGTATATCACCATATGAACACAACCAAAAGGGAATTGTTGTGAGTGAAAACTATAAGACATGTATATCACCGTGTGTGTGAGAGAGAGATGGAAATAGGCCTAAAGCAGTGGTCGTGGTATAACTTTTGGTATGGTGGAGGCGATTATCAACGAGGTGATTGTATAATGACTCTTACAAATAAGATTTGTTTATCATCTTTTTAAGTTATCATTTACTTGTCTTTTGTAGTAGTTGTAAATAATATATTAGGAGTTTAGTATCAATATCATCATTTTCGTTAATTTATATGTAATTTAATTTAAATTTACTTTTAAAAGAAGTTATGTTGGTTGTGTCACTTGTGCGAGTTAAAAATCAAAGAAACTGTTACATAATTAAAATGTCATAGAAATGTTGCATCACTAGTGCGATAATTCTGTGAGCAACAAAACAAATGAAGTATGTGGGTCTTAGATATGTTGTGATATGTCTCAAAATCTTAGGGGTACACTCTACTACTAGGTTACACAATTGGATGATTTAGTTGGACCAACCCTTTCTTAATGGATCAAAAAGTTATCTTATGCAGGAAAAAAAAAAAAAGAGGTACAACAAAGAGAAAATGTCTTACGGGTGTCATATGAAAGGGACATATTTCCTAAGAAGGGCAGACAACTTCACACTTATAATTCAGAATCCTAGTCGTCACACCCTCATATTCTCTCATTTTCATCACCACCGTTGAAGACCATTGGAGCTTGTTTTTATGAAACTTTGCATTGAATGAACGAAACTCGCAAATCAAGTTGAAGCAAGAGATGTCGTAAATGCTGATTAAGCTTATGTTTCTTGCTTTCATTCATCATTTCTGTAATACGCTACAATGTTTCCTTCCATTTGTGTGTTTATTTCAAAGCTCATTAAGAGCTAAATTTCTTGTAGTTAAGGATCAATGATGTTTTAAGCAATGTTTATGGTTTAATGTGATTATGACATGTTTAGCATTTATTTATGCAAGTTATTCTACTCTCATCTTTGAATATGAACTTGATCACTTTAGATTTAATGTTAGTCTTTAAACTTAGAAAATGAAAGAGATGAAAATGATTGTGTGATATAGATTAAGTCAAGATGTATTGCGACATGGTTGACATAAAATAACTAGGAATAGTGTTTAAGCTCATAGAATAAAAGAGATAAAGAAACTTAAGCATGATTTGATGTAAACATAAACTCAAAAATGATATTATTGCATTTGAAATCATGATAATTGTGTAGAAAAACTTGAAATTACTTTGTTCATAATGCTACAAAATGCTATATCATTTAATACCATAAATTGCATTTAAAATTGTGTTGTATCTTTAATTCATTTTCATAATCTAATTTTTTTTTCTAGTTATTTGTTTGTTCATTCAAACTTGCTTTTTAAATCCCAAAATTATTTAAAATTGTTAACTAAAAATGTTCTCTTTTTATTTTTATAACAAACAAGTTATTTGTCTAGAAAAGTATTGAAATTCATAACATACCCAATCCTTTTGCGAATAATCTTTTATTATACTACTTATTTACTATTGTGTACATTTGCACAACATTATCATATAAAGTATTGGGAAAAACCCAAGTCCTACATGGATATGAGATATACCTCTATAATAGCTTATAAAGAGTGACACTCCTCACTTTACAAGTCTGTTTTGTATGGAAGAGTTAGACCCAATATAAAATATAAAATTAGCTCTATAATAGTTTATAAAGAGTGTCACCCCTCATCCTACAAGTTGATTTTTGTAAGGATAAGTTAGGCCCAATATAAAACTAAAGATGGTATCAGAGTCTACTCGATCGAGCCACCCACCATTTATCTACACGCACCATGGTTTTTGTAAGGATAACTTAGGCCCAATATAAAACCAAAGATGGTATCAGAGTCTACTCGATCGAGCCATCCACCATTTATTTACACACACCAAGCCCAATAGTGCTTGGTGCGAAGGGGTAATATAACAAATAGAGCTCAATAATATTTTTTTTAAAGAGAGACATCGCTCACCTTACAAGTTAGTTTCATAAGGATGAGTTATATTGAATCGTTGCAAGTAATACGTTATACTATCGGGTTATATTTAATCAATTGATTGAATAATTGTCAAACTAACAAGATTAATAGTATTGAACTATTACAATGAAGAAAATGTCAGGGATGATTTTCACTTTGAATTCAACATTGGTTTCTAATTTGATCTTAAATATTGAATTCTTTTGTTGAATTATAATCGAATTATCTTTATTATCCTTGTCCTAATTCCTTAGTGATAGAACATTTAATTCCAAAGTAACCCCAAATGCCTAAGTGGATTTAAGATTATAATTAAGTTTAAATGTTCAAGAATTCTCATATTAATCTATTGCCTTTGCAAATATCTCAATTGGGTTCACACGTCTGCATCTATTCCTAGATTACAAAGTCATGAACTTCTCATCTCAATCATTCGTAAAGTCCATTTTCGTTTCAAAATGCAAATCGTAAAACAATTTAAAGGTGATCAAGAAATAAAAAGCATTAATCACAAAGATGAGAAAAATAATTCAGTAAACTCATTCAAATAATCAAAAATCAAATAACATATTTAAGGGTTTCATCAAGTTTTACACATCCCTAACAAAGAGAGTTTAGTCACTCATAACAAAGGAACCAAAAATAGAGATTAAAGAAGAATTATAAGAATTATTCATAAGCGATCATTGATAAAACTCTTTCAATGGTGTTAGAACTAGCCTCCTATGAGTTTCTCTACTAGGGCACAAGTCTCCATGTTTCAAAATAGCCAAGAAGATCCCTAAAAGTGATAAAACCACACTTTTATGCATTCTACAACGCGTCATGTGCTCCAACGCGTCATGGACAAAAACAAATTGTTAAAATACTGGAGAAATGCACCTCAGGTGCATGCATTTATTCTCCAGCACGCAACATTTGTTGTATGATGTTTACTGCATTGTTCACCACTTGAGTCCGAATTTGATTTCGACGTCTTCATGAAAGTTGTAGCTAGGAATTTTAGTTTTCATTTGCACTTGGTTTGACTCCATTTAGACATATACAACTAGAGCTGTTAATTTCACAAACCCACTAATTATTGGCCCTAGCCCACATGTTGGAGGGGCCAAACAATTTCATAGTTTAAAAGACCCCAAAAAAATTTATAGTTTAAAAGAAATCCCCTAAAATTTGGTGGGTTTAGTGGGGCCTATGAGCCCACTTTTTCAAAAAAAAAAATCGATATTTTTTCAAAATTTTGTTTTGATTTTTTTCTCAAAATTTTCCGATAAAAAAATATTTACAATTTTTTTTATTTTTTCTCGAAAAATATTTTGATTCGAGAAAAAAAAATTGATTTTTTCAAGAATTTTTTTTGATTTTGCTCACAAAATTTTTCAAAAAAAAAAATATTTTAGATTTTTTTGAGAAATTTTTCCGATATTTTTTTAAGAAAACTAAATTTTGAAAAATTTTCAAAAACAATATCTCAATTAACAAAACATTGAACCTATGAGCCCCTCACTTAAGTCCACAAAAAATAATAAAATAATATGTCAGGGCTTTAAAATTTTTATTTCGATAGAGGCCTAATGTTAAGGGCTTAGTAGGAGATTTTTGAGAGGAGACTTTGAACTAAGAGGCTTTACTTACATCTCTATATACAACTCAATATATGGTTGAAATACTTCACACAAGTCATGTTGATTTCTCACCAAAATCTAGCATTGTACTAAAACAACAAAACAACACAACATTGCGAAAAATCTCTACTTAATTAAGGAAATAAAAACTTAAACATGTCATTAAATTCAAGGACTAAAATCAATAAACTATATTAAATAACTCCTTATATTAACTAATGATTAAAGATAAATAAGACAAAATAATTTAACACACGTAGGATGAAGAATTATCAATGAGTTAGGCTCAATATATAACATATGATAAACTGCTTTGATTAGAATAAAATTTTGAATTTTGTTGTGGACTCATATAGGAATACAATTATCAGTTTAGTTTATCGGTTTTCGATAATTTTTACATTTTTAACAAAAAAAAAAATATCTCTACCACATAAATACAGATAAGTCATAACTTATGTCTCGTTTTATATTTCTTGTTATAGTTTAAATATATTTTCATTTAGGTAAACATTTAACAATTTTTATTTTTCTCAAAATTATCTTTTACAACTAATAATCACTATAATTATACATTAACAAAATTATTAATATTTAATTATTTACAAGTATGTTATGTATTTAACCCGTAAAATCATAAAATTAATCACATTTTTTTTACGTTATGTTATCTTTGTTTCTTTTTATGTTCTACGTCTGTTAAAAAAATATAATATATTAAAAAAAAAATAATATATCCAATTTTGAAATACGAAATTTAAGAATGTTATATTATCAAATATGAACATTAGTAACATAGTAATTAAATTATGCAAAGTACACAGATCATAATTTAGAAGTTTTTCATTCTTTAATAAAAAACGAGTAAGTAACTCATTTCTTACATGCTGGTGAAAACATTATCATTTAACATTTGTATTTAGTTTTGATTTACATACATATTATTATTTTATATGATTTTGTTTCTATTTCTCATTTATGATATTGTGCTGTTGATTTTTGCAAATCTATAGTTAAGTGCTATGTTTAATCAATGTATATGTGTTTTTTTTCCAAATATGTTATATTTGATCGATGTATATTCAAAATTGTTTTGGATAAAGATGATTCTTTCTTACAATTTTATTTGGTGGAGTGTCATATATATATATATATATATATATATATATATATATATATATATATATATATATAAGTTTAACTGTTTTTTAGACAGTCAGATTGACTGTCAAAAACATAGGTTTAACCTGCATCTACATCATGTAAAAGAGAATTGCAAAGTATCTAAAAATCAGTACTGAGATGTAAATCCTAAAAAACATAGGTTTAATCTGCATCTACATCATGTAAAAGAGAATTGCAAAGTATCTAAAAATCAGATCAGTACTGATGTGAGTTCTAAAAACTTGAAGACAAGGTGATATGAGGTAACCGAATCTATGATTACATTTTTGTTTACAAATACATTTTTTTTAATTTATTTTTGATTTACTTTTCAAAAATAATTTTTTTTGATTTTTTTTTAGTATAAAATGATTTACAAATTCTTTTAATTTGTTTTTCAAAAAATTTTTAATTTTAATTTTACAAAATTTTTCGAGAAAAAAAAATTAAAAAAAGTTTTGAGAAATTTTTCTAAATAAAATAAATTTCAAAAAAATTTCATGAAAGAAATCTCAATTAACCTCCACATATATTAGAGTTTAATAAGAAACATTTTGTTAGAACTTTAATATTAAAAAGATTAATACAATTTTTTTTAAGAAAACATGTTAGTATTTAATTTACTGTTCTATAGATATTTATAAAGAATATAATAACACAACGTATAAATTTACTCCAAAAAAATAGAAATGGTTGAGATGCTGTACGGTGAAAATTTTAATTAAAAGAATGATTATATAGAAAATAACATTTAAGTATGATTATATTTTAGAGCTTCACAATCGTTTAAAAACCCAATTAAACACTCATTTATATAAAGACACTATTGTATGTTCATGTGAAATGAATTATGAAACCAAACTATCACAAAATATATGTGACTGAAAAATAACATCCTACAAACAAATATAATACTTAGATAATCGATGTTTAATGAAAAATTAGTGTACACATGTGTCACGGAAAATAAATCTTAAACTGATTTTTAGTTTTCTTGTTTGTTTTATGTACTTAGTTTTCTTGCATTTGTTTATATATTGATTCTTTAAATATATATAAAAACTATATGTCAAAACTATATTTCATTTTTTTTAATATCTGCACATTTTAAATTATAATTAATTTTAGTAATTTATTTTTCCTATACTTTTCCCTCATATATTTGAAGTTTATTTTTTAATTGGTTTTTTTCTTTTGTTAATTGATTATGTTATTATGTAAAATATTATAATCACTATATACCATCAATGTTTTTACTGTGTTAATAGTATTTTTTAGTTAGGTTTTCTTTATTTATTTAGTTTTTTATTACTCGTTACTTTACGTACTTTCTTTTAATCATCTTACTAATTCTAATATTATATTTAAATTATTTTTTATATTAATAGTTTTATTATTTAAAGTTACATGTTTTTACAACCAACTTGAGAACTCGTGCAACCAACATGACATGTTTTTTATTAGTTGAAAATAGTTCAAAAGACAGTTTTAATAATTAAAATTGTATGTTTTTACTATCAACTTGAGAACTCATCCAAGCCATATGATTCCATCAAATAAAATGAAAGCCACATGACATATTTATGAGTTGAGAACATTCTAAAACAGTTAAATATTTTCAACAAAGTTTTTAAAAAATCTGAATATTATAGTTGTGACATCATTTGCTCTTAATTGCAGAATAAATAATAAAACGTGTGAAAGCTTGCAGAAAAAAATTATTATAAATACTTTTAATGTCTATAACTCACTTATACAAATACTTAATGCACATTTTCATAATTATAAAATCACTTTTATCTTAAGTCCTATGATTAGAGTCTAACATAAACTAATACTTAAGGACTTTGAGTCTTCTCATTCTTGATGTCACGTGAGATAGAAATTTAGTTAAACTTTGTTTATTGTAGTCCATTTCAAAATGTTTGTACGGTAAAAATCACAAACCAAATACACAATGCAAATAAGATATGAATAATAGACGCCAAGAGTCCAAGACAATCATATATTATAACAAATATCCAAACCATTTATCATGTAATTCTTAAAATGTATATATACTCGGCCAACTTCATCAATAACAAGGCATATAAGATTTTTTATTAACTATATTCACAATCACATAAATATACACATAGCTTAATATATATATATATCGATCTCATCGCAACATTCTTCAATCTCTCCACCTCTTTCGCCACCAAATCATACTCCAACGCCACCTCACTCGTCTTTGTTGATATAGAACCCTCACATCATCTTATCCTTCTTCTGGGTCGTTGCCAATGCGAACAGAAATATTTTGTCGAACATGTCGCACCATCTTCTCAGGCTTAACACTTGTGACGAGAAAGTTCCAAACAAGAATCGTGTTTCAACGGCAAACCTTGAGGATCAATTCTACCAATGGCGAGTGCGACTTGCGGGTGACGTATTGATTGAGTGGTATGTATCCCATTTCCTTGTGAAACCATTTGAGAATGGCTTCCAGCGAAGATGGTGAGGATATGCAGTTTGTATTGTCAATTACTGTGACGTCATAGGACAAGTCTTGACTCGGTGTTATTTTTATGGTTGGATCTAATTTAAGTGCGAAAATTTGGATAGTAGATGAAGTGATTTTCTTCCCAGTCTCTAATGGTCTTTTTGGCTCAACAAACGGGAGAGGAGGGTGGGAGGAAAGAAAGTATAAACATGTTTTGTTAAAATTAAAAATAAAAAAAATGTCCAAGTTAAAGTTCAATATGTTAAATTACAATTTAAGTTCAGTTCTAGTTCAAGAAAAATGTCCAGAACTCAAACAATTTTCAAGTTCAAGTTATGGAAAAAATATGTAATATGGAAAAAAT
This sequence comes from Cicer yamashitae, assembly GCA_037974755.1. Lineage (NCBI taxonomy): Eukaryota > Viridiplantae > Streptophyta > Magnoliopsida > Fabales > Fabaceae > Cicer > Cicer yamashitae. The sequence goes on from JBBPBQ010020321.1 coordinate 48,553,597, forward strand.
AAATACCACTCAATTTTATTTTTAAATTCAAATATAAATATTGTTTTTATTTGTTTTCTCGATTTTATTCTTTTTTCAACACTAATATTGACAACAGTGTATCAAACAAATATAATCCGATCGTGAATAAATCGATCGATTGACTGATGTTACATAGATTTTTTGTACTTCATCCATATGGTATAAATTTTATCTGGATGATATAAAATCGGATCAATATCACGAATAACAATATCTGAGCTATCAACGAATCCATATGAGGTTTTACCATGCGCATATTGTATCCATTGCACAAATATAGGTTCGATAAAAAGTACGATCAAAGCAAAGAAATACAAAAAAAAAATGGACCAGATTTGTTTTATAATGTATTTGATATGAATTTGGACTATTTCCACCTCTGAACTCCCCTAAATAAACTTTGAGGTCTTTCAATCAGGAGGACTATTAGCTAGTGTCTATCATCTTACCATAATAGAGTATAGTCTAGATCAACCAGAAGAGGTATGCATAAAAGTATTTGCCCCAAGGAAAAATAATTCTTTTTTTCTTTCACTTTTCACGAACAAAAAATCAGTTATGGCAGGTCAAACACTTAAATTACATGAACTTAGTATAAAACACTAAGATAAAGCTAAATATAAGCAGAAAATCAGTATAAGCAGAAAATCAAATACAGTTCAAGCTAAATACTAAAATGCTCAGTTCTGGTAGATCAAACACTTAAAGTACATGAACTCAGTTCAGATTACATGGCTTATATAAAACACTTAAACACATTAAGATGCCCTTCTTCTTTTCCTGGTGGGATTCACGTTTGTTTGTCCCTTAACGATACGAAAACGATGGATTAATCCAAATTCCCTCATCATGATCATCTCTAAGATATAAACCATCATAAGTTGAATCAATTTCATGTGGTTGTGATGTTGCAAAGAAAAGATCATTACCAACATCTTCATCGTTATTGTTATCATCACTTATTTTATTGGTTGATAGGACAACGGACTATTTATCATCAGCAGGATCAGTGACATAAAACACTTGTTGAGCTTGCGACGCTAAAATAAAAGGCTCATATTTGTATCCCACCCTATTAAAATCGACAAGCAAGAACCCTGACTCATCAATCCGAACGCCATTATTATTATCGACCCACTTGCAACCAAATATGGAAACATGAAACATTGCGTAGTCTAACTCCCATATGCGCTCGATAACCCCAAAATATGATAGATTTGCATATATTGGGTTTTTGCCTTTTGCACTTGAGATATGCATCGCTTCAGCTACGAGAGTGACTCCGTTATTTTGCATAGTAGTTTGATCATCTTGTTCTTTGGTATAAAATGAAGGTGCGAACACGAGAAGGGGGGTTCAATTGTGTTTGCACAAAGTTGATACCTTTTTGATAATTTATAAATAATTAAAAATTAGTTTGGTTTTGGTGACTTACTTGGAGTAGAAGCAATCGAATTTAGAATCAGCAAGCAATGAAAGCATAAATAATTTGACGCGTAGAATTATCCTGGTTCACCACTAACTTGGCTACATCCAGTCCCCTCATTCAGAAGACTTTAATCCACTAATTCAAAAACCTTGAATTACAAAGCACATGACCCTCCAAGCCAATCTTCCCAAACAGCCTGACAACCCCAGACTTTTGAGGAACTAACCACCTTGACCCTACAAGCCAAGTCTTCTCCTAACAACCTGACAAACCCAGATTGAAGAAGGAACTAAACCACTATCGGGTTGGATACAAGAGATTGAAACTTGAGTAGTTGCTTCTAACAAAGCTGATAATAACAATAACTCTCATACTTTAAGAAAAGAACACTCAAAAGATATTTCTAACTTGAACAAGTGTTTCTCTCTTTGAACTCTAAGATAAATTGAGAACTTTGAGCTATAGTTACTCTTTTATGCTTTTCGATGCTTTTCTTCTTCAGCCTTGAGTGTCTATTTATAGTGAAAATTTGGGCTTCAATTTAGTCCTTATTTAATTCTGAATTGTATCTTGTTTAGATTGAGTTTGTAAATTCTTCATATTGATTTTGTTCCTATTTTGTGTAGATTGACTTTGTAAATTCTTCAAATTGATTATGTTCCTATTTTGTGTAGATTGACTTTGTAAATTCTTCAAATCAAATATTCTTCAAATCTTCATTAAATGTTGATCAAATATTCTTCAAATCTTCATTAAATGTTAATCAAATCTTCACTAAATCTTCTTCAAATATTCTTCAAATCTTAATCAAATCATCTTCAAATCTTGACCATATCTTCTTTTAAACTTGGTCAAAGATTTTCTTCAATTATAAATTTGAATCAAATCTTATTTTAGATTTTCATCAATTATAATTTTGAATCAAATCTTATTTAAGATTTTCTTCAATTATGATTTTGAATCAAATCTTATTTTAGATTTTCTTCAAAAACATGAATCTTCTTTAATACTCTTTGAAGTCAAATATATTGTTCTCATAAAATACTTTTGTTAACATCAAAACTCTAAATGTAAAACCAACTTGGTTCCAACATAAAATGTGTAGCCGTTAATTACATAACCGGTGTAAGAAAAGACGTGTAAACTCGGACCATTTGCTAGCCACCTCAATCTCTGTAAAATTGAACCGGGGTCTATATCAAACTTTGAGTTAATGTGAATTTTTAACCATTTATAAAACTTCGAATGTGCTATCGTGTTATCCAATTTTGATTTCTATTCATGTTCGTGTTATCGAATGTGTATTGTAACATACGGTTGAACCTCATCATCATTGTGCAGAACATACAATTGTGTCTGCTCCCATTCTTTCCTTGATATAGTCATTACTCTCTTTCCAATTATCCCTTCTCCTGATATTCTTCCCAAATGACGAGACATAGGAAGCCCTATGGATTCAACATTGGACAGATATTCAGTACCAAATTCAACAGGTTCTTCGACAATGTACCGTTCAGCAATACAACATTCTGGTCGACTTCTACTTTGTACGTATCCTTTTAATATTTTCATATATAGTTCTATCGGATACATCCATCTTATATAAGTTGGCCCACAAAGTTGTGTCTCCTTAACAAGATGAACACATTATATCAAAAAATGAGGGTGGGAAATGCATTTCAAGCTCACACAAAGTAACAACAATTTCCCTCTCCAATGTGGGTAATTTCTGAAGATCGATCACTTTACTACAAATTTCCCTGAAGAAGAAACATAATTTAGTTATGGCTCGTCGAGCTTTTTCAGGTAAAATGAAACGTATACCTATTGGTAGCAAATGCTCCATTAGAACATGACAATCATGGGCTTCAAACCTTTTAACTTAAGGTCTTTCATACAAACTAAATTTTTAATATTTGAAGAGTATCCTTTTGGAACTTTAACTTCGTGTAGAAATTTACATAAAACAATTTTTTCCTTTCTAGATAGAGAGTGAGCGGCTGGAGGTAGATATGTGCGATTTCCTTTCTTTACGGGACCCAATTCATTTCTTATTCCCATATCGACCAAGTCCAATCTTGCATTGATGCCATCCTTAGACTTTCCTAGAACATTGGGTAACGTACCATTAACATTATCGAATACATTTTTTTCAATATGCATCACATCGAGGAAATGTCTTATATACAATGACTTCCAATATGACAATTCAAAGAAAATTGACTTTTTCTTCCACCCAGTTTTGACAAGCTCTCCCGCAAAAGGTTTGTCAAATTTATTGGTCAAACCTTGTACCTTTTCAAATATTTGATATCCAATGGATGCTAAAGGAGCAGTATCTTCCTCTGATTTTCCATTGAATGTATTTCTCCACCCACGATACTGATGACTATAAGGTAAAAATCTACTATGTCCAAGAAATACGTTCTTCTTACAATGTTTCAACCGCATCCAATTTGTACTCTCTTCACATATAGGACATGCACACTGACCTTTAATGCTATATCCTGATAAATTACCATATGCTGGAAAATCGTTAATTGTGCCAAACAACATAGCCCTCAAATTGAAACATTATTTCTTATACCCATCATAAACTTCCACACCTGTCTCCCACATATTTTTTAAATCTTCAATTAAAGGAGTCAAGTATACATCGATATCATTCCCCAGTTGTTTGGGTCCAGAAATTAACAGAGACAACATCATAAACTTACGTTTCATACATAACCATGGAGGTAAGTTATAAATCAACAAAATCACATGCCACGTGCTGTGTGAGATGCTTTAAAGACCATGTGGATTCATTCCATCAGTAGAAAGTGCAAGTCGTAGATTTCTTGACTCTCTCCCGAATTCAGGATACTCGTGATCAATTTTTCCCATTGTGGAGAATCTGCAGGGTGTCGAAACTTTCCATCTCTAATTCTTTCATTTGCATGTCATGTCAAGTGTTTTGAATCTTCTTCACTGCGATAGATGCGCCTAAATCTTGGTATTATAGGAAAATATCACACGACTTTGCTGGAGTAGATTTTTTCTTGTTATATCGAGAGACGTTGCATTTCGGACACACCTTTAGTAATTCATATTCGGTTCGAAATAAAATGCAATCGTTAGGACACGCATGAATCCTTTCGTAACTCATGCCAATAGAGCAAAAAATTCGTTTAGCCTCGTAGGTTCGACTGAGAAGTTCATTATCATCTGGAAACATATCTTTTAAGAGTGTTAATAATTTTGTGAAGCTTTTATCAGTCCATCCATTAATCGCTTTTAAGTTGTACAACTTTAATATCGCCGACAGTTTTGTGAATTTAGTACAACCATTATATAATGGTTTCTCTGCATCACTCAACAAACTCTCAAACATTTTAGGACAATCCCGAAGATATTCTTCAACTGTTTTTGCAATCTCCTCAACTCGGTCCCGCTCATATGTATCTGTGTCAAAATCAGTTGAAGCATATGTCGAACCATTCTCAAAATTAATGTTCCCTTTTTTTTCTCACCATGTCTTATCCAACATGTATAGCTTTGATCAATTCCATGCGATAATAATTTTTCTTAGATGATTTGATGTTATATTGAAATGTATTGATTTTCCTAGAGTGGTTTTGACTTTATAATGTTATGTTTTTTCTTGAAGAATGTTTGTGTAATGATACGATTTATTTATGATTATTTGAGTGTTCTCCTTACTTATATTATACTATTAACATGATTTCAAAACTCACCTCCTTCATTGTTTATGTTTGACTGGCTTGACCCTGCGTTTGCAAAATCGCAGTTAGTACAGGTTAATGAGTCTTAAAATTCAAGTTTGGAAGAAGTCTCGCTCTAATAGGTGATACCAAGAATGAGAGTCATAAGTTGTATTTTTATTTGTTTAACTAGAAACAACTTTTTGTATGAAAACATTATAATTACTAGTAAATATTTAGAATTAAATTAAGAAATTCTAGTTAAATCTAAGTTTTTGGAGATTGCACTATTTTATAGGAGGAAAAAGTTTAAAGTGTTCATTTTGAATTTTGAGAAATGTGATATCTTAAATTAATTATAAATTTTTTTATTTCTTTGAAAACATATTTCCTTTATTTGCTGCAAATTAAAGTTAAAAATTCTATTATAAAATTATTATATATTATTTTGGTGTGCAGGGTGTCACAGGTTTTGCTGAAGAAGAATAGTTTTTTCGATAAATCTTGATGAATCATTTTAATCTCCAAAGGAGGTTATGATGGTTGTGACGAGGGATGATCAATTATGTCTGCCATTTGAAGAAAGGTAGAAAGAAACAAAAGATTTTGTTTTGGGAAAGAAGAAGTTAGTGAAGAAGGTTATGTCAAATAAGAAGAATAATTTGAGAAAAAATGTTTTTCCTTCTCTTTCTTTATCATAAATTTTGTTGACAAACATGTTGTCCTTAATATCCATTGTCTTAACGTATGGTCTTCCTATTTTATTTAAAATTAACTTTAAAATTAACTTTACTTCTCCTATTTCTCAAATGGGTTTTGGTCCACCTATTTTACAACTTATGAAATTTTGTTGGACTCCTTCAGTTTTATGATGTTTCTTTACCCAATTATGACTAGAGGTGTTAAAAATATATGGTTAACTGAATCATCCTAATAAATCATATTGCACCGCATCAAAAAAATAAAAAAACAATTAAATAATTCATTAATTGAACCACACATACTTAAAACAAATAAGTTAATTAAACTTAAATTCAAGAATCAGTTTAACCATTTTATAAGCTTTTTAACCTCAATTGAGATTTTTTTGGAAAAATTTCAAAATTTATTTTTCTCGAAAAAATATTTTAAAAAATTTAAATAATTTTTTTCTCGGAAAATTTTTGAGAAAATATCAAAAATATTTTTTTCTTGAAAATTTTTCTAACTTTTTTTATCAAGAAATTTTACATCTATTTTTATCGGAAAAATAAAATAAAAAATTCGTTAAAAAATCAAAAAATATTTGTCAAAAGCATTTTGAAATTATTTTCCCAAATTTATTTTTGAAAAATTCACTAAAAAATTAGTTCGAAACCGATTTTAACTAAACTAAAACTCGTTCGAAAATTAACTAATTTTTATGCAAGTGGTTTTCAAGAACTGAATCAAACCATTAATATGGTCAAATCGAGTTTAATTTGTGAACCATGAGCAACTCTAATTATGACGTGATAACGATGAGATACAATTTAATTGAATTTATATCATTCATCAATATTCTTTTTTTTTTATTCGACAAAGTTTTACGATCGCCTTTGTTAGTAACAGCGTAAGTGAAAATTTATATATATAAAAAAAAAAAAAAAAA